>CM021734.1:9568781-9654256 GCA_011075105.1 Heteronetta atricapilla
CTCGGGGCCGCTCTTTGTCTGCGGCGGGCGGCGGGGGGGAAGGAGAGGAACGGGCGGCTCCGGGGCTGCTGCCGGGGCGCGGCGGCCGGCTCCCGCCCGCCCGCCCGCCCTCCGCGCCGGCTGCAGGTGAGCGCGGGCCCGCCCGCCGCCAGGCCCCGTCCCCTCCCGTTCCTCTCCTTCCCGGGCAGGGCCGGGGCCGAGCCGAGGCCCCACCGGGGGGCTCCTGCCCGGGGCGGAGACCCCCCTCGGGGCCGGCCCCGCCGCCCGCCGCAGACAAAGAGCGGCCCCGAGCGCTGCCCCCGCCGCTGGGCGAGGCGCCGGCCGCCCCCGGCTGTCTCCGCCCGGCCCGGCTTCCGCTTCCCCGCCGGTCCGGGGCCTCGGCGCCGGGCAGGAAGGGACCGGGGGCAGGCAGCGGAGCGGAGCCGTTAGCGCCGCCCGGGGTGCCGGGGGAGTGGTCTGCGTCGGGGCTGCCTGGGCTTTTCTTTTTTTCCTCCTCCTTTCCAGGAAGCGCGCCCTGTTCCGTGTCTCTGGCTCCGCTTGGCGCTGAGCTCTGGCACGGGCGGGACGCGAGCGGTTTCTGGGTGTCGCAGGGTCCAAATCGCTGTAACCCCCCCCAGACGTTGGCTGAAACGGCAGCGGGTTGGAGCTGGCGGCCCCCCGGGGCTGCGTGCGACGCGCGGTGTCCTGCTATGGCTCACACACGGCACGTCCGTGCAGCACCGCCCGGCACGTGGGCTGCAGCCGGCCCCGGAGGCAGCCCCGCTGCTGGGAAACAAACACGGGCAGCAGGGAGCCGAGGGGACCTCGGGGCTCCAGGGGCTTGGAAGCAACCGATGAGCTGCTGGAGGGTCCTGGCATCGTGCAGCCAGGCAGGGCGGGTGGTGTTGGGCACCCCCAAGACCTGCGGGCAAGGGGGCGGTGGGGCCGGCCTCTCCTCGAGGAGGTGTGGGATGTGTGGTGCCTTGTCTGTGCAGATTTGTGCTGGTGGAAGAGCGAGAGCTGGGTTGTGGGTGCCCCAAGGAGAGCAGTGGCACCAGGGAGCGTGCTGGCTGTGTGGGCATCCCAAATGCATGACCTGCTTGTGCAGGAGGAAATCGCAGACCTGTAGCGGGAATGGCAAGTGAAGTGTGAGCCTGCCTGCAGCAAACCCAACCTGAAAATGGGGCATGAATTGATGCTAGCCAAAGGCAGGTTGTGAGGGCCCACCAGGATGGTCTCTGAGGAGTGAATCCTTACTAGCAGGCACAGTGGGCTGCCCATCCAGCTCTCTGCTGTGCGTGAGCGGGAGCAGGGCTTGCGCAGGGTGCTGGACAAATGCACACATGCTCAAGGTGTGCTCTGCTTTAGAGTCTAACCTCCATCCGTGCAGCTTTGAGGCAGCAGCGAGGCCACTTGCGTAAGTCTTGTGGATTAGGTGCCCTCCCGCTGGGGTCCTGTGAGTGATGAGAAGAGGAGGAGAGCAAAGGCAGAGCGGGGGAAGGACAGCGAGAGGAGTCGCAGTCCTGCCTCTCTTCTCAGCACCCGTGCCTGGCACAGCCCCAAGCTGTCTTGCAAGGAGGCCGCTCCGTGTGATGCTGCCTCTGAGCTGTTTGTAAGATCTCGTTCCTTGGAGCGTTTCTCCCTGTGAACTTTGTCTGCTGTTATCACAAGTGCTCAGGTTTGGCAATTACACCTCCTGAAGCCCCGTGGAGCGCAGCTTTGATATCCTTCGCTTTAAAATACAAAAACTCGAGCGGCGGCGTTTCTCTGAGCCGGCTGCTAAAAGGAAACTGCCGAGACCTTGCAGCGGCTTCCCGAAGTTGCTGAGCTCTCGGCACCTCTGTGCTCAGTGCCACTTGTCTGAGTGTGCAGCACAGCGTGCCCTGGGTCCGTGCTCACCGTGCCTGGGCGGTGTTTGTACTTCGACCCCCCCAGCTCAAAGATGCGTGGACTCAGGGCAGTAAAATGCTTCGCTGAAGAGGAGCGATGGAGCTGATTGCAGATTGTGACGGGCGCCGGGCTGGAGCCTGAGGCTGAAAGGTCCCCAGGATCTGCTGATGGCCGGATCCAGCCTGAGGCAGGCAGGCGTTTGTGTGCCTAAAGCAGTGCACGTGGGCCAGGCTTTGTGCACGCTCAGGGTTTGCTCTTTGATGCGGCTCCCCGTGCTCTAACCACTTTCTCCCTTTGTTTTCCGGACACGAGGTACAAGCACAATTGCCGGAGCTGCCGCACAGAGAGCGGGTCGGGAGGGAGCGGCTCCATCGCGCTCTGGCTTCACTGCCATGTGCCGGCTCCATTTGCTGGGTTTGTTTGCCATAGAAACAGCAGCTCTGCAGGGAAATGAGCTCGGGGATCACAGTGAGCATTAGCCCGTGCGGAGCCGAAGCCAGCGCTATTGAAAACAGGATGCGTTTTCCGCTGCGAGGGTGGAGAGGCAGAGAGGGCAGCAGACAATGGCCCTGTGGATGTCTAATCCCAACGCTTTGAAACCTGGGCACCTGAAATCCCTTCGGGCTTTCTCGTGGAAGAATGCAGAGGCCAAAGGTTCCTCTGGGATGGGATTGGGGCCGCCGGGGGCTGCTCTGTGCCCCGCAGGCTTAGCCCCCGCTCCAGGAGCACCTGCACGGGGCCAGCTCTGGAGGCAGAGCCGCCAGAGCGTTGCTTCATTGCCTTGCTAGGTGGAAATAACAAAGCGCCGCTCCTCCCGGCGTCAGGCTCCCGCAGCGGGACCTCTTGCAGCAGCAAGGCGGTGGCACTTGAAACGAGAGGCACGAGTTCACCTGTTGCATATTTTCTGCCTTGATAAGTGTGTCCTGAACATGTCCAGCGCCTGGGTGCTGTGGGAGTGCCGGAGAGGTGGGGATTAGTAAGAGCTCCTGGCGCTCACCTCCCTGCTGTGCAGCAGGCAGGTTTCCCAGGCGAGTTTCTGCCGCGCGGCAGCTCTCCTTCCAGGATGCAGAGGCAAGGTGGATATGAGCCAATGAACAGAGATAGAAGTGCTGCTTGCTGGAGGTTATCTGCCAGTAATTGTCGAGGAGGCTGTTCTGGCACGCAGATAAGGGGGGCCCGGTTGCAGCCGAGCACATCCTATGCTCGCTCCTGGGGTAACTCTGCCTCCCCTGTGCTCCCGGGGAGGCTCCAGGTTTGCTTTTGCAGCTGGCTGCTCCTCCTCCGCCCAGTGCTGCTGAGCTGCTGCTTGGCTGGCACCTCTCGCCTCGCCCTGCTTCCCTCCTGTCCCGCAGCGGTGGCACCCTGCCACCCCGCTCCCGCCTCGCTGCTGCTGCTCTTCCTGCCCCACGCGGGTGCCGTGCGGGCTGGCGGCTTCATCAGGGAGAGCCACGGCTGCAGGAGGAGGGCTGCTGGCAGAGCCGTACCCTGCAAGGAGACATCTGGGCTCCTGAACTGTCCGGGAGTGTGGTTCAGCAAGGTGAGGGTGCCTGGAGTGGCCCGTGCCCACAGCTGTCCCCCCGGCTCCTGTGGTGAGCGAGCAGCTGGGGGTGGCACTTAGGGAAAGGACGAGGTGCCCAGCACTGAGCAGTGGGGCAGGCTGGCTGCTGTGGGGATGTGGCCGCAGTGCAGGCAGAGCGGTGGCTTGCCCGTGCTGGGAGCTGGAACGGAGCTCGAGCCCCTCTGGGGTTAAACCTGTGCAAAGCAGTCGCTGCCAAGCGCAGCACGCACCGTAAGCAGCTCCGTGCTTGCTGTCGCAGTTTCCTCGCTGGTCTGGAGCCCCGTAACAAATGAGGCGTGGGGCTCGGCGGCGTGCCAGGAAGCCCGGCTCCGCTCCATGCTCCTGCAGAGCTCCAGGACATCGGTTCCATGGCACAGGCTGTGCCCCTGTACTGGGGATGCTGCGATCCTCCTGGCGCAGGGTGAGAGGTTGCCCTTAGCTCGGGCTTTAGCTCATCTCTGTCTGTTGGGTGCTGCATCAGTAAAACTCGGGTCTGGGCGCAGTTAGGGGTGTGTGAGGTGCTGCTCTGGTGTGATAACTTTATTTTCTACTGGAATAAGCGCTGCCCTTGTGTGAGCAGTTGTGCATTTGCCCGTGCAGGTGGTAAGGCTGCCCCTGCCTCTTGATGTCTGGGGCAGCGCCTGCTGCCACGGGGGCTCCCTTCGTCCTGGTCATCTGCAGCCAGCCTGTGCTGGCTGGGGCCTGCAGCACCAACCCGTGCTTCTCAGAGGGAGAATCTTTGAGTAACACACAGCTGGGGAGGTGGCAGCCCAGTCTCTAACATCACGTAGGACAACTCCTAGCGGCTCAGGACCCAGGTGAGCCCCAGGAGCAGTCCCGCTCCCTCCACACTTACCCAGCCGCGGTAGCAGCGCTCAGCTCCACGCAGCCTGGCTTGCCATGAGCTCAGCAGCGCTCTGAGCACAGCCATGGCCCTTACAGAGGGAGAAGCTGTTGGGCTCATGCACCCCAAGTGCGAACTTTCACGTCAGGGAGCGTTGTCCGTGAAATTTTAACATGCCTCCGAGTGTGTCTGCCGCCTTTCTGCCCCTGCCCTGGGCTCCCTGCCTCGTTCCCTGCGCAGTGCGGGTGTCACGGGGTGAAACGGTGGCACAGGTAGATGCAGCGCTTCCAAACTTCCTACGGGGTGCAGCAAATCCATCAGCCAGGTGGGCCTGGAGAGGATGGGAGCCGCAGCCTTGGCGTAGCCCCCCCCCCCCCCCCCACCGCGCGGGCTGGGCGGCAGGAAAGGTGAGCGCGAGGCGAGCTGCCGCTCCAGACGCTGCAAAGGGGAGGAAGCCCGGCTTGCTTAACCCTCATTGCTGCACGCCCGCCAAGGGTAATGCAGCAGCAGGCTGCTTGCAGATGGCTTGTCAAGCTGTCCCAAACGGCAGGTTCACATGTGCTGCATATGCTGGGGTTTGGGGTTTTAAGAAAACCAGCAGAGCAGGCTTCAGAGGCTGGGGCTGCAGCACGGCTCCTGTACGTGGCTGTGGAATTTTTACGTGCGGGTTGGGGTTTTTGGTGCGTATTTTTTTTTTTTCTGTGGTCTTTGAGTAGAATTCTGCAATTCTGTGCAGAAGGGAGGTCTCGAGCAGGGTCTGGCTGCAGTTTAGGGCTAGATTACCAGGAAATGCCAAGCCACAGTTGCATAACCCCAACCCCGCACGCATCTGCACCGAGGGAGCAGCCTCCCTCCCCGCGCAGTGAGGGGCCGTCTTTCAACCGGCCTGCGGTGCCTTTCTCAGGAGTGATCCCCCTGCATGTGCAGGAGGCAGCTCTGCAGGCCGGGCAGCACCCTGCGCGATCCTTCTGCAGAGGGAGCTCGGCGCTGTGGGCAGCACACACAGCTCGTGCCACCGTGGGGGCTTTTGTAACCCACGTGTCCATGCCCGGTGCTCCCCGGCAGGTTGGCTGATCTGTCGCTGCAGCAGCAGCGCAGTGCTGACGAGCACCTGCCATCAGGGGAAGGGGGGAGCGGGGCCACCTCTGTTGCTCTCCTCCTGTCCTTTGGCTGTGCGGGAGCAAACCCTCCCTGCTCTGCCCTGGGTGCGCGGGGCTGGAGCCTCCGCCCTCGGCTTTGGGGCCGACCTTTACACCCAGCTGAAGGTCGCTGGCGTGGCCTCAGGGAGGGAGGGAGGAGCTGCAGGTGGTGGCAGCTCCCGTCCTGCCGCTGCCGGAGGTGCCGCTGGCTCCCGGAGGGTCTCCTGTTGCCTGGGATGTAGGTGATGACAGGTGAATCCCCCCTCTCGCTTCCTAAGGCTGCGTGGTGTGCTTTGTCCCCCACCCTGAGCCAGGGACGGGCAGGGGGCTGCCACCGAGCTGGGGGACGCGCTACAGTGGAGGTGGTGCCGTGTGCAGGGCGCTCACCCCGTGCTGGCACCGGTGGCCGGGTGGCAGCCGTCCCCCTGTTCCTGGTGCACACGTGGGGCTCTTCTACCAGGCACTGGTGGGCTGGGACCCGTGGCGTGGGGCAGCTGCCCTCCAGCCGTGCCACGTCGCCATGGCCAGCAGGTGACAGTCCCCTGCGAGGTCTCGTTCTTTCTCCGTGCTTTGACTCGCTCTGCAGGGTGGCAGCTCAGGCAGGGAGGCGATCGCTGCCCTGGGACAGGAGCGTGCAGGGCAGCTGCCCCCAGCCAGATGCCCCGTGGCCAGGCTGTGGTCGCCTCTCAGTGCTTACTGGGTTAATCCGGCGTGCTGGTTGCGCCCTGCTCGCTGGGGTGGTGGTGGAGGCCTGGGGGCAGCCCCTGCCTGCGCTGACCCCTCTGTCTCCCTGCAGAGTACAGCCGCTTCGAGTCCAAGATCCACGACTTGAGAGAGCAGATGATGAACAGCAGCATGAGCTCTGGCTCTGGCTCACTCCGGACAAGCGAGAAGAGATCCCTCTACGTCCGGTAAGGCTCCCCCCATCTCCCTGTCTGTTGTTGCTCCGGGCAGCCAGCACGTGGGGGTGGCTTGTTGTCCCACCGTGTCCCCTGGGTGTACGCATCGGGTGGGACAGTTCGGTCTGAGCTGGCTTTGCAGCCCTGTGCTGCTGCAGCTGAGCAGTGCTGCGTTACAGGGGCCCTCGTCCCTGCACGCATGTGAGATCTCAGCCAGTGCCACCTCCCAGATTTGTGGCCACCTACGGCTTCTGATCTCGTGCCAAGCTTCGGGTCGAGGAGGTGGACCTTCCACCCGAGGGCGGAACCGCTCGGTGCGTCTCCGTGTGGGACCCACGCTTGCTTTGCCACAGCTCTGCTGGCATGGAGGCCCATTCCCGAACACACAAAGGTTATGCTGTGCCTGCTGGGGGAAGTGCAGCAAACCTGGCACTGCTGACACGAGTGTACCTTCCAGGAGGTGTCTGCGGTTCCCCTGGGTGTGCCCGGCAATTGGGAATGAGGAAGGAAAATGTCAGTGCGGCCTTACAGATGAGCAATGCATCCCTGGGCTGGTGCTCCCACGCCAGCTGGGATCACATCCTTACACCCGTGCAGCACCTCCGCGGATGGGTGCTTCGCCTCTTTGGAGGACACGCTCCCCTGCCACTGCGGGGCGAGGGAAGAGGGTGTTAAAAAGAAGGCACGAAGCCTGCAGGGTGGAGCAGGGGAGCACTGGCTTTTGCAGGGGTTCTTCAGGGCTGAGTGCTCGGCACTTGGATGCCTTTTCCGCGGGCTGCTGTGCAGGGAGCTGGGCCGTGCTGCGGCCGGGCGGCTGCTTCCAGGGTGAGCCCTCAGGGGCTGGAGGAACGGAGCGGGTCCGAGGGAGGACGCAGGCAGTGGTGCGAACAATTGCCATCCCCCCACAAGCTGTGGGGCAGCACAGCCCGGTGGGGGGGCTCCCACAGCTTGGCAGCAGCCCTGGGATTTCCAGCAGCTGGAGCAGCCCCGCTTCTGCCCCAGCAGCATGCAGGGCGCTCTCCTCTAACTGCTCCCCACTCACTGGCTTCTCCATCTCCTCCCCTGCTGGTCCTGCGGCAGAATCTGGCTGGAGGGGAGCTGAGCTCTTAGGAGGATTATTGCTTTGATCCTGAGATGTGCTTTGGGGTCGGAGCCAGGTGTGGAGCAGGCAGGGGTTAAGCAGCCACACGGCACTGGCTCTGTACCTGCTGCACATCCTGGCCATCACAGCCCCGTGCTCACTGCTGGCTCTTCTACCCCTGCCACCTCCCGGCTTGCTGCAGCGCCTTCTCTCGCAATGGGAGTCAGCGTGGTGACAGCTAACGAGTAATTTTAACTTGCTCATTAAAATAATCCCATAAATCCCCACCTTGCACAGCCTGTTGCGGATGGGGGTTGGCAATAGCAAGGGACGCTGCTTTTCCCTGTGGTGAGGATGATGAGAGCTGGGGCTGCTTCAGCCTCAGCCTACATCTCCTGTGGCACGGCTGTGCTGTGCAGAGGGGCTTGGGGTTGTAGGGGACTGCATGGCGTGAGCCCAGCCTGGCTCAGGGGAGAACTGCAGCAGTAGGCTCCTGCAGCTCACAATTTCACAAGGCTCTGCGGTGTCTTGCTTGATTCAGGCTCTGCTGTCGCAGTGACATCCTCATGAATGTAGCAGGGGTTTAGGCTGAAGTGAGCGTGCAAATCTCTTGTTCCCTGCCTGGATAGCTGCTGCACGTGCCAGGGCAGGCCTACAGAAAAATGCTGCTCCACTGTCAGGCTCCCTTTACTCTGCTTTTTAGCATCCCACATCTTTTGAGAGCTGCTTGCTGGGGCCCTTTACGCAATGATAGGGCATGGCTGTGTCCCTCTGCGTGGCTCTGGTGGCATCTGTGCCAGACAGGAGCTGGGCAGCACCTCGCTGGTTCCCCCAGCCCACCAGAGGCCAGCCCAGTGCTCTGCCCAGCTCCAGCAGCAGCCGCACGCTCCCCGTGAGCGTGTGAGAGCTGCCAGGGCTGCCCCAGCCCTTCTGGGCGGGGTGGTTTCGAGCGCAGGTTCCCTGAAACCGGCTGAGCTGCTGTGTTGTGGACAGGACATCAATTACGGGACCTGCTACCAAACTGCTTGAGTCAGCCCGGCGAGGCTGCGGTGCGCCCCGTCAGCGGGGCCCGGAGCCGGGCACGCCACCTCCTCGTGCAGCGCCTGCCTTCCTGCGGCTGCTCCTCGCCCTGCGGTGCTCGGCTCGTGTTTTGGGGACAGGATCGTGTTCCTGCAGGGCAAAGTCCTCGGAGCTTGGAGCCGTGCCTGGTGGGAAGGGGCTCAGGCCGGCTTTGTGCCCAGCGTGGGGAGCAAGGCCCTGGCGGGCTGTGGCCCCGCAGGTCCTCACGTGTGCGCTGCCGTGCACGCTGAGGGTGGGCCCCGTGGGAGCAGAGACGCCTTGGGGAAACACTCCTGGGGCCCTCTGGAAAAGGTGCCTCGTGCCTCCGCTGTGCCCATGCGTGGGCCTTGCACGAACCCAGCCGGGGCCAGCAGCGTGACCCGTTTCTGTGACCCGTCAGCTCAGGGGCCCTCCTGCTGCCCGCGACACCTGGGTGACCTGTGCTTCATACCTGCCCGGGGCTCTTCCTGCCTTCCTGCTGCGTTCGGCTGCAGCCTGCTGGCTTCTCTGCACCTGACCTTGGCAGGGGCTGCTGGTGCCAAATTCCCTGTGCTGGCGCTGGGAGGAGCCGGGCAGGGCTGCCCTGAGCACGGTGCGGGGCTGCAGCACAGCAGCTCAGCTCTCAAGCACCCGGCCGGTGCCGTCTCCTCTCCTCCCAGCCCTGCTTGCCTGAACTCTCCCTTTCCCCCCTCCCCGGGCCGTGGCACAACACTGCAAGCTCCGGGGCTTGGCCAGGAGCTGGTGGCAGTGGCCGCAGAAGTGCACGGGGCGTGCTGGCGGTGCCCAGTGCTGCAAAGTGAGCACAGGGCTCGGGCTGAGCACCCCGCAGCCTGTGCTGGCTCGGGAACCTGCCTGGCCAGTTCTCTGCCTCTCTTTCCTCCTAATTGTGCTCTCTCCTTGCTCCTAATGGTGCTGGTCTGGCAGGGGCGTGCCAGGCACGCAGGCAGCCTTATCTCTTGGCAGGGAGCAGGTGCCCGTGAGGGCTGCTTGCCTCCAGCTGAAGGGCCCTGCAGTGTTTTTGCTGCCGGCTCTGGCGTGCCACGTGCTGTGCCTGGGGGCCCGCTCTCCGTTCCTGTTCTCCTGTGGGGCCGAGCACGAGAACCTCTCGGCTGCAGCGGGTGAGCCACGGCCCTGAGCGAGCTGGAAAAAGGAGGGTGACCTGGTGGCTCAGCGAGCCTGCATGCACGGGACTTCATCGAGCCTTCGGGTCACTTCACAAGAGACTTGTGTGTGGTCCTGTGGTCGTTCCTGTCCTGGCTGGGGCTATTGCTGGAGCTGCCCCTGGGGCTGATCCAACCCAAATCCTTTTTTTTGCAGCCTTGCAAATGACATCTGGTATTTGAACCCACAAGCTCTCGTGCGGGCAGGTGCTATCGCCCACCTGTGCCTGGTGCGTGGGAGGTGGGAGGAATGTTAGGGACACCAAGTCCAGGGGTATTCAGAAGGGGCAGTTTCTTTGATAAGTTTCCCTCTGGGCTGGAAGATGATCTGGCTCTTCCTAGCTTGCACGTTGACACCATCACCAAAAATAAGGTCCTGCAGGTGAGTCCTGGTGCCTTAGTGAAAGGCAAACCAGGCAGTAGCTGTCCCTGCAGCTGCGGCCACTCCGCGTGGTGATTGAGCCAGTCAAGCCAGGTGGGAGAAGCTGGGAGCAGGGGCAGCTTTCCTGGTGGTGCAAGAACTGATGCTTCCTTCTGCTTCCCTGGAGAGAGGAGCCCCGGCTCATCCAGAGCTGCCAACCACCGCCGGGAGGGAGACCTGCCCTGACTCTTGTCAGCCGTGCTGGACAAGGAGAGGTGTCTTGTTAAATGTAGTGGGGAAGCAATTTTTGAGAGCGTTATCTCGGCAGCTAACCCTGCAGGAGGCTGATGCTCAGCATGCCTCTTGCTTTTACTATTTATGGAGCCACGATTAAAAGGATTCGGCTCAAAGATCAATGTCACTTGTGCTGTGTCGCTTCAGACCCCCCTTAGGGTTCCTTGTAGTGGAAGGGGGTGATGAGCAGGGCAGAGGGGGGTTGTTCTTGTGGCTTTCCCCTTTCTTTTCTGCCTGGATGAGGCTGGCAGCTGGCTGAGCTGAGCTGCTGGTGCAGTAAGCAGCCGTGCTGGCCATGCCCCAGCCCCTGCTACATTAAAAGAACGGGGGCAAAAACAGGGCTCCCAGCTGTGCTGCCAGCAGCAGGGCTCTGCGTGACCGCTCGTGTGTTTCCGTTTCTTGCAGGATGGACACATCCAAGAAAAATAGATCTGGTTTGAGATCTGACATTAGTAGAAAGAGTTAGGAAGCCACTGAAAGCAGCTTGTGGCAAAGAGCTGCAGCACGGGTGTGATAACTCGCACAGGAAGAGCATTAGTGCTCCTCTTCCTTAGTATAAAAATAATGATCTCTTCTGTAGCTGGATAGTTGAATAATATTGAAGATAAAGCTTCTCTGTTGTAAATTAAAAATCTGTCCTTAAGGGAAGTATTTAAAAGTCTGAAAAGGAACAGCTGTAGGAGGAGATAAACATTGAGATGCATTCATAATTCTCCGCCTTTGGAATGAAGTACCCGTGTACACAAATAAAAGTGAATGCTCCGCGTGCCCTGCAGTCCTCTTCTGTGTGACTGCTCACCAGCAGCAGGGCACGGTTATATCCCATCCACCTCCCCAGCCTTCTTGGTTGTGACTGAGGAGCAGGGCAGATGGTCTGCCCCCTACTCTGCTGGCCCGTGGCTTTGCTCCTGAGCAAGGGTGCTGGGGGTGGGACCCAGCTCACCCCCGGAGCCGAGTGGGCGGCTGGGGTTTTCCTCCTGCGCTGTCTCCCTGATGGGCAGAGGGGCAGGAGGTGCCTTCTCCGTGCCCAGCTGGGCTGGGAGGATGTCATACGGCAGAGCCCCGGGGAGGGAGGCTGGTGGGGGTGCGGTAAGCTTACAGGATGCAGGGCAGCGGGCGAAGGGGAGCAGGGAGGGCTTTTTGAAAGTTTGCCCTGGGGTACCACCTATGTGCTGTTGTATTCTTGAGGCCACTGAACTTTGAATGGCTGTCTACCTGCTTTCTAACCACAGCCCTCTTCTACGTTTCTGTGGTTTGTGTGCCTCTTGCAACTAAGGTCAAGAGCTAGTTTGTTGGTCCAGGACTGTTGTTTCTGTGTTGCACACCGGGGGGTTCATGCTGAGCACTTCAGCCTTTGCTAGAGGGGTGTGCTGGTAGCTGCACAGTCAGCAGCAGCAGAAGCTTTCCCAGATGTTTGGTTTTAAATCCTCAGAGGTCCAAGGGTGGCAGTGCCCTAGGAGATCTGCAGTGCTGGCGCTTGTTTGCGGTCCTTGGTGCTGCTAGGCTTGGTTGAAGAAGGTTTCACCCCTCCATGTTCCTTTGCAGAGCTCTGTTTGACTATGACCGGACCCGGGACAGTTGCTTGCCAAGCCAGGGGCTCAGCTTCTCCTACGGGGACATCCTGCACGTCATCAATGCCTCTGATGATGAGTGGTGGCAAGCCAGGCTCGTGACACCCCATGGCGAGAGTGAGCAGATCGGGGTCATCCCCAGCAAGAAGAGGTGAGTGCCCATCAGCAGGAGCTGTCACGCACAGGCCCTAGCCCCACAACCTTCGGGACCTGCTCCGTGAGCCTTGCAGCCCTTGGGGCCCCACTCCCAGCCCTGCTGGGGGCAGTGCCCTGTGGTGCACCTTGTGGTCTCAACACCAGGAGCCCATCCGCCCCTCCGTGTCTGCATGGCATTAAGGGTGCTGCGGGATTTGAGCAGAGCCAAGCCCTGCTGCCTCTGGTAGCCAGATGCACCCACCCTGCTGCTCGAGTGCCAAGCCAGCCTTTGGCCTCCCTGGGAGGCCTCCTGGAGCCAAGAGGGAGTTCTTGAACGCATGGGCCCCGTCTTCTGTCCTCCATCCTCCTCCCAGGAAGGCTGGTTTGTTCCCTCTGTAGGCGTTGGGTGTGGTTTTCAGCCTGCCCTGGTCCTGATCAGACCCTGGGCAGATGCCACCTCTATTCCTCCAAAGAGAGGAGCTCCCCTTTGTGAGAGGGCCCACCACCCAAGGGTGCTTAGGACAGCCTGACAGCCAAGGGGAAGCATGCTGGGCCTGGTGGGGACAGCCCGTATGCAGGACCAGCAGCACCTTCCTCTTTTAACTTCCAATCAGGGTGGAGAAGAAGGAGAGAGCGCGGTTGAAAACGGTGAAGTTCCACGCCAGGACCGGCATGATAGAGTCCAACCGGGTAAGTGCTGGGGCTGGGGCTCAGGAGGGCATGCTGAGCCGGTAGCTAGTGGGGGCAGGATGAGTGCGAGCAGCCAGTGCCGTGTCCCCACCAGCAGCAGCTGGAGCAACCCCATGGAAAGAGCAGCGCAATTGGACTCCAGTTCCTCAGGCATGTGTCTACCTGGCTTGGCCCGGCACGGGTCCCCTCGACAGCAGGAGGGTGAGCGGAGGAGCCTGGGCAGATGTGACAGTGCTGGTGAAGGACACCCGTTGTGGTAGCAGTGGTGAGGGAGCGGAGCACATCCCACTGTGGCCTGGGCAGAGCACTGGTGGCTGGGAGCTGACTGCAGGCAGCTGGTGCAGGAGAACATGGCTTCCCTCACACGGAGCGCTTGAGCGAACGGACGAGGCAGGGAGAACAGCCTTGCTCCTCCTGCAAAACTGCTCGTTGGCTCATCGGCTTCCCAACATCCCTAAAACACATTTTTCTCTGCACTTAATTTTTTTCCTGCATTACAGTTTTCATGTAATCCCCATGATTTCATTTAAGGGTAACTGCCCTGACACAGCTCCTCATTGTCTCTTCATTTTAATTTTCCTCGCATGCATTAAACACCATTGTTTTTTCTGTCCTCCCTTCCATCTCCATGTTCTTCACAGTCGATCAAAACGAAACGTAAAAAGAGTTTCCGCCTCTCTCGAAAGTTTCCATTTTACAAGAGCAAAGAGAACCTGGCCCAGGAGAGCAGCGGACAGGAACGTAAGTAGCAGCTGGCCAGAGAAGGGCAAGCGTGCAATCCCCCCCGGCCCCTCTCCTGCCTCGGGGAGGAGAGATTTGGCACTTTTCTGTAGCCACTGAGCCTGGCACCTGCCTGCATTGGCCAAACAGTGCTGTTACTGCGAGGCAGGCAGAGGCCAGGTCCGTGTCCTGCAGTACTGGCAGGTTTCCTCCCAGCACAGTCAGGCACAGATTTGACCCAAGGAGCAGCTCACTCCCTCAGGAGGCGTGGGGACGAGGCACCTTCCCCCTTGCTGAATGCTGGTGGGAGAAGTGTTGACACCTTGTCCGGCCTTCCCCTCGGTGGCCGTATGGGGCTTCGATCAGGTTCTGTGCCCTTTGGTCGTGCCGTCAGCTAGGGAACAGTCCCAGTTGGAAATAAAAGCAGCGGCTTCTGTAGCGCTTGGGGCAAATGCCGCCCAGATGAGGGACCTTACCGCTGAATTTCTCGTCCCTTTGCACCCACTGAAGTCCCGGCCACGAGACCTGTGCACAGGCAGGCTCTCCCAGCTGCTGCAAGTCCAGCTGCCTCTGGCCGTGTCTCTGTGCACGGGCTGGCTCTCTCTTTCTCTCTCTCATGTTCGACGTCTTCATCCTTTCACAACTTTTACACTTGCCTCAATCTCCGCTCTGCCTCCTCCTGCTCTCTCCCATGTGCTGTGGGCTCTGCTCCCTCCCTCTGCCTGCCAAGGGCTGCTCCCCTCCCAGAGCAAGGGGCTGACTGAGCTGTGCAGAAGCTTGTCTCCTGTCCTGTCAGGGGCTGGGGATGCCCTGCCTGTGCTTCTTGCCTCCTGTAGAAGTGCCTGTGGGCTACGTATTCCTGACAGCCTCAAAGCCCTTCCAGGGGGTGAAACCCCGTGGGCGTGAGGGACGCGTGCCCTCGCTGGCAGAGGCGCTGCCCACACGCAGCGGCTGAGGCACGTCTTCTGCAGCTGGCTCCAAATTTTGGGGAATACCCAGCTCTCACCTGGGCCCTGGGGCTCCCAGCGAGGGCAGGCCGTGCTGCAGCTCCTGCTGCTGCTTGCTCCCTGCTCCTGGCAGGCTGGGCTGTGCACAGACACATCCTGGGTGTTGAGGAGGGTGGGAGAAGCGGGGTGTAAGCTGGGGACACCTCCAGGCTTGAGAGCTGCTCTTTCCTTTGGCAGAGCATTCAGCTTGTTGCCCCAAAATCCTGACATCAGGAATGCTGGGGCCTGGAGCACGGGGAAATCTGGCTGGTGCGGAGCAGCTGAGAGGCAGCTGCCGAGCACAGAGCTCCCCCTGCACTGAGCACACGTCTGGGAAGGGCTCGTTCCCCACTCTCCAGCGCAAGGACAGAACAGCCTGCCCTTGCCAGGCACAGCTGCTCACCTAACCCACCTCCTCTTTCCAGATGCTAAATTGCATCCACGGGGAGAGCTGCAGTCCTTGCAGCTTTGAGCAGAGGAGGTGGGCAAGGCGGAGCAGTGCCCGTGCCCAGGTGCCAGCGCAGTGAGTGCATCCCCTCCAGCTGCTCTCCTGGGCTGGATGCAGAGGCGGGTGGCTGGAGCCAGGCTGCGGCTCGGCCGCAGGAAGCTCTTTCCCTCCCGACTCCCCTTGCTTTGTGGCGGGGTGCAGGCACCCTGTGCTGCTGTGCCGGAGGTGGCTGGGCAGCAGGGCACAGGAAGGTGTGGGGAGGAGACGGTGGCGAGCAGAGGTGCCGACAGACCGTGGCTCCAATGTTGCAGCCCTCCTGGCTCAGGTCAGCGCAGTGCCTGCAGCTGACGGTTGTTGAGGTGCTGTTCTCAGCCAGCCCTGCGGCGCGGGGACATATGGCACGGGCATGGGGCAGGCGCTGCTCTTCACTAGCCCACGTCAGAGAAGCCTGCAGCCAGCTCCCTTGTCGTGCTCTGCTGCACTGCCTGTCCCGGTGCACTGCTTGCACCAGGGGGGTTCTTTCCCCCTGGTTTTCACAGCCTGTGCAAGTGCTGGGGCATGGGCAGCTAACGTGGGAAAAGTCTGTCCCCCTGCCGTGCCATTAGAGGTACAGTGGTGCGCTTTGCCCCTCTAGAGAGGCTATGGGGAGACAGATCTTCCGTACCTCATGAAAGAAAACAAGCCGGGCATCACAGAGAAATGCCTCGGAGCTGCTTGCCAGCAGCTCTGCCCTGGCCACGCTTCCTGAGCCCTGGTGCAGCGCAGCAAGGGGCCCTCGGCGGCCCCTGGGGCTGCAGGGGCAGTGTGGGTGGGTGCGAGGTGTGCTGAGGGGGTCGGCAGCACGAGGTGAGATTTTGGCACTTGGCTGCCCGTGTCACCTCCAAGAAACGTTTCTTAACCTCACTTGCAGTTGCAGCTCTGGGCCGTTCTGCACTCCTATCACTAATGCTCATCTGGCTCTGTCTTCTTCTCCCCCTCTCTCTGACCGCCCCTCTCCCGCGCTCTCCTCTCCCCCTCTCCCACTTCTCGCTGTCTGTGAAATCAGGACTTCCCTGGGTTAAGTGACGATTATTATGGAGCAAAGAACCTGAGTAAGTCGAATTTCAATGCGCATCCTTCACTTTCCACTGCTGGCATGCCTTGTGGTGCCTGGGGGAGGCCGGGCTGCGGCCGGGGCATTCGTGCTTTTCTGGGTGCAGGGCACGAGGAACCCTGCGGGTTTGCTGCCTCTCCCAGTGGAGGGTCCTGGGCTTCTGGAGGTGCTGCCTGCTGCACGGGAGAGGGGATGGGGAGTTTGCCTGGGGGTTTCTGCCATACCCTAAGCACATCTGAAGGGACTGCTCACGGCACCCGGGGGGAGCTGCGCCTCCTCCCCTGCACCCAGCCAGACTGGTTGCTGGCTCTGCTCCATTCTCGGAGCCCTGGAGCTGCTGGCTGCCGGGGGGAGGTGGCTGTCCCCAGGCCAGCTTCCCTCAGGGGCAGGTGAAAGCATCTTGCTGCCTTTCTCTGGAGGTATATGGTTGCCTGTGTACTCAGAGCTCCACAACAACAGCTCCTTGGCTCTCCCTGCTGTGCCGGAGCTCCCGCTCACTGCATTCCCAAAGCCCCTGTGGGGCTGGGGACAGGCAGCAGCAGGGCAGCCGCCAGCCTTTGCGGGGAGGTCACAGCACTGGGATCGACCTAAGCAAGCAAAGCCCCGAACTCTGTCCCATCCTGTCACTGTCTTGTCTCTGTGAGTCCCAGCCCTGTCCCCGCAGGCAGCCAGCCTCCCCTGTCCCCTGCCCTCCGTGTGCATGCTGCACCCGCTCCCTCCCGCGCCTGGGCCAGCCCTGCCCCTCAGCCCCGCTCCCAGCTCCTTCTCCCATCCCTCCAGAGTAGCCAAGCGAAAAAGTTTCCCCCGCACATCCCCCATTTCCCCCTGAGAGCGACGAAGGGTGAGAGATGCCATCCTGCCTTGGCACCCCGCTCCCAGCCCACCCGCCTGGCGGGTGCCAGGACCTGTATTCTCCGTGATGCCGGTGCCACCCGCGTGCCACCCGGCTCCCTGCCCTCCGTCACTAGTGCCGGGTGACAGCTCCCGTGCCCTTGGCGAGCGCTCGGTCTGAAGGGGGTCTCTCTGGTTGCTTTGCAGAGGGCGTGACATCAAACACCAGTGACAGCGAGAGCAGTTCCAGTAAGTGTGCGTCTCTCCTGCTGTCTCACCTCTGTGTGTGTGCGCTCTCGTCTCGTCTTGTCCCGGTGGTGTTTCTGTTCGGAGGCTGGTCCTTCCTGCTGGTGACACCAAGATGCTGTGGCCAGCTCCCTTCCCAGGGGTCAGGAGCAAGCCTGGCTGGTTCCCCGGGCTCCCCTGGCCGTGCAGACTTGGTGGCAGATTTCTCAGCCCACAGAGGACCTGTCCTCAGGGCCTGCTACGAGAAGCCAATGGCCAGGTGCTGGGTCTGAAGCACGAGTGGCTCCCAGAGCCCGAGCCTGGGCAAGAACATTTGGGTCCAGCTGCAGCCAATGCTCCGTTAGCCCTAGCAGGTCCTCTGAATACCTGCAGCACACCCACTGGCTGTGCCCACCCAAGTCCAAGTGGAGGGGAGGGAAAGAGGAGGCCAACCCCAGAACTGATACGTGAATAATTAACATGAACAAAGGGCTGATTACTGGATGGGTGTGAGAGCCTGACCCCAGAGTTTGAGGCGGCTGGGATTGGAAAGCTGCTGGTGCTCACATGCCTCTCCTTGGCTCTGTTTCAGAAGGACAAGAGGACACTATCCTGTCATACGAACCGGTGACACGGCAAGAAAGTAAGTCCTGGTGCTGAGCTGTCCTGCTTGTGCACGGGCATCAGAGCCCGTGTCCCTGGTCACAGCTGCTCTGTGTGGGTAGCTGGGGTGATCTTGCCTGCTCCAGTGGCAAGATAGAGTGAAAATAAGTGGAGTTTCTTGGCTGTTTGCTTCAGTGTGGGGCATTTGCATGCAGCAGGGGACCTGTGTGCACACTGCTTTCTGGGTGTTCCCTGTCCTTGTTCAGCCTCAGCTGCCCCTGCTGCAGGGCAGCTCTCAGAGTTGAACCCTGCTAAATGCTCGATACCCACAGAGCCTTTCACAGGCTGAATGAGGGGAGTGGAGGGGCAGGCGCTGAGCTCTGCTCTCTGGGGACAGCGACAGCACCCGAGGGAACGGCATGGAGCTGGGACAGGGGAGGGTCAGGCTGGTGTTAGGGAGAGGTTCTGCAACCAGAGGTGGTCGGGCACTGGGACAGGCTCCCCAGGGCAGTGGTCACAGACCCAGGCCTGCTGGAGTTCAAGAAGTGTTTGGACAATGCTCTCACATACAGGGTTTGGGTTTTGGGTGGGCCTGTGTGGAGCCAGGAGTTGGGCTCTGATCCTTGTGGGTTCATTCAGGATATTTGATGATTCTGTTCTAGTCCCTGCCTCAGCAGTCTGTCCTTGCCAGGAGCGGGATCAGACTCTTACAGCCCTCTAGCTCACATCTCCAGATGTCCTGGTTGTCTGCTTCATGCCCCAGGCAGTGGAGCAGCTTGGCTCATCTGTGACCCATGAGACCCTCGGCACCTTCCCCGGTGTGCGGCTGGGCACCTGCTCTCCTGGGGCAGCTCCTTCCCCTGGGTCGGTCTCGTGCTGGCAGGAGATGCAGGCATTCACGGCAGCGTTTTGCATGCCCACATAGATCATCTGGGTCAGACGAGAAAGATTTGAACACATCCAGGAGGAGATAAACTTGCACAAGGCTTCCTGGGGCACAGGCTTGGTCTCACAATGTGGCTTTTGTTTGCAGTTCACTATGCGAGGCCAGTGATCATCCTGGGGCCGACGAAGGACCGAGTTAACGATGACCTCATCTCTGAATTCCCGCACAAGTTTGGTTCCTGTGTGCCACGTAAGTCCCAGCAGGTGCTTGGGCCTTGCCGCAGGGAGGGGAGGGTGGTGGCTCAGTGATCTATGGGTCCAGGCGTGAGGAGGAGGAGGAGGAGAGCTGTGGGGACACAGGTTTGGTGTGGGTCGCTCCTGAGACCTGCTCTCCTCCAGACACCACCAGGCCTCGGCGCGAGAACGAGGTGGATGGACAAGACTACCACTTCGTCGTATCCCGGGAACAGATGGAGAAGGATATTCAGGACAATAAGTTCATAGAGGCCGGGCAGTTCAATGACAATCTCTACGGGACCAGCATTCAGTCGGTGCGGGCGGTCGCAGAGAGGGTGAGTGTGAGGCAGCGTTCCTGGGGCTGGTGCTGTCACTGCGCCAGGCAGGGTCTGGCCCAACCCCTGACATGGCCAGCAGTGCTCTTCCTCTCCCCATGGTCCCGAGGAGGGGCTGTAACCCATCAAGTAAGTGCAGAATGAGCTTCTGCTCCCTCTGCAGTCCTGCCAAACCACGTAGCTGCTTTTCTCAGCTGTGTTACCGCACCTTGGTGTCTTGTCTCCTTCGGCCAAACTCCACCCAGCTCATGTTCAGGAGTTCCCAGGGCAAAGGTGCCCGGCTGCTCTCAGAGGAGCCGAAATGTTTCCTGTGCAGGACTGCTGGGGTGTACTGATGACTCGTGAACAGCTTTTCAAGCATTCTGAGAAAAAAATCAGTCCCTTCACATTGCTGCTGTCCTACCCTGAGCAGATGGGAATGTAAAGGCACTGGGAGTTGGCCCGTGTCTCGGGACTGGTGTTTCATCTCTGTGGCTCCTCTCTTTTGCAAGCATGTCTGTATGAGCAAGCTGTTTTCTGCACAGAGCAGACTGTGTGGGTAGGTCTGATCCTGATCATCTCCTTTCCAGGGGAAACACTGCATCCTGGATGTATCTGGCAATGCTATCAAGAGGTTGCAACAAGCACAACTTTATCCCATTGCCATTTTCATCAAACCAAAATCCATCGAAGCTCTCATGTAAGTGTAACGACACCTGCTATTGCCTCTCTGGGGTGAGCAGCCCTGGCAGGTCAGGGGTTCATATTTCTGCTGCCTCTGCTTTTTAGAAAGCAGCAGAGGTTGTTGCTGGTGCTGGAATTTTCCTTAAGAGGAGCTGGGCCCATTGCTGTCTCTGCAGTGTTTTTTCCCCATCTAATGCCATACAGTCTCCATGTATTGCTGTGGCTTAAAGCCCTTTGTTTGCACCAGAGGATTTTTCGTGGGCAGCGTAAAAATGCTCGCAAATACGTCTGATGTAACCTGCTCACCTGGGCCCTGAGACCAGCCAGGAGAGCTGCTGATAGCCCTGAGTGATGGATCACAGCTGGAGGAGATGTTTCCTGTGCCCCTCAGGGGAACCTGCTGCTGCTCCTGCTGCTCGTGGCCCTGGGAGGCGCAAGCTGGGAAGGGCATGAGATCTGAGCATGCAAATCTTCCAAGCATCAGCAGAGAATGTTATCTGTGAGGAAAATCTGTAGCTAGAGATGGATTTTAAGGTCAGAAGAAACTCTGCTGGTACCAAGGGGACTGGGAAAACCCCTTCTCAAGCCAGCAGTGGTAGAATTGTTAATTCTGGTATTAGGCGAACATGAGGGGACCTAGGCAAGGAGGGTGGGGAAGGGCTTTGGAAAAGCAGGGAGATTTTTTGCAGTGGTCTTGCAAATTCAGAGGATTGCCTGGACTTCCATGCATTTCTGTGTTATGGTGCAGTGGGAAGAACTTCACTGCTGGAAGTTGGGGTGAACTGTCGAGACAAAGAGTGTGTGGGGAAGGATCTTGCCTTTGTGAACTGGGTCTCACGCAGCTTCCATTTCTGATGTGCGGAGGCTTCCCGGGCACCCTGGGTCTGTGGGATATTTTTGCTTTTGTTTGTTGCTAAGAAAGAGAGCTAAGTTTCTATTTTTTGTGCATGACAGGGAGATGAACCGGAGACAGACATACGAACAGGCCAACAAGGTCTTCGACAAAGCCATGAAACTTGAGCAAGAATTCGGAGAGTATTTTACAGGTGAGTGTCCTGAGTAGGCTTGTGTCTGATTTAATACTTTCTAGCTGGCAGCTGTGACCTCTGCCAGCACTGTCTTACTGCAGGGTCATGAGAAAATGTCCAGCTTCATCAAAGCAAAAAGAGATGGCACTCTGCCAGCGTGGCTGTGCAAAGGGACTGCTCAGAGATCAGCGGATAAGAGTAAACCAGCTCTAGAGGAGAGGAGTTGTCAGGCAAGATTTTCTGAGTTTGTGAAAGCCTATCACCAACTTTAGTAATTTAAAAAAAAAAAACACACAGCTAGGGGAAGCACAACATAGATTCAAGGTGCTACAAGGCTGCAGGAAATAAAACTCCCTACACTGGGGAGAGGGGAGCATTTTCAGAAAGAGAATAGAGACCTTTTAAAGAGGAAGTATAAGAATTAGTGACATAAATGGTGGAGACTGTGCTGAGCTGTAACAAAACATCTTCCAAAAAGGACTGGTGGTTTGGCTGACTTCGTAAGTAGTCTTTTCTGAAAGTCAGGGGCTGCCTGGTAATTTGTGCTTGCGGGGATGAGCTGCTCATGACAAAGGCATCCTAGTGCATTAAGGAACTAATGTTTGTAGCATGTCGTTAATTCTGGAAAATCATGGGCAGGCAAAGAGGCAGAGGAACAGGTCTTCCTTCTTTTCTACACAGTGGTAACTGTTTCCTCTAAAGCTGAGGAATGATAATCCTGTCAAATACTGCACTACCCACCTAACAGTTACCATGAAAAATCACAGGCAGAACATTTTCCAAAAATGGATCTCTGCTGAGCAAATGTATCAGTACAAACAGCAGAAAAGCCTTCCCCAGATCTCCTTTCTTGGGGAGCACTTCCAGAGCTGCTCTCCCAGGACGAGCACAAAGGAAATGCACACCGTAGTTTTGCCAAACCCTCAGCATGCCATCGTGCAGCCTCACGTGGACAGTAAGCTTGCAGTTGACCTGAGGAAGGAATGCTCTTGGCTGAGACCCAGCCCAGTTGAAAGAAGTCAGTAATGGGCAGTAAGTTGGATGCACTAGGAAATTCTGTGCCAGGAACTTATAATTAGGAAACAGAGACACTGGAGGACAGCCCTGGCCTGGCTGCAGAGGTAGGCAGAGTTAGCAGAAAGCACTGGCCCACCATGTACATCTACCTCCCCTGATGTAGGGAACACGGTGAAGTTCTTAGCGTTACATCTGTGCTAAGCAGCAAGTCTCTGGGAAAGCATTACTGCTGGGAGCAACACATGTAAGCTGGCCTTTTCCAGCACGACAGTGCTGCAGTTTCCATCCTGAAGTAGAGGAAGTAAGAAACGAGTCCTCAGCGGGAGACCAAACTGGATGGACAAATCCAGCACCTCAGGGTATGCGCTTGGTGCGCGCCGGATAATCCAAGCGAGGCTCCTCCTGCGCAGCGCAGCAGAGAAGGGGCGCGTGCGGAGGCAATTAGCGCGGCCGAGCCGATGTGCTGCTGCAGCTTCACACCCTGCCCCGCACCGCAGTGCCTCAGCCAGCTGCCCAGAGCCTCAGCACGGCTGTGTGACACGGTTCGCAAAGCTGATTAGCAGCCCTTGTGGAGAGCCTGGCTGGCACTTCACACGCGTGAGGAGCTGTGCCAGCCGTGGGATCAGCGCGATCTCTCGCTAATCCCCTTGGACACGCTGGTTTAACCCCTCTGTGTCACCGCGTGCCTGTTACAGCTCCTTTGACACAGGCTGTGCTGGTTGTTGGCGGTGCTGTCCCGGCCCCTTGGCTGCAGAGTGAAGGCCCTTCCCGTAGCTCCCGGCCGGGAAGGCGCAGCGCTGCCCCACGCTCAAGGTCTTCCTTGTTCTCTCCTTTCAGCCATCGTACAAGGAGACTCTCTTGAAGAGATTTACAGCAAAATCAAACAGATCATTGAGGACCAGTCCGGGCACTACATCTGGGTCCCGTCCCCGGAGAAACTCTGAAGATGACCCCCACCTGCTTCCCTGTGAGCAGAAGACCTCTGAAATCCCACCCCACCTGAGCCCTCTGCCCCAAGGGGGAGGATAAGAAAACTATTCCTGCCCCCTTTTTTAGATCGTCGCAAAATTGAGTTTTCTAGTCCTGTTTCTTTTGTTGGGATGAACTGATCTCATTCATCACGTGACTGTTCCTACCATTCCTGCATGGACCTTCCCACTGCTCCATTAGAGACAGATGAGAACCCATTCAAGAGTTGTTTTTTATTATTATTATTATTATTATTATTATTATTAACTAAACCAAGAATTGAGATGGGAGGAGACGGCTAAGGACTAACGCAAGAAACAAGTGAAACAACGGACTCTGAGAACATGAGCTGGTATCAGAGCTCCAGGGGCATTTTCCAAGTGTGACTGTCTAGCAGCTCTGAACAGTGCGACAGAAAGGCAGCAGAAGGCATTTTATTTATCTGTATATGTAATTTATATATAATATAGAGAAAGATATTATATATATATTATATATATGTGTGTGTGTGTGGACTAGGAAACCTGAGGGACCTCTGAAAAGGTACTGTATTATTGCAAGGATCTTTCAGTTTCTTTGTCCCAGCCGCTGGGCACAGGGAGTCCACTTGGGCAGGAAGAGATGAAGCCGGTACCACGTGCTTTGGGAGCGTCTCCCGTCCACGCCGGCCTCCTGCCAGCCACCCCAGGCCTGTGAGCAGAGACTGGGACGCTGCGTCTGCAGAAGGGACCTGAGGTCCGGAGCGACCCAGCAAGGAGCAGCGGCCACTGGGCTGAGTGAGGCTGGGAGGCATTGACTGAGCAGGAGGCTGCAGAGCAAGAGAATGGATGATGCTACATATTAAATTGCACATTGTTTTACACACCACCGTATGTGTTTGCATGAGAGGTTTCCTTTTGGTTCTATTTTTTTAAGCTGATGTTAAACCAAAACCATATTGTGTTGCTGTGTTGGCTTTTTTTTTCATTATTCCATTTTTTTTTCTCTTGTTAATAATGAACTGAACGGGTATAAAATCCAGTTTTTTAACTTATTTTTTAAGCTGGCTCTATTGTAAATAGAATCTAGACCTGCTGTGTTTAGTTAGGAAATACTCTACCAGCCACACAAAACAAATGTACTTGCTGTCCTGTGTTGCTGTGGAAAACCTGGGAGAGCGGGCTGGCCCTGTACCTGCGGTCACGGGTGCAGTGATCCCTTCTGGCTTGTGGCAGCACGCTGGCATTAGCCACTGACAGGAAAAGCCCCCGGCCGTGCCTTGGATGGACGCTCGCACTTTTGCAGATCAGTAACAGTTGGGCAGCAACAGAAAACCTCCCTCCCTCCCTCCCTCCCTCGCTGCGTGCCAAACTCACCGCTCCGCTTCCTGTGCGAGCGGCCGTGGTCAGGCCATGCTCCCTGCACTGTGAGCCGGGGAGAGGCAGGGAAGGGAGTGCTCACCTCGCCTGGTTCTGCCCGACATCTCTGCACAAATCCTCTAACTGAAACTGGGCTCTCTCTACTCCCTCTCTCAAGTTTACCTTGGGAAATTTTCTGTGTGCCCGCAGTTCTGTAGGGACGGGGCGATGCAGCTCCACGCTGGTCTCGGTGCGCTGTGGGTTTTCAAATGAGGCAGCTGCAAGTGCTGAGACTGCTGGCCCAAAATGCAGAAGTGTCCAAGCTGGAGGAAGCTTTGGCCTTTGCATTGGGCTGGGCTCCGCTGTGGGAAGTGAGCCCTGTGTCAAGCTGTGGGGAAACACACACTGCCTCTGAGCTTGAGCTGCTTTTTCAGATGCTCGTAGTAAAGGTAGAAGAGCCCTCTGTCCTTACAAAGACCTTGCCAATGCTGTTTCTCAGACACAGCCCCATGCGCCAGAAAAAAGGCAGTCACCGTGAGCGTAAGCAGGTAAGTCTTGGCCCGTTCTCCATCACCTTTTTGTCCAGGGGTAAGTGAATGCACTGGGTGCCGGTCCCCTTCCCTGACGGTAACGGTTACCGGTGCGTGGGGCAGCGCACAGCACACAGGGCACCACGTTCAGAACTGCCGTGAGATTGTACGGGTGCTCTGGTGAGAAGCTGTCCCTCCTCGCCCTGCCTCGAGGAGCCCTGAGCAGCCTCCTGGGACAGAAAGTGCTGCAGAAGAGACGCTGCTGCTGGCACAAGGGAGCGGAGGAAGGATTCTGCTGCCAACAGGACCTGCCCTAAAGGAGCGAACTTTGGCCGTGGATCCCTGATCAGCGTCCAGCGCCCTGCCCCACCGGTCCTGCTCCAGGGACTGTAGACATCAGTCTCTGGAGAAGTGGAGTAAGTGAAACAAAAGTGCTTAAGATGCTAGACACGCGGTCGGTTCCTGTCTCGTCTTTTTTTCTAATGGCCTGTCTCCCTCTCATCAAGTCACATGGAGAAAAAGCTGATGTACTCCATGGCATAGCTGACGGTATCGAATCGATCATGACAACACTAGTTGGTTACCAGTGTTTCTTCCAAGGAGACATATATTTTTAATAAACAGAGAGTTGCAAAGAACTCTGTCTTTGAGACCTTGTGGAGTCTTTCATTGTGTGCCGGGTCTGCTTTCTGATGCTGACCTTAGCAATTACTGACAGGGTCCCTCCACAGCAAATTTATGTGTTGAAAGCTTCATATAAAGTGGTCACTGAGCACTAGCCTAAAAGAGAAAAAAAGGAAGTGGCCTTCTTTATTTCCAGCCATAACCAGGCCACCAGAAAGCTCTCTTGGGTTGTTGTCACACAGGTTGATTTCAGTTTGATGGTTTGGCACAGTCAATGTCTTTTGGGTCGCAGGTTGAATCGTATGGAGCTTGCTCTGTGAATGTGGGTCAACTAACAGGGTTTGTATGCTGCTACAAAATTGTTTCTGTGTTGGATGGAAAGGCAGCAAAGTGTGTGTATGCATAGTCCAGCTAATATAGAGCATCCTTTTATGGTTTAATGTTATTTATACAACAGCAGAAGACAAGTTGTAAATACAAGAATCAACAATTACCTTTTTCTAGTATTTTAAAATAGAGAGAACAGCAGTGTTCACTGGAAGACAAGTGTGCCTAATGGGGAATCGTTATACATTCCTGTCGGAATCTGCTTCGTCATTTAGCTGGGCTGATTCAAAGGTGAGAGGGGTTTTGTTTCTTAAATCTTGAAGAAAGGCACACTTAAATCTTGAAGAAATGCACAGTTTTTTTTTCCAACTGTGCATTTGTCTCTGCGGTTCTGGTTAATTAACCCTCTGGTCCTTACCAAGCATGGGAGCACAGTATCTGTGAGGCTGCTGCGAGAGGGTTTTACAGGGAATTTGGTAACAGCTTTCTCTGAAAGTTTTTTCCTCATCGGTGCCTGAGATGCAGGCACCTGGGAAGCTGTCATATGTGGCTTTGCTTGGCAGCCTAAGCTGCAAGGATTACTCCTCTCTGCTTTCCTCAGCCCCTCACAGCAGGATTCATGGCTCTAAAGCATCTGCTGTGAAGAAGGTAACATCATGGTCACACTGAAGGAGTCTCTTTCCTTGCAGAAGCCGTAAGCACTGCCTGTTCTCCACTGTTTGTTTACAGCCCTTGCCTCCAAAATGAGGGACATGGTGTTGGACTTGAGATTTTTAACCCTAATTAAAAACATGGAGGTGGTTGGGTCAGTCAGCGTAGCAACGGCTAATGGTACAAGCATGCAGAAGGTGATGACTGTGTGATTAGCAATATCTTGTTGGGACCACACTTGGCTCGCCACAGGGCTGACAGTGGTATTTCCTCCCTATTCTTAGTTCCAGCGCACTACTTGACAAAAGCTTCTGCCCAATCCTCTAATGAGCTTCAGTCCTCTTCCAATTACCTTGATTTCTGATTACTGTGATCGCTTCAGTTCTTCCGGGCTTGACCTAAGTGCTAGTGGCCAGGCCTGCCCCTCTTCCTGCCTCTCCAAAACACTCGGGGCAAGCACTACATTAGCAGAGAAACACTCTGGGGGGAGGTAGCCCTCGCTGCATCATAAGTGGAAGGTTTCGAGACACACTGCATTTTCCTTGCTCACCTAGACTGTTGCTGCTTCCCAGACAGTTAAGAAATAATCAGATTAGAAGAAAGGGCATAAAATATAGGCTCGAGGGGGAGGGATTTGTGAACTGCTGCCCTGGAGGATGCATTTATGTTCTCAGAAGCAAGGAGAAACTGCAGCTGCAGAGCAAACACCCAGCACCCCCTGTTGTTTCCACAGTGATTTGTAAATCAGACACCGCGGCTGCGATGCCACCTTCTGGAGCAAGCTGTGAGCATCTCAGGATGAGTTCCCGAATTCTCCAAGGTGAAACCATGCTGCCCAAGACTGATTGATAAAAGGAGAAGACTTGAGAAGAGAACAGCACCAATTTATTTATTTATCTTTTCAGGTCAGTCCTTGCTGACTGAAGATTTATATCCCCTAGTCATCCTAGCTGCACTAACTGGGCTATAATGCAAGGGTGAGCCTAGTAAAATAAAACTTGAGACCAACTTGCATGGAGCAGCCTGCATCTATGCTAGCAAACTCAGCCTGCAAAGCAGCGTGTTTGCACGCAAACTACCTATTGGAAATTGGTCATTGGAAATTGAGCTAATTAAGGTCTGATTCAACTAAAAGAGGAATTTTTGCCCTGCTTAAAACCTATGGAAAAATCTTACGCCTGGAATGAAGCGTACAATGTTCAAACGAGCAACGATAAAGTAAGAAGTACCATCAGCAGTGTCTATAACTGATCTGATTTGGACTCATGAGTAAAGTCTGTAGTATAACAGAAATCAAACTGAGCATCTCTGAGGAAAAAATTCAAACAATTCTGGCTGTAGGCAAAAACACCTTTAATGCTTACTGCCCTTCTATGGCTGTATGTAATTACCTGCAATACTTCCTGGGCAACCATGACCTCCTCATCTGGTACAGTCTGACACCTTTACCTGTTTATTTGTGCAAGCCAGAACTGAGAACCATAATTAAAGGTGGCATGGCAGGCAGCAAGGAGATGCACAAGCAGCAAGGAATACCTTTGACTCTATGGTATCCATTTACAGCGCCTACATTGGTGTGATGCAGCATCTCCAAAACTGTTACTCAAGAAGAATTTTATGTGACAGCTGAGGCCTGGCTTTTTATGGGTTCTGTTTCCTAGTTAAACAAACAGCACATAGTTCATTAAAGATCTGAAAGCAGCTGCCCTGAGAGGTCTAAATCACACCCATTGGACCGAGCTTTCAACAGACCCATCCTCCTGCTTGTGTCTCACTGGAACCATCTGCAGTCAGACAGCCCAGCTGATTTCTCTGGGTACCATCAAGGGAATGCCACGCAAGTTCAGTGGAGGTGGCTTCCACTGCTTATACCACCTCAGCTGCAGGAATAAAGGACCTGGGAATAAAATCAAGTATACAGTCTCCAGATGAAGACAATTATTTTTTGCATCCTGCTTGACTATTGCCACAAATGTACCCTCCTAATCCTACCGAGACATAGTTCTATCAAACTGAGCCTCAAGAGCAACTGAACTCTTCCTAACAAACTCTCCAGCAGAGGCACAGCTCACGCAGCACCAGTCTCAGCCACTCTTTCCAGTATCTTGCTGTCCCTGGCACTAGATCCTATAAATGTCTCAGTACTTCCCTGTTTGCCATCTTCAATGTAATGCACTCCTGGAGGAAGTCCCACTCCTGGAGGAAGTCCCACTCCTGCACTATTATCCAGAAGCTGATACTGACCTGTGCAGCACTGAGATGTATCTGGTACGATACGTTCCAACTTCTGGTCGCTGTAAATGCCACACTCTGTCACACGTCTGCACGTATCTGCCTTCAGGAAATGAGCCAGTATCCATCTGCGTAACAGGCAAGAGGATGTGGCAGCTCTGCTGAAGGCTGGTTTCCAGCTTCAGCAGTGGCATTGTGTGTGTGCCTGGTGCACGTGAAGAGCAGAAATCAGCAGTGTTATTTGGTCTGCTCAGACTGGGAAACTAAGACGGCCATGGTACTTAGAGACTGCAGTGCAGCTAACTGTTCTAATTACTTCTTGCTTGGAAGGGCCCAGGCCACTGCGCTAAGCTCTTTCAGAGCATGTCAGACCTGCAGAATGCAGTACAACTACTGCAGGTTCTTCTGTTCTATAGCCAGCATCCTGCTGTTAGCAGCCATCCTCTTTCTGAATAGGCTTTAATAATCTGATCATAAGTAAAATGTACTTCTATTTTTTTTTAAATGAAGCTAGGTAAGGGCTGATCATGTAACAGATGAGCTTATAGCTGAAATATACTGTGCCATCAGTATATTGGTCCATCAGCCCTCCCTTCTGTGTAAAGTCTGTAAAGAATAATTAGCAAAAGTAAAGTCTCTAGTAAAGTCTGTAAAGAACGATTAGCAAAACACTTACAGCTCTCTAGTAAGCACATTGTACCCAGTAGGTACAATGTCCCTCAGGGGAGCTTGGATTTCCTCTTACAGAAAAAGCAGAAAAATCCATTTATAGGATGTATGCCCAGTTAAAAACCATACACATTGTATACAATGTCTGTCACACAAAAGACAGCATACGCTATATTAACTTTGTTGTGCCTTTTTACTATAGTAAGCATCCCTAACTAAAAAGCAGTCAGCGCACATCTACTAGCTGTGATACCTCCTTGCCTCATCTTCTAAACAAACAACTGAAACCATGAATCTGTTGTTTTTTTTTAATTTATTTTTTTTTTTGCTCAAGCACCCTATCAGCCTCTTTTTTCCTTTTTTTATTTTTTTAAAACTCCTACACTAAGTGCATTTAGCCTCTGCTAGAACCCACAGCACTGCTCCCCTAGCACTCAAAGGCCTTCATGACAGTGCGCTGTTGCTCCCCCTGATTCGAGCCACCTTTATTTCCTTCTAGAGAAGGACCGGGCAGAGCAGAAGGGGTATGCACTCTGACCTTCTGCTCACAAGCACATAAAATGTGACCCCGATTTATCCCCCGGAGTTAGGACACCAAGATGCATCACTAAGTGCACCCGTCCCACAGCTCAGAAGACAACACTGAGGCCACGTATGTTCTGCTGCTCCTGGTAAACCAGCAACGGTTGCATAGAAGTAATTGTATTTCTTCCGTCCACTCCACCACACTGAATTTTAAATGGGACATACCTCCTTAGGCTGTGTGATCCTGGCAAACAGCTCTGAGTACTTATCCATACCAAAATGGACTGAAAACTAAACAATCTGATAAATATTTATGTAGCACGGCAGCTATGGCATCCAGAGGAGATGCCTGGCCTTGGAATACTTTCATTGTTCACGGTGCCACTTACTACTAAATTTAAATTTAAATTTTGATATTCAAATTAACCTGTTACACAACTGCGGATCCATCTCAAGAGACAGCTATATATTTATTTCTGTTATATAATTCTGTTATATCCACAGAATTTTTTTCCCTGAACAAATTTATTCAATAAACGCTTCCTTAAAAGTACATAACTCAATCACCAACAAGAGGGAGATCCTGGTTTCTTTTCCACTGCTCCTGTGACCCCATGCCTTGCTGCAGAGCTAACAGCTTCCTTCAGTCAGCAGGATGTTTCCAAGAGACCGCTGCCCTCCTTCTTCCAGTTGTGGCTATTGTTATTCTTCATTTGGAATAAACCCTTTTGCTCTGTCCAGTTTGTCCAGAACCTCACTATAAAGACCAACCATCTGCAGAATATAAGCACCATATTTGTCTGAGTCAGCGAGGATGGGTAAAGTATCACACAACTAGATAATTTTTAAAAATGGCAAGGAAAAGGAGTACAGGAATAGGTGGGAGACTACAACCAGCTTCTAAATATAGAATTTTAGATTCATGTAAAAAATTAAACAATTTTAGATTTGTGTAAAGATTTAAACATGCACAGATTTAAACATGGGGCTTTAGTTTAAATCAGCTGCACCTCACAAAGGTGGATTTATTTATACTGACATAAAGCATAGCTTATAGCCAAGTCTTTCATCAATTAACAAACCTGTTCTTATTGTCTTAACTGATGTACTTAAAATAATACAAAAGTTGCAACTAGCTCTTGATTGACTGGCTTGTGCATAAGAGAATGAATGATGATCACGTAACACCAACCAGGCTGTGCTGTGTTGCAATCAAGAGGAGCACCAGCCAAAAACTATGGGGAGAAGCTTATTTGTGACAGAGTAAGAAAGTGTTGCTGCTTTCTGTAGGGGTACCAGCCCTGAAATTTCTCCCTCACAGAAAGTGGCTAAGCTACACCTGAGAAGATGTGCTTTAATGGTTTCTTTCATGTCAGCTTAAACTCTGACTATAACGTATTACATCATACTGAAAACCAAGCTTTAAAGGATTCATGCACCAGATGATTTAAGTAAAATGGTACAGCATCTTGCCTTTAGCGAAAGCAGGCAAGGTACAAGGAATTCCCCACAGCCACAAATAGTCTAAGTTTATTTCCAGTAAGCCATTTGTGCAACCCTTCCAGTAAAATGACACTACGTTACTCCTTCTACTGTGTATCAAATCTATTCTGGCCTCACTTTGAAAAAAATCTTTTAGCATCAAGCTCCCTGAAAATATTTAGGTACCATGCTGCTTCTGAAACTCTTTAAAGATCAGAGGTAGTGATTTCTTCACCCAGATCCATTCCTTCAAAATGAAATTCCACTTCCTCCCTTCCACTACTAACTATTCCTAACAAATTCAACCCAGACATCCACCCCCGTTCCCCATAACCGTCTGGTCACACTTACATGGCCTTCGTAGGTTTTCTTCAGAGATCCTAGATGATGGAGGAAACGCATTCCTAATCCACACCATTGCTCTGCTTCCTTATATTTACCAACAGTATACTGAAATATTCCTGTGTTCCAGGCTCTTGTCATCAACCAAAGGATCTCCATCTCTGGGTAACCATCCTGGAGTAGGAAACAAGCAGCAGCTCATCAGAAAATTGACTTTTTTCTTGACTAGTCAAGAGTACATCAGAGTTTTGTTTTTGAGTGGGAAAACAGCTTTTTTTTTTTTTTTTTTCTCCGAAGCAAAGGAGAATTCCTTCAGAGCTATTCTGTACTTTACAGTCCATCTGCACTATTGTCAAACAGCTTGTTTCCAACACGGGTAAGTCACATCCCCGTTACTTATTGGCAGGTCAGAAAATACAATTCTGTGGGACCGGGAAGATGCTAGAATGGAAGTTTGTTTTCCTACAGTCCATCTGCAGACAGGCTGGTCTTACTGCTGCAGCACTTAGCAGTTTATCCGAACAGTCCTGTATAGCAGGACCTAGCAGTTCTTGAAGTATGCAGAATTTCTTTACATGCTGTAGGAAAGCAGCCCTTAATAATAACTGCAGAACAGAAGTTTTTGTTTAACTCAACAGGAGGTAAAACCTCATCCAGTCAGGGAAGACAAGGACAGGCAGATTGATTGATAGATCCTTCTTACCCTAAGTATGAGGGCCCAGAGTGAATTTCTGAACTGCAGCATCCATTTCTGAATAGGAGGTATAAATCACGAGCGCTGTCCCAGTTTTCTAACTGACAACGTTCTGCTGTGCTGTGCCAGGGTCCTTCTCTTAGCATGGTACCAATTAGCATCTGCAGCCAAGAAGGCCTTCCAGTACAGATGAAATGATGCTGTTATGAGCATCAGTCCACATTAATGTATCTTTCACACTCACAATATGAACATGAAGTTCTATACAAGAACATTACCAAATTTATAGACGAGAACTTCAATGAAAGGCGGGTATGAATATGGGCCTGCTCTTTTTTGGTAAGCAATGAACAGTGTATCTTGGTATTATTTTTATAAAAGAGATATTCAAACCTGACTAAAGAAACAGTCATGCACTGGAATGAAGTTACGAAATAGCCTTGGTTCCACTAGTCCTGCATAGCAGGAATACTCCTTAGCTGATTAACTCCTTAGCTATCAATGCTAAGTAGAAATGTCTGCCTGCCTCATTACAACTGTCTTCGCTGTACAGCACGTGCTGCAGGCCTGAAAGGAATATCAGCAATGCTTACAGAAGGAAAAATTTTCTTCTCCATATACCTGTCGTCATAGAAACAAGGCACTCAAGAACAAATGTGGTTCAAAAAGTACTGACAGCACCGGAATCTAGTTCTAGGTCACTTGGAAAAAAAAAATGCAGTAATACATTAAGTCCCTAAATGCATCTACACAACATTAACAGGAAAAAAAAAAAAAAAAAAAAAAAAAAAAAACAAGCAGGACTGGTATCCAAATTTTACCCAGCTTTAAAACAATCCAGAAAAGCAATATGCATTTACCAAACCATATTCTGCAAAACAATGTAGAAAGCAGGAGGAGGAAAGATATATGTTCTAACTCAGGAGGTTTATAAAAGAGGCACTGAAAATCTGGCCTTAAATATCTCTAAAAAAGCCCTAACAAAATCTAGGAAAATTCATAATTCAGTTATAAATATCCCAAGGCCATTTCTTTTGAGGTAATTTCAGTGCATCTTTTACTGCAGAAGTCTTAGCTGCTTCATATATAACACTATATAACGTTCAGTCTACTAATTATTCTCAATCTGATGGGAAAGTTTTTTTTAAACGTGTTCAGAATTTCCCAATCTTTTGTCTTCCTGTTCAACTTACTGTGCTGCTGATTACACTCAGAGCATCTTCAAAGTAGCCCCATACCTCTTGCAGCACACAAGCATCCAAGTCTGTTACTCCAGTTGGCAAAGAAAGATTAATCAAACTATGTAAGCATTTGCTGTTAATCAAAACAGAGTGAAAGAGGAAACATTAAATACCATGTGCACAGAACACGCAGCTACATTTTAGCACTAGCAGCACATTAACTTGTGCATCTATGATTGCCATCCTGGCATGTCCACTCCTGTGCTTATTACGTTCACAGTCTTACAGCAGAGACATACATTTTCTGAGCATCAGAACTCATTCATACGGACTGTGCAAAAAGGGAACCAAGAGCAGTAAATGCTTCTTTATTTTCATATAAAGTATGAAAGTAGAAATTCATTTCTAAAGTAACAGGCTTACAGTGTTTTCATGGGTTGCTATACATGACAGCAAAGACAAAGAGAAGATACCTTTTCTAATTTCACCAAGAGCTAAGTGCTCAGTGTCCTCAGAAAATCAGTAACAAATACATAGGTTCTAAAAACAGGTCATCCTTTCTCCGTGTGAACTAAGGAAGGTAGTATTAATGGTTGCTTTTGCCCAGTGGTTAGTGCACAACTTGGTAAAATGGAAAAACAAAATCCATTATGAGATACAGCTGAGAGAGGACACACCAGGTTGTTTTTCAGATTCTGCCAGCAACGTCGTTTGCAGAGCTGGTTACCCAGGAGAATAATTCATGTATGTACTATGGCATCATGTCGCTAACTCATAGCTCATGGCTTTCTTCTTAGCCTGTAATTTGTCTTAATTTTCTAGTTCACTACTTCACTAGTTCACTGCTGCAGAACGTTTGCAATGAACACCTTTATCATAGGAAACAGCCAGAGATCCTTTCTAGATCTAATTTTCATTCTCTAGCCTCAATACATTCAGTTATTGAAAATATAACAGTTTCAGAACACATGCCTAGCAAATAGGTTGCAGTTAACGCACCTGTTGGACAGTTGTACTTCAGTGGTATGTTGGTTGGCCAGCTATTAGTGCAGCTTTGAAAATAAGCCAAAACCCACTTTTTCCAGTTGCAGGCTTTATTCCCTATCACATTTCCAGTCAGAGACTCACGGCAAAGCTATGTGATAACACTAACCTAAATTTCACAGCGTCAATGGCAGTCTGCTTTCTGTGAAGGTTCAGAGCACCCTGCAGAGCTTTCTTACACAGCACAGGATACCGAGCTGGAGGTTCCATTGCCAATGCTTAAAACCAAAAGAAAATAGAGAATAAGAAAGAAGTGACTGGAGCCAGACTTTAATCTCATTGGTCACTAAAAAAAACATGGTATAATATAGAGAAGAGCTATTTACAAATTAACTACACTAAGTTGAAACTCCAAATATAGCCAAAGTACACATCCTAAAACTTCTGTCTTGGGGCACGAACCAACTAGGGCCATTTTCTGCCAGTCTGGATGTTGTAAAAGTTTATCTGAACAACATTTTCCAGACTCATAACTTACACAAATGTCTTAGGTTCTAGAAATGGAAGGACATCATTAATTACTGGTTCATCATCCATATAATACGATGACCTTTCAAAATGGAGATCTCCTAATACTGCTGAGAACCAAAGCGTATTTGCTTCCTGACAAAAGAATATCATTTTCTGCATACTGTGCAATACACAATAATTCTGGTCACCTCAAATGAACAGGAAAGAGCTGTTTTTCATGACTTGAAGAACTATGAAAGTACAAATGCAGTCCTTACATGCAATGATCTCTAGCGTCTTGACCTCTATTTGTGGCTGCTCCCACACCGACTCCATAAGGTTATTGAGAGTTGGATCATTAAGTTTGGATTTTGCTTCAAATTCATACAGCAGCAACAAAGTGTCTGTGGGATCTTTAGCAAAATCTCCTACAGGAAAGAGAGAACTGCCTGTTTGTAATGATTCATTTTGTTAAAACTATATGGGGTACCACAAGGAACACATTTTGCTTCCAACAGGCAGAAAAACCATTAAGGTACTCATTTAGCAGTAGAGCAAGTGGAACACAGCGGTTGTCTTGGAGAGAAGCCTCAGATGTCCAAAGCAGAACATTTTCAGCTTCCTCCAGGGCAACAGACTTATCCACACGCTGGCTAAGGTCCAGTGAAGAAGTGAAGGAAACACCAGGTTACCATCCCACAAACCTCTGCAATAAAAACTCCAATCTAGTGAAATGTCCCTGGACTGAGATCATCAACCCCATGGGTTTTAAGGATAGGAATACACAGAATTCAAATGCAAGCTATATAATGAACCTTTAGTTCAGAAAGAATAAAGTTTATGCAAGTAAATTTCTTGTCAAAAGTTAAATATTATTGCATCTTACGATGGAAACTTCACAATGTCCAAAACCTAACACTGAAAAGAAACTGGACCGCACGCCAGACAAGGGCTGCATAAATTTTTCTACCAATTTATTACCAAAAAGGGGAAGTGTACAGCCTCTAAGCTAACAGTCACACAGCATCTCAGCTGTCAGCTGAAAGCACTCCAGACTCCTGTGATTAGTCTGATCTAAAAGGACACAGAATAGCCAAGGAACAGAGGATGGGTTTTGGCACTTCAAAGTACAGCAATAGGTCTTTCTGTAGTGTCTAATGCCTTACATGGGAAGAGTCCAGTAAAACTATTGAAACCATATCTGACTCCAGCACAAGAGTAGAGTCCAAAAAAAAAAAAAAAAAGGAAATCTGGCACCAGTCTAATCTAGAGCAAAAAGATGCAGTTTCTTAACAGTTGAGACAGAAAAGTCAACCAAATTCACCCTGAAAGATCATTCCCCACTTCAGAGCACCTATATAATAAAAAGCCTGCAACAACATACAAAAAACCATAGCTGGCATTGACAATTCTTATATCATATTGCCACATATCTGCTTCAGCACTCCTCAGCTAAAACCAGAATTCCACACGTGCTGCATTTTCAATTAATTCAGTGACTACGTCATGTGTACTGAATAGACGCACCTTGCAGCTTACCTGTTAATTTCAGAACTTTCCATATCTCCTTGCATGCCTGGAGATGTTGAAGGGCCCGAGTCAAAAACTCCATCTAATTCACAAATTTTAGAACGTATTTTTGTCATAATTTTACAAGCAAAAGGAATATACAATTCACAACTAACAATAGGAGAGAATTCTCCATATCTAATTATATAATAAATGAAGAACCAGCCTAACTAATACATCATCTACATGAGTTACTGTTTTGTTTTTCACTCTCTCTTTTGCAAAGACCTCCACATTTCAGGCAAAGGCTCTTCACACTGAAAGTTCTATTGGTCCAGAAAGGGCTATGCGTGTCCCTACGGGACATAATTTATTTTAGCTCTCAAACATAAAATAGTGTTATTGAGACTGAGAAACCTCTGAATCCCACATAACAAATTCCTTCTTACCACAGTAAGTAACAAACCCTCAGAAGGGATGTATGAAAAAAATAAAAAGGTGAGCTTTATCATAACCATACAACCACATTGGTAACATTTTCAGTGATGGCATAATCCTAAAGACACATTAGTTATCTGCCTGACAAACCTACATTTAGCAGCAGACTCCTTACATAATAAATGAGGTAGACTGAGCTTCCTTTAAGAATGTATTTTCTTTAAGAAAAGGAATGTCACTGTCCTGACCCTATGCTGATATAAATCTGTTCAGATCCACTGAAGTCAACAGAACTACTTTACAGACATCCAGCATTTTCAACTGCCTGATAAGTATGAGGTGTATTGATTCAAATTAATTATAGAAGGTTACTACGCCTACATTTTAATATCCTGCTCTGAGTAAAACAATGAAGACTTCAAAATCAAAAGAAAAAAATACTGCACTGAATGTTCATTTCATGAATACCTACCGGATCGGGTAATGACAATGCCCTACCTGTTCAGAATATGTTACTTGTTGTCTCCCCAATTCCAGATCAATCGCAGCTGCCATTAGCAGGCATGTCTTCTGAGCAATTAGAACGGCTTTGTCAGAAGGACAAAACTGGGACAACTGAAACCAAAAATAGGAAGAAGTTATGGGAATTCTGACTATATAAAGCAATCTGCTGTTGAACAGATGATTACTAGTCAAGTCATAGAGGACACTTTGCAATCAGGCATGAGTAGTATATACTTATACTGCAATTTTGTTTGTAAAATCACACAAGATTATTTAAAGAATACAGCATTGTTGGAGCCCCTTCTCTACAAACGCATACAAAAAGTACATTGTTGGTAGAAGTTCTGAATGGAGATTGGGACTCAAGTATCTCTCTGTGTAACATATTCCTATTAATGATATGGTTCCCATACAACAGAACCTATTTGTTTTAGAAAGTTCTCACTGAAGTCTAAATTTCTTACAATATTTTTAAGCAACAGAATGCAAAGTATGAAAATAATGCTTAGGGGTTTTTTTTATTACAAGCCAATTGCCTTCTGATGGAAGCACTCCACTCTTGGAGTGAACACGCATGTCTCCAACAAAATACCTGATACATGGATGTAATTTCTAACAGAACTAGACAGATGACAATATTCCCCTATCAGAGATATTATAAGCAAGAGTACATACCTTGAAAGACAGTACAAAAAAATCCCTCATCTTTTCAGGGCAGTCCTTGAACTGTACACCTAAGTTCCAAGCTAACAAAGACATAAAATGGAGACTAGAATAAAAATCTTCAACATGTTATTGGTTCTGCCCATCTAATCTCTAGTGATAAGCAGTACACATTGTGCAATTCAATTTCTTAATCAAAATATCAACACCTCATTTAACAGCAAGAGATATTACTGATTTGTTAACATAGTTTTTCCATGCTTTCAAATCTTGCTTTAATCATTTTATCCCAATAAAGTATCTGTTCTAACATGTACCCTGCTCACAAGGGCATGAATTGGAAGAAGCACTTTCTTGTTAGTAAACAAGATCAGAATCTGAATAAAAGTGTTGACTAATATTCCCAGGACAAGGAGAAAAAAAGATAAACTTTTTTTTTTTAAACATTCTCCATTTTATCCCAGCAGGGTCAGTTAAACATAAATTAAACATACAGCTCTGATTAGTAAGTGGTTGCGCCACAGCCACCTGAAGACAACTGAAAATTATGTATGAGAATCTGACCCAATTACATGTTTAGATTCTACAGTGACTTTGCAGATTCTAACTTTTACATTAATTTATTGCCTAGGACATTTTTTTGCAGTGCATTAATTGTTTCTTCAGTGCATGAGAATGCTGCCTTGGAAAGAGCACAGCAACCACAGGTCAGTCCCATTCAACTCGTGTTGCTGGATTTGACCTCTACAGCTTCTCTTCCTTCTTTGCCACTGTTTTAGAGCACTGCTTCATTAATGAGGATGTATGCAAAAGCTCATCTTGACAGATGTCTTCTGCTATTGATTTCAACTATTTTCTTCCCTGTATACTCTGGCTGAAGCAAAAGTCTAAAAAGTTTTTTCAATTCATTACCCTACCCTCATATTTTTATTTACAGACAACAAATACACTAACTTCCTCACCAAAACACTTTAACAAAGACTGCTAAACAGGAGAAACATACCATCTCTAACAGGAGACATACCAGATAGTTTCAAAAGATAGAAAATGCATCAAAACTTTAACACTAAGGCAGATACTGCCAAAGGTGACAAGTTCTGTAATGCTGCGTCTTTAAACACTTCTTTCTTCCTTAAGGTCTGCCTAAGTGAAGGTGGAGGTGATTCAGTTCAGATCTTAAGAATGCAACATACCAACTTTTCTAAACCAGTGGGCTTCAAAGGTCCTCATGTCCCTTGCCAAATTCTCTTCTGTGAAAGGCTCAGCAAGTTTCCTGTGAGCTGCAGAAAATGTGTTGTTCAATATATGTTACATTTTCTGAGCAGAATAAAAACATTTCCAAGCCTAATGGCTACACTACAAATATCAGTTTCCAAAACTTACTTGTAATTCCCAATGAAGAGTTATTTTCACAACTTAAATCTAATATGCTTGACCAGAAAAGCTTATGAAAAAGCATCAAAATGTGCCTTAAACAGCATTTAAGGTGAGATATATAAGGCTGCCAATAGGTATTGCCTCTTCACAGCCTATTGACACTGAAGCCTAATGCAGAGGAGTTTTAGTTACAAAAAGTTGGGTGGGGATTAAATTTAATAGCTGTTGTTTAAGGCCTTTCTTTAAGGAACCTTTTTTTTTTTTCTTCTGTTCTTCATTCTCTTCTCTGATTTGCAGTTAAGAATGACAAGTATAGAAAAAAGTTCTACAATTTCATTAATTTTCTTTTCCAAGACAGGAGGAAAGGAGTAAAAAAGATTTAGTGAAAAAAAGTATTTATTTTGATGGAAAAAAGAAGTACTCTGTGAAACCACTGTACCTCTTACAATGCAAACAAGACAATTCTACTTCAAAGTATGGCACAACTTAAAAGTAGCAATCCATTTTGACAAGCATCTCCTGTCATTCAACAAATTGCTATTGATCCTTGCAGTTTTCTAAACTGTCCAGGACAAAATAGACCAACAAATAATAAGAAATAAAAAAAGCACTTAGTTTTAAAAATCCTTCCTTTTAAACAGCTAGAACAGCAAAGACCATCATTGGCATTTAATTAATGCCAACAGAAAGTCATGCTGCTAATTCAGAGTACAAAACCAAACTTCTTCCTTTTGTGGTAGCCCTGCTACTAAAGATACTAACTTTGTTCCTGCCAATGCAGTCAGAGTATGAGACAGTCATCCGAGGCCACAGGGGCTGTGGCTTGTACCCAAATATCTGTTGCCTGCATGCGTGGCGTTACAAAGCACTAAATTCTCTTTCCTACAACAAAACTGCCTAGAAGAAAGAGCCCTTTGGCTCAGAAAAGCTGCCAAGAAAAAGCTCTATTGGAAACAGTTCTTCCTGCACTACCCTACAAGCTTTCCACAGCAAGAACTTGTAGCACTCAGATCCAACTTCACAGCACTGCTGAATCTCCAGTGTTAACTTGACCCCTAACTTTCAATGAATTGGGAAGTTGAGAACCTGGACTGAACTAAGGATTCTGAACATTTGGGCAGTATGAACCTAATTATATCATTAAATGTTCAAAAATAGAAGAACTACAGAAATGTAAACAAAACAGAAACATACCTAAGGTCAAATAAGTCAGCATTGACTCGATATCTTTATCTCTAGAATGGAGGAAAAAACAAGTTTTAGAAAACGTTTGATTAATTTTGTTATAATAGAACACATTACTGACATTGGAATACAACAGCTTCATAAATATGGATATAACCATTCTTCCTCTGACAAATGTCTCAAGCATTACAAATTTCTGGTATCTGAAGATGCAAAAGGAGTGCTGAAGGCCTGCAAAAAGTTTTATTGATCTACAGTAGTGAAGGTCACTGTGTGAGCGTAGCAGGAGGTTTTCTCAGCTATTAGGTTGCAGTTAGGAGCTACAAGTTAAACTTCTAATCTCATTGACACTATGTTGTTTTCTTGAACATCTGAAAGATACCTTATCCCAGCGTCAAAGTTAAAGAGGCTGCTTAGCTCACATTCTACATCAAACCATAACTGACTGTCTCAGGCATTAATAAAATTGGAATGCAAAAAGGAAATATCTAAAGGAAAGGTTATACAAGTAGATGTTCTTACGTGACATCATTAGCTCGAGTTGGGAAGTCATCTGTGTGAACTTTTAACTAGCATAAAAACTAATCTCTTGATTACTCTTTAAGAAAATAAGCCTTGTATATGTTACACTAATTGTGTAAGATATCCACATGAAAAACATGGCTTTGCAAATGTACTCACCTTTTCTCTTCATTTTCTACTACGACCTTCGACAACACAAGACGAACCAAGCATCTGAATATGAGAAAAAACAGCAATGAAGAAACAAGGTAACTTTTTCCAACAGTGTACTTTGACCTCAGGTTTCAGAAAGGATCCCACTTTCTTCTTTCCACCACCAGTCCATGTAACTCACAGAATTCAGTGCCAAACTGAGAATGAGATTGTAGTATTTCCCTCCCTACAGCCTTATTTTGTATACCATGTTGTTAAATCAGGTGATAGTAAGTAAATAACTATATTTTCATAAAAGTTTTGAGCAAAAATTGGAAGGAATAGATCTTTCTCATAATATTTGTTTTTATAAAAGTGATAGAGTATTTCCACAAGAAGATAGTACTTCAGAGGATACAAATGAACTTGTATTTTCACCAGACATATTGTTGTAATCTCATCAGAGTTGCTGTTGGTCATTTGTTCAGACACAATGTCTTCATAAAATTCAGAGCTACTAATATCAGCCTGGAAAAGACTTGGAATATCTGCAGCTACTAAGAGTTCAGGACCGAGGTACATCTGCAGTACCAAAAAGACTGCTAACTAATTGTTTATCTACTCTGTTTTCCACTTTCCTCAACAAAACAAATTACATTTGAAAGAGAAATCAGAGTTCTCTATCCTTGTAAATAGCTTAAATCCTCACTTTAGAGCTGCAAATACTTGTCGGCAGTCTCGTGAATGTTCAGATAAATACTCCAAAGCTTTGACAGCCACAACTTGTTGTTCATTCTGAAAAGAAATTAAAACACATTTTGTATAAACTGCACTAGCAATATGCATGTCATTTCTAGTTATCAATATTTGCAATTCAGAATCAATAATTTTCCTGAAAAAAAAAAAAAACTGTTTCTTCATATGTGAAATCAATTTTTACATTGCTTATTACAATGAATTTGAAAATGTATAGTGAGACCTTGGTTACAGAAGCATGAAATACTCAGAAATGCATGAAATACATATCAGTATTAAAAGTAGATAACATTACAGAGTTTGCAGCTGTTCTATTTATATCAATAAGGCAAAATAAAGACAATGTTATCTGCTCTACCTCTAAAGCAATTTGGGCAGCTAAACTTAGGAGGTTAGTGCCTGTATTTTCGTCCACTGTTGGCTTGTCTTCACGTTGAGATGCCTTTTCTGCTAGCTTCCCCATTTCAATAACTGCTTCCACAGCTGAAATATGCATACAGAAAAATTAGTTGTTGGGGTTTTGTTTGTTTGATTGTTTTTAGTAGAATAAAAATGGAAGGTGAAAAGTTCTACTGTTTTAGTAAGGCTTTAGACACAACTTACAAAAGGCTATATGTATTTTTTTAATATGAAAAAACAAGACAAGAAAACCTGACCATTCCAGCACTTCTCCACAATTACACTTTTCTTCCTAGAGAAGTGCCAAAAAAGCATTCCAAGCTACTAATCTAAGGAAACAAGGATGCCACACAAACGAAACTATCTCACATCCTTAATTTTGTTCTGCTAAATATCTGCTTGTCACAGAAGACTTTCTCTTAATATATTGTCTGGGCATGATTCCAAGCTCCCACATCTTGGCTTATGTTAAGGGTGCTGCTGCTTTTATACTCCCACTGTGCTGTGGTTACCACTCTGTATTATGTGAACAAATTAGGCTGCCATTAAAAAGATGTATACAGAATAATTAATTGGCACAGGACTCATTGGAAAATAAGCTCTGCATGTTACTCTGTATTCTAATTAACTATAGACTATATTTCTCAATTTTCATTATTCGAACTAGGATTCTCATTAAAACATGAAATGGCAGAACTCATTAGAAAGAATAAAAAGTCTATAGAGATATGTCATTCTGTAGGTCATCTCAGTAATTCTCGTAACTTCAGGTTCTGCTTGACCAGAAAAATCAAGAGTGGTAATAATGGTTCAATGAAGATTCATCTAGCTCAGTAGCATTTTTGCAGCTCCATATGCTTTTAAAAGAATATTAGGAATAGTATAATACAGTGATTCTAATCTCAGGATGCTGCTCTAGCTTCTGTCCATGAGAAGATTACAGAATTCCGAGCCAGAGGCTCCAGCCAAACATTATCCAGATGTGGCAACGGACTCCACGTATTATATGTCGGGTGCTAAAGCATCCCCCTCTGACAGTTTTAAATTTACAGCCTGACAGTTTTAATGGTTTTATAGATCTTTCTCCTATTTTCCCTCTATTGTGCCTTTCCCAAAATGAACAGTCCAGGTCTGCTCAGTGTTTTCTAAGACACTTAATACTTCTGGTCTTTGTAGTTGACCCTTTTATCTTTCAAGTTCTACCTTTATCGGTATCATCTTCCATTACTGCAATCTTATAGACACTGAATTGGGTAAAGATGCTGTTTGGATCACACCTCTCTGCTTCTTTAACTGCCTCTTTAGCCTATACACAGAAAAGATTGTAGGAATTCAGTAATGACATCTTGTAATCAGTCATGTAGATTGCAATAGGAGAGAGCTAAAAAGATATGCCGTATTTTAATGGCTACATTAGAGATATTTATACAATTACTGAACAAAATTGGTTTGGCAACAACCCTCCCTTAAAGAAAAGTAAAGTGATTAGAGCATAACGATGGCACCATGAGCTGACATTGACTAAAACTCCTGATTCCTTAGAACTAGAGCCACAGAATTAGAAAGCAAGAGGATGCTGAAAAAAATCAACTTCCTCCTGCCACTTTGAACCATTAAGTTTAACATCCCCAAAACAGAAGACCTAAACAGGTAAAGTAGATGCAGTTCTCTGCAGAGGTGAGGGCTAACACGCAGTTTTGGGAAGTTCTAGTGTCACCTATCAAACATTCTTCATGCTGAGGCTCATCTGTTTTGAAGAGAGAATGGCCCCTAATCTGAGACGAAACCCGATATACTGAGGCATGGTCACACAACTTGTGGACTGTTTAGAAAGACAGGTGATTAGAAGGGGCTCCCAGAGCAGCTAAGAAGATGAACAACAGATCTCTGCCAGATCATGAAAGGCAAGCAAAGACATTTCCCTCTCTCAAAGCAAAAAAAGTATAGTAACAAAATTGTAAATTAAGCCCAAATGATGTAACAACAAATATAAAGGCAATGCAAATAAATAAATAAATAAACACACCTTGTCAACTTCTTTCAGATGAAGATAGCAAGAAGCCATATTCCTCTGCAACTTAGCCAAATTCTGATCTATTTGCCCAGGTGTGTAGAAGCTGACAGAATAGTTGTACCAGTGAAGAGCTTCAGAATAGCTTTTTGCCTAGGAAATTAAAAGAAAAATTGATTAAGTGGCCTATGTTTTCCTAAAACAAATCATAGGAAATGAAAGATTTAGATAGTCAAGTATATTTGAGTGTAATCTTTCCCTCAAAAGAGCAATCATTGGTCCCACAATGCAGGCAACACTACTTGGTCCCAAACCTCATAATGTTTGGCAGCTGTGTCCCACAAGATGATGTGCAGCCGGTTCAAGGTTTCAGACAACAGCTGTTTTCCAGTATAATGACCTGAAAAGATAACAGAAATTGTCACTTTGTAAAAACTTTAAGAACCATACTGAGAGAAGTACCTAAGAACTATCTAAGAAAGATTGTCCACAGCCTACAACAAGAAACAGTAACATGGCATAGCTTCAGCCAGGACCCAGTGTCCCATATGCTGCTTCTGAAAATAAAATATGCAGTGATCAAGGGAGTAAATAAAAGCATGCTTTAACGATGACAGCATGGCTTTTGCACCTAGCTGGATGCTACATAAAACACAATCTGATTTCCAGCAGATCTGACAGTCAAAAAATGCTACAGTGCTATAGGTATAGAAGACCTGAAAGAGAATCCGTTAAGTCAGTTGCTCAAACAAGGATGTGCAACCTAGTTTAGTACTGACAAACAAAAATGCGTTGGGCTGGACAGACCAAGTATTAACGTTACATAGAACTCCTAGTAAATATTTTATGATCTCACATACATCAATCATACAGACTAAACTGAAAAGTAGGAGCTGTTTTAGCATGTGAATTTAACCCTGAGCTCTATCACAACTGTCATTCATTACAGAAGCCGAGAGCTGCTGTGCAAACGAAACAGAAGAGAAAACAGACATAAACAAAAAGAAGGATGAGAATATATTTTAAAAATGAAAATCAGAATTCAAGACTAGCCAGCTAAAACCAACTTCCAGGAAATGACAGCAAAAGATGGATACAGACCTATAATAATTTCTTCAACCTTTTGCTTAGCAAGCAGCTCCCTCTTATTCTGCAGCAGGAACTCAATGTAGATCAGGGTTATTTTTCCAAGGTCAGGTGAAGATTCAAATCGTTCAGCAACAGAGTTCAGAAAACCAAACCCAACTGATTCCCTGTTCACACAGATGGAATTTTAAGAGGCTGCACAGAAGAGCTGTTAATTTTCCATTCTGAAGAGTAACATTCACACTATACAGCATGTTTCTCATAAGTACTACTGGCACACAATCACATTGACAGGGTGAGCCAAGGTATGAATTTACTGCAGTTCATCTGTTCTGTAGGTACTTCCTATTTGCACATGCTTGTTCCACAGTATTCACAAGACAGATGACCCCTCACAATGGGAGCATGAAATTACTGCATGATAGAAGGGTAAATGGAGGTAATCATGATGGAGCATTCAACAGTGTTAAATTTCATGCCTCTATTTTGCAATTCGTTCATCCTCATACTGATTTTCACAAGAATGATTCTGGGATTCCAGAATTTTTAATTCTGAGTATTTGTTAATATGGAAGAAAAACTTCCTTCAGATAATTCCAGACTCAGGATAAATATTAAAATTGCATAGGGACAATCTTAATCATTCTTAAGTACTTGCTTGGTATTTCAAATTGCCACTTGACATTATTTCACAGCCTGTTCTGCCACTGTAATAACCTGTATCACCTTGAGACAGCAAAGACAGGCTGCCTCTCAAAAATGCTTACCTACCTCTGTAAGTTTTTATTTAAAATAAAGTGTCACTGCATAATAGGTGTTCTTTGCTTACAGAAGAGTAGCTACAAAGCTCAAATATTGTGTTCGCTCCACTTGATGATGGTTTCATACCTTCCATTCTCCAGCAGCAGTTTAGCAGCATTCAAACAAAAGTCTAAAGACAACTCATGGTGCATGAATTCTGCAACAGCTAGACAGAACACAATGACATTGAGATTATCCAATCAACTTACATACTTAACTGCTTATTGTATGGTCTTAGAGCTTCTTTGGAAATATATATTTAGTTCTAAAACCAAGGAAGAATAAGACATCTCCATTGTGCTTTGACTTTCCTTTCTCTGTCTTGCAGTTAATGTAATACTACAGAATTCAACAGACTGACAGCCCTGGAATTCTAGCCTTCTGTCTCCCTGAACAGGAACAGAATAGGCATTAGTAGCACAAATGTTTGCCTCAAGCTGCTTTCCATCAAAATGCCTCATCCTTATCTAGAAGGAACCACTTAAGATGAGGACAGAACTCAGGCCGTGTGGTGGCATGGCAGTGCAATGGAAACTACTTAAGCCTAACGGTCTTTCCATCACCAGTCTTAGACAGACAGGAAAATACTGAATTTACTGGTGCTGATAAGTAGGTATCAGTTTTAGAACACTCAAATAAAGTTTAAAAATTGCAAAACTGTGCTGGATGGTGTAATAACAAGATTTATACATTCATAGCTTGTATGAGATAAGAGAATGAACACACTAGTAATGTAATGTGACTGTAATGGTTGTTAAAGAAAGCACTTCTAAGGCAGCTGTGTACAAAAGCACAATACAAGATTTTAGTCAAATTCCGTATTACATAGCAGGAACCTTCATTCAAAGGAAACAGAAGTTGCAGTTACTTTCTAAGCATAAAGAGCACTAAGTCTCTCCTCCATAAGATTTCATTATTTATACAAACAGTATTCTCCTGATACAGTAACCTTTTTATACTAAAGTCTCCCCTGAAAATTTTTTCCTCTTCTAGGGCCAAGAGAAAAATCAGTTCTAACCAAATTACAAATATGATAAGAAGAGTTGGTATGTCCTTTATTAACCAAGTAAACTCTGGTAAAACAGGCTTACACCAACACATTGATCAGCACTTGACGTCTCTTGGCCAAAATGTACAACATCACACAGAACAGCAATGTTTCACAAGCCTTTCTTCTATGCTGACTGCATGAGACACCATCCAACTTCATCCTTTCTAAATAACCTTAGGCGTATTAATAAAATCAGCCATCCTTTTACATTGCTGTATTACTGCTGCCTTCATTCTAACAGGCTTCAGTCTTCCCCTTTCCCTATTTCCAGCAAGTATATTTAAGCTCTCAATAAAATAAAATCATGTTTAATTATAATTTAATTATTATATTGTCTTCTAATGCTGACTTCTATGGCCCACACACCAAACCAGAATTGTTACATTTGACTAATGAAGATTCCTCTAAAACATGCAAGAAAGGTGGTTTTTTTTCTTGGTTTTTTTTTTTTTTTTTTTTTCCTCTCTCCAATGCACTTCTCAGGCTGTCTTCTTGGATATGGAGTAATATGACCTTAATGTGAAACATAAACAGAACTGTGATACCTGAGTTGATCTCTTCATCTGATGCTCCACTTTTAAGAAGAATTTTAACTTTCAAAAAAAAACCTGCTGGATGCAAATTCTCCTGCACAATGAAAAACAATCCATTACTTGGACAACTGTTTGTAGAATACAGATTCTGTGAGAGTACAACACATTCATAACGCAGAACCACATACACTCCACAGCATTCTTCAATTCCATTTTATTATCAAAACATAAACTATCAAAAAATGATGGCAAAAACTTTTACACCTATAAAAGCTTTGTGAAGGTAAACACAATAAATACTGCAAAGAGCTTGGATGCAATTGTTTACATCACCATTTATCGTGATCTCACCTGCACATGAATTATCATCTGTCTGAAAGCCCTATCAGCATGTAAAAAAGGGACTTTGAGCTTTCACTTAAAATAGGATTTTACACTTTGAATTTCTTTTAAATGAAACAAATAATGGAAATTTTAAAACAGTCAACCAAAGACAATGTTTGTAAATTTAAAAATAGTTCACATAACTTGGAGTTACTCTAAGTAACCTGAAGAGATAGAAGCAAGAAAATAATCCAAGTCACTTTCAGCAATGATTAACGTGGTCTATATTATTACATTAGTAAATGTTCAAGTTTCAGTTATTGCACACATAAATATAATCGCATGCTACTACCTCATTTGCCAAGCTTATAGCCTTCAATGCCTTGTCAAGATACTGCTTACAATCCCACTCGAAATAGGCTGTAGCTAACAATCGCAGCACCTTAGCCTGGAAAGAAAAACAAACTGCAAGTTTAAATCCTATCTGCATAGTGTGGGGGGGAAGCACACATGACCACACATATCAACACAAAAGACTTAAATTTTAAGGCCACAAAAAATAAAGCTCTTTGAGTCAAAAGAATGCCTGTCTGAGATCAGACATACAAAGTGACTGCTCAGCTCCAGAGCCTGAGTAGGAGTGCTGGGTCTGGTCTTCAGCACTGCAATCCACACAGCACATGAATCAGCTAGAGTTCAGAGAACAGAATAGTAATAAGGAAATGCAGAGACCTGGAAAAACAGAAAGAAGTGAAGGAACAGGGGCTACCTACTTTACTGACAGAAACACAAAGACATAGGTGATAGTGGCCTGCAAATATGCAAATTATTTATATAAAGGGGAAGAGAATAAAATCTCCATATCCACTGTCGGTAGTATTAGGAGTAATGGGCCTACGAGACAGACAAACATCTCTCAGAAATGACATAGATACACCTAATGATGCCTTGAAAGAAGAGGAAGGAGGGAAGAAGAGATGGCCTCTCAGTCTGAGTCTTATTTCTCAAAATTAAATTTCTGTGAAATAGTAGATTCAAATGTGATTAAGGGCACTCATCAGTGACTCAACTCTTGCTATGATGCTCATAGAAAGTGGATTTGCAACTTTGCCAAACTTCATAGCAAACAGTACTAAAAAAGAGGCCAGAGAATCACTGGTCTGATTTGGCATAGCAGAAGCAGTGGAGTCAGGTTAACAAAATCCTCCTGTGTGTAAACAATAATTTCTCTTTTTCTTACCCGCATTTCTTTGCCAACAGAATATTTCATGTCCATCTTCCCAATGTCATAACTCTGGCTACCAATGATAAGGAAAAGTTAAAATTACACACGATGACAGAGATAAATTCAGCCAGGTTTCTGGTATGTGCCACATTCCATCCTTCCCCACTTCTTAACTGGAGAACAAAAGATTTTTTCTTCCTAAAGCCTCATATCAAAAATGGTACTTACCACTTCCTTCAACCTAGTGCACCGCATTCTGTAACACCTTCTATTCAAATGTTTTAGTAGGCTTTACCAATTCTAACTGAAGGCATTTTGAGCAAGTAACTGTTCTTATTCTCACCTGACACATAATACAGTCATACACAGAAGTTATAATTGACCCAGCCTCAAGATCACAGCACAAAAACAAAACCATGATTCATCATTCTTTTCCTGAAAGTTAAATGACAGCACAAAGGACCACCCAGAGAAAATGCACCGGGTCCACAAAACCAGATTTGATGGCAAACGGTGCAGAGGAATAACTTTTTAAAAGAAAAACAGAATAACCAGGCATTTGTTTCCCAATATAATACACTCTCAGTACAGGAAAATCTTAACCCACTAGATGGAGCTAAATTGCTATATCCAGATAAGTATTTGCACTTGGCAAAGGTTTATTTCCTCCTCAAATTTTACCACCAGGACTCAGTATTTAAGTTTCCACAAGAACAAAATCTAAAATAATCAACAAAGCACCAGCTTTAATTAATTCTAAGCATTTCTCAAAATTCTTTGATAGCATGTGACCATAAATGACAACACCTCTAATTCAGAATAGTTGTTTTCTTCAGAGAACGTAAAGCAAAAAGAACAAGAAATAAAAGCAAATTTTCTGAGCTCAGTCTGTGACCTTGGCATGAGGGTACTCTTCCCAGTAGCCTAAATATTTTCTTCCCTAGCAATAACACATTACTTATTTGGATCCTACCTAAACCATCTCAAACTATTTGTTTTTCACCTTGGTGGTTGTGTCTTTCATCAGTCAAGAAACTGCTGTCAATGAAGCACCTCCTTTCTGAGAAATTCAAGCAGTGATTAAAACACATCCATTTAAAACCGGCCAGAAGAATTCCTCTACGCTTTTCTAAAGTTTTCAGATCCTTTCAATATTGTTTATAAAGGGCACAGGAGCTGGGAATAGCCTCTTCATTAATGTCTTTGGAAGAAGAGTTAGGGAGAGAAGTGATGAGAACCAAGAATATGACTTTCACATGGAAAGGTTTTCATTTTAATGACATGAAAATCAGTGTGGAAAACAGACATAAATGCTAGGCAACAGCATTTGTAAGCAAGAGAGTCACTAAGTCAGTATTTGTTCAGCCACTATGGTTCAGTTAAAAACTTGTGTTTTCAGTTTTTCAATTAAACATCTACTTTTCCTTGCATCCCCCTCTCCTTTGCACAGATTTTTACATTTGAAAAGCAGGATATTATTTTATTTCCCTTTGCACATTACCTGAGCCAAAAGGAGCTGTGTTCATACTTCTTCCGTTCATAGGTTTCCACCCCAAAGTTGTAACAGAGGATCGACAGGTAACAGGTCTGTAAGAAAAGTCTCCTGCTTCTATAATGTTCTTGTAGAAACATCAATACATCTCCCACACCCAGTCTCAGGTTCTTTAAAATGCTTTTTACTTTAAAGACAGGTCTAGAATTATCACTTCTGACCATATTTGAGGGGGTATTGAACGTGACTAGAATCAAATTGCATTGTTCCATGGGAAAGTGCAGCAATATTAGCCAGTCTGGGACATGCAAAACAGGGGAATTCTTCAAACACACAAAGTAGAATAGTTCCTCAAGAAACCAACCTGAAAGCACTGAACTGTGCATAGTAAACGATAAAAAATAAAACCTAGGAAGAAAAAATGGCATATTACAAGTTCATTTTAAAAAACGACTAAGAGGTTTTACTTTTACATAGTTAAATGAATAGGAAGGACTCCACCTCTTGCATGGCAGGCATGTCTCCCAGCATGTCTCCTTTGCATTATAAAAGGCTGATCCACACTACCAATGTGAGGATAAAAATATTTTTGAATGCTTGATTATTCAGAATATTGTTGCTTTCTGCTTTATCAGTCAGCCCTGGCAGTATCTCTTCATAACAACTTGTCTTCCCATTGCAGTGATTTGCAACTGTCAAATGCTCTCCAAATGGAGACAAAAAGCTGTTTTAAATGCTAACAGACCACTGATATTTGCATTCATCTTGCCACTGGAGTAACTTTCTTCTCCAAGTACAAGAAGTGTCTCTTGCAAGGGACTTCAAATCCTCAGGCAAGAATGAGAGACACAGAACAACATTTTGCTTTGAACATTTTTTTTCATCTCATTGCAATCCAGACACAAAAGTGCAAATTCAGTATGGATGAACAAAAAAAAAAAAAAAAGATGACTCTCATAATTAAAATACTATTTCAATGAATGAATGTGTTCCAGGCATCAAGCATAATCCTAAGTATTCCCATAAGCCTGGCATCACTCCGAACACTAAGTGTTTGGAACAATTCTAGCGTTTCACCCTTTAGGGCTACAGTTCCCCATTGTGGTTCCTAAGCCCACTGATGATCCACAAGCAGCAAATCCTCTGCAGCTGATCTGTGGTATCATCCATTACCATAATGCAACAACCTAACAACCTCCATGTGGTACTCCACAAGTGCTCTCTGGTAAGACGCAATTCTGGAAGAGTTAAGGAGCGACAACTACCTAGTGGTCAAAAATCCCAAAGTCACTCAGAGCAATCGCTAGCGCTGTCTTTTTTTCTCATTGTTTAAATACCCCTCTTTAAACCAGAGGTGAATTGTATCTCTCGTGATCAGAAACCTCTTCCTTGTCTGCATCAGTGCTCATGGTTTCTGAAGAGCCTTCACCGTGAGAAGTTTAATATTATTTAATGGAGGAGTTAAAATGGAAAGCATGAAATTCATTCAAAATGAATTGAAAAACAGAAACATGAAGATCCCAGTGAGCATCTTTAACAAGTCAAACAGTGAGAAACTGCTCTTATAATTGAAATGAAAGTTAGACCCCCACAGCTGACTTAGTCACTCAAATGCTCTGCACACAGATCACAAAAAAAATATATAAAATAAAATAATTAAAGTCTAACCAACCGCAACATAAGCAGTGCCATATTTCTGTTTCAGAACTCACATCTATCCCTTTGTATTTTATTACCTGTACCACAGAGACAAGAACAAAAGGTTTCCCAAATGTACAAAAAAAAAAAAATCCTAAAGGTTGGGAAAAAATTAAAATAAGCAAATGAAAATGAATGTGGGGAAGCTTATTCTGATACAAACATATTAGCCTTTTATCTTTGCAAACAAAGGACTAGCCTGCATATGTCAAAGTTTGTTTTCTTTGGACATTGTTCTGTGAAATAAGAACTACAAAAAACACAGTTTAGTACAATGGGAAACCGCCATTCATAGCTTTACAGCTTCATGAAGATGAAGATTTTAGTACTAACTTGCATATGAAAAGCCTAGAAGCTCAGCTCTTCTCTGGTCCCACCTGTCTCCAGACAAAAGTTCACACATAAAAGTGAAGAAGCAACAGAGAAGATCAAGATGCAAAGTGCAGCTGCTTCTGCAGGAGTGTAGGTGGCATATTCAATATAGAAATCTTTTTGCCTTTCTTGATGATTTGTTTTCACTCATTCTTTAGGAAGAGTTTATCATTCTATTTCAAATGATAAACTATGAGCAAAAAAAAAGAAAAAAACCACTGAACTTTGAAGGAAAAAAACCTGCTGCTTTCATGCAAAATATGTAGCAAGAAAATCTCAGAGAAGCAGAAAAACACAGAACACATACAAAGAGTTCTCAAAGTATTTCTCAAAATTGTATATGGCATATGCCACTTGCTAACATATAGATAGGAAAGCAGATTTTCAAACTTTGGAACGATAAAGAAGGTATGATTTCACTAACCTCTTTTGGCAACTTCATCAACATATCTTTACAGCGCTGCACACACATCACTGCTTTCTGAAAATCCCCTTGAGCAACTGCCTAGGAAAGCAGCAGAACATGCCAACAGACTGTAAGTGACTTGCTTGCCTCTAAAATTCATTTAAAGACCAATTCTCTAAAAAGGACTTGGATTTGCATACATTTTTCACATTCACTGAAGCCAAATCTGGGATTAGATGTCTGTCCTTATAGTGCTACAATAATTGTGTTTATTTCCATATACTGCCAGATGACAAAGACACCCAGAAGTACCCTGCTGTCCAGCCGCAGTGTGAAAGGGACGGATAGATGGTACCAAACCATTCAGATGTTAGGTGACGTAACAAACTAGCAAATCTTAAAACACCTCTCCAGTAAACTGGGGTACTCTTTTTGTCTCCGTTATCAACTAGAAGCTAGATGAAAAATTGTGGCCAGCATTTTGGTCTGCTTAGGGAAGCACCTTACAATCAGCCCAGCTGCAAATTTGATGAGCATTCTGAAGTGACAAGTCTCGCTGTGCACCTATTACACAAACACAGTTTTGGGGACCCAGGCTCCCCTTTCTTCTATAAGAACAAGGCACCTTTGGAACCGAAACATTTATGACTCAGAAGGGCAGCTGTTTGTTGTATAAACACTCAGGCTAGCCAAATCATAGAGCAACAAATCTGAACTAGAAGATACAAACAACACGGCAGAAATGACTGCGATAAAACAGGCAAATTAAAAATCATCAAATTATTGCAACACCAAGTGCAAACATCACATCTGATATCTTACATCTAAGCAAAGGAAATATATCCTCCAGCAAGTCCTCAGTGCCAAGCATTCATACATCTAATAAACGGGTCAGAGTTTCCTTTGTACCCCCTAGTGACTTATAAAGAAAGCTGGGAAGAACACATACTGATTCAGCCTGATAAGAGAGCACTTTGAAGAGGTCCTTCTCCACATCAGCTTTGTGCACATGAATATCTGCCTCACCATCGCTCCCCTTGCGTAATTTTGTGTACAGTTTTTCTATGCTCTGGAAAACAAAGCTTAAGCATCACCCATGGAACTTACAAACAGGTGTGTTTATAAGAAACTAACACTAGAAAATAACTTACATTCAAGGCAATCTCTAGAAATTCATCAGCAAGATCAGCTTTTCCAATATCTATCCATCCTTTACCAGTTTTCATTGACATCTGAAAGAGAAAATGATGTGTGCTTTGTGACAATTTAGTCACTTCGAAGCAGCAGTGTTAAATTTCTTCTTGTTAATGCACGTATCTTATGTAGGAGAGAGGTATTTCAGCACTTCAATTTTTGACAAGTGCCTCTCACATCTGAATTAACTCTGTGGCACCTAGATGCAGCATAAGACTTACAGTGCCCTACTACACAATGCTGCAAGATACTGCAATAATGCTGCTCTCAGAACATTTTAACATGTGACAAAGATGTGATGCTAACTGCACTGTTAACAAATTTGTAACTGCACTAACTGCAAGGTATGCCTATGATACGGGCCCACTTTCAACATGCATACTCCCAAGAATTACAGGCTTCTTTCACTCACTTTCCAAAGCAATTGTAATAAGTTTGCAAGATTTCCCTTGGTGATCAACTGTATTTCATTGCTTACCTGCCGTCAGCCTTACCAAAATCTGTCTTCGAATAGTCCCCTCCGGAGGATCACTGCCTTCACAAAGGCACACCAGCCTACAAGCAACAAATCGCACTGCAAGAAAGCGATGGGTAATATATTCTTAAGTTTCCTTTTCTCTTTTTTTTTTTCTTTTCTTAAGAAAGTCAGGCCCTGCCATATCCAAAAGATGGTTTACCATTTAAAATTACAGGAGAGAAAAATTTGAAAGCTTCAGTAGTCAAAGCAGACTGTATTTTAGCCAAGCTCCTTAAAACTGCCTTTTAGGCATCAAGAAGAAGAAGAAAAAAAAAGATATTCTCCTCAAAATACCTATTAAACCTATTAAATACCTAAGTTAAAGACACAGCATTCAAAGACTTAATTACATTACAGGTGCTCACAGTAACATGTCTTGAGTGCCTCGGAATAGCCTTCAGCAAAATAGGAAAATCAAGTTTAATAATCTTCACATTTTCAAAGTTAAAAGCAAAAGTATTTTCTGGCCTTTCTTAAACATCAGGGCTAGAAAAGACACCACTTAATATACTTTAAATAGCCTCTCCCTGGCCCTTCAGCTGTGATATAAGATCTGAGAACATTACACTACAATAATTATTACTTATTTTGTGTAAACTTACCCTTTTCCCTTCACCTGACATCATTTATATGATGCACAATGTAAACAATTTTGACTACAATCCCTCAAGACAAGAATGTAGGCCAGATATTGCAATCCTGACGAACCACATAAAGAACTGGATGACAGAGAAGACCAAAAGCTCACTTCTGATTTCCCCCAGCCCTGCTTCTGGCTCTAAGCAAACCTACCAGCTGTATGCCTGGCTGAGGCAGGGGAGTCAAAAAAAGGATTTAGATTTTTTTCTGTAAACATCAGTGAGATAGCGATGTTAAAAAACTCTCACTTTTATAAATTAACAGACCAACAGTCTAAAATTTACATCTGTTTTATTTCCATACATTCTCAGATAAAAAACATAGCATTAGAAGGCAAAGTACAGTTTCCTTTGGCTACACCATTGTTTTATTGATGCTCTGGCACAGAAGGGGGAGTGGTAAAAATGCCTATCTGTGCCACTACAAGATCACCAGTACACTGGAGTGATGCTTCCCGAACTGTTGATGTAAGTCTAGCTGCAGTTTCCTCTGTCTCTACCCTATCTGCAGAGATCCACGCAAATCTACAGCACTGCCCATGTACCTGTCAGCAAAGAGCTTTTCCTTTTCGTGCTGCAACACACAAACTTGTTTAGAAAGGAACGGGATACGTACGTTTAGCTCTTTGCTCGTCATTGATGACAGAACCCATGTGTTTGGTCACCGCCCAGTTCCACAGGCTTATTGCACCTTCTTCAACCTGGGGAGGAAAATTCTATTAGATTTTGTTCTAGATTTCGATCCCTTTTGAGATTTGCTGCTGGAAAAGGAAGCGCCTTTCATGCTCAACATGTTAATGATCTGTACACGTTTGTGGGACCGACTGACGCTGGAATCACAGGCCTGAGTTTTTGGTGAAGCTGTTACGTGAACCGACCATCTCCACAGGGAGAGCTGGGATAGCGACCCCAAAACAGGCACGAGTGGACCCCACAGTCTTTCTTCAGCTAAAAGTTTGGATCATTCTTTTCTACAGAACACGTATTCCAGAAGACTGATAAGCAGTTGGCAGGAATCACATATTCTTGTCATTTCATAAGACACACTCAGTCTTCTAAAAGACTATTTCACATCTTCTAAAAATTTGAGAGCGTTTCTAAGATGAAGTTAAGAAAGAACATGGCTGCAAATCAAAAGCTGACATGACCTGAAACTAAGAACAAAGGAATCGTAAGACCCCTAGCAGAACACACATATATGTCACGTCAACCGTCACTGCCTTCAGCTCCAATTTGAAATTACACAAAACAGCAAATTCTGTATCTGAAGTGGTGGACTTCAGAAACATTCAAGCATGTTCCTAAACAAATCCCATTAATCTGTCAAATTACTGAAATATCCTAGCATATGTTTCTGTCAAGTCCTGCTCCAAACTTCGCAAAACATGACCTGACTTACCCTATCCATCTGGGATGAAGCTTTCTCAAAAACACTCGCACATAAAATTTGTGCAATAGCACATTGGCACTTCCAACACAACTGATTCACTGGCAGCTTTCAGAATACATTATGTATGCTTTAAACAGATGTTGAAAAATTAGAAGGGACTGGAAAAGAGCTCTAAAATCGTATCAGGTTGGGAAGTGCACCTCCAGTAAGACTTTACCTCTTTTGCCTATAGAATGTTACGTTTAATTACTTTAAGCACCTATACTGGGAAATTTCTGGTATCAGCAAAGAACAAAGGCTCCTGATTAGATATTCTTGTTAAAAAGATGATGCAATCTTGCATAAACGCAAAGATCTCCTTTAACAACCCATCTTGAAGGGTAATGTATTTTCCATCACTCAAATCATAGTTTCCAGAAGAGATGTTGGCTACAAAAATGCTCTTGCTTAACCGGGAAAAATGTTATGGACCCTTTTATTTAAGAGATCAGACTACAAATTAATTTATCCTTTCTTTAAAACTCATTTAGCCCAACAGGAAGAACCAGGTACCAGTTTTATGCTCCCGTACTTCTATACAGACAGCACTAAAAATACCTCCCATTGTGACACACACCAACCTATCCTGCCGCTTGTCACAAATTGAGGACTTTCAAAATCCATCTTCCTTTGAGGACAACCACTGTGAACTAAATCTCACTTCAAAATAGAATTTCGGAGGGAAAGTTTGGGCAATACCTCAGCTGGCCTTGGGTTTATTCCAGATTAGTGTATTTCTTGTCGATTTCTTTTAGAAAAAGACCTTTTAAAGTAGATGTTTACCACTTATAGAAGTCCTCTAGAAGGCCTATGAAGAAAAGCCCTAACGTTACTGTAAGCAGTGACCTAATTCACTTGTGTAATGTATGAAAAAGAGTGCTTCCCGCTGTGCTGGGTTTACCAGGCAGGATAACTACGTGTGCTTATTTTTCTTCCTCCAGGACCCGCTATTCCCCGTCAGTGTACGGGACAGAAGGACCTCAGCGGATCCCACACCCCACTTATGTGCAGCAAGGCTCTGCCACTTGTGTTTTCGTATGTAACGGCACCAGCGGGGAACTGACGGTGAGCACTGAGACTCCGGCCACTTTTCACGTTAACGCTTTCTGCTTTATTTTCCACGTTCGCCCTGCCGGGTTAAGGGACGGGGCAGGCCGACCTGCTCCGTTCACACACCCGCAGGTTGGAGTTTCGCCTCGCTAGCCCCAACGCCGGGAAGCCGGAGGCTGCAGGGCCGGAGCCCTACCTCCGGCTCGGCCCCCGGCTCCCCGCCGAGGCTCCCCGCCGCCCGGAACAGCTCCTCGGTGAGCTCGGCGATGCGGCCCGGGGCCTCCTCCCGCAGCAGCTCCCGCAGCAGCCCTGCAAGACAGGCGGGGAGCGGGGCGTGAGGGGCACGGCCGGGACGGCAGCGCCGCCCCCCGCCCCCCGGCGGCCGCCACCTTCCACCGCCGCCCGCCGCGCCGCCATGGCCGGGCCGCCCCTCAGCGCGCTGCGCATGCGCGCCGCCCCCTCCCGCCACCCGCCGCCGCGCTGCACGCCGGGCCCGCCGCCACGGCCGCGGGGGAACGCGGCGCTGCCGGTGTCTCCGCGCGGCGATTGGCCGTCCGGCGCGTCCGCCCCGCCTTCCACCCCGATCGGCAGGTGCGACAGCCAATAGGGAAGCGAGGCGGCCGGGCCGCCCCGCTGGCCGTGAGGCGGTGCCGGTGGGCGCCGAGGCCGTTCTGGAAGGATCCCGGCGGCGGGGCGCGAGGGGGGGGGGCGGCGCGGGCGCCATGTCGGGGCTGCTGCACACCACGCTCAGCGGCCTCAACAGCGACTCCTACTGCGAGATCAGCCGCTATCGCGACCAGCACTTCCGGGTGCGGCCGGGACCGGGGGCGGCGGGGCCGGGGGTCGGGGGGGGGGGGGTACGGGGCCGGGAGCGGGGTCGGGGTGCCCGGTGCCCGCTGACGGCCCGCTGTGCCCGCAGGGTAGCAAGAAGCTGCAGGAGAAGTTCCTGAAGATCTCCTCCACGCTGTACGTGGGCAACCTGTCGTTCTACACCACCGAGGAGCAGATCCAGGAGCTCTTCTCCAAGTGCGGCGACGTCAAGCGCATCGTGATGGGGCTGGACAAGATCAAGAAGACGCCCTGCGGCTTCTGCTTCGTCGAGTATCCTTTCGGGGCCCTCCTGCTCTCGGCCTGTCGCTGCCCCACGCCTGCAGAGGGGGAAGCCAAGTACCCCGCTGCCAGGCTCTCGCTTGCCTTCCTTCCCACCGCCTGCGTGCCGTAGGTGGAACTTGCATGGACTCCCAGCTAAACTTGCTCGAGCTCCCAGCTAAACTTGCTCCTGGCTGTTGCACAGCCAAAGCGAAGAGCGCGTGTTGGCCCTCTCACCCTAACTTCACACCCGAAGGAGCTAGCAGAGCGGCCCGTGGCGCCGCTCCCAAGCACACGGGGTGCACGCTTGTACAAGTTGCCCCGTGAGCTGTCTCTGCAAAGCTCTCCTGCGAGGCCCGCTCCTCCCGTGCAAATTTAATCAAGTTTTGCATGGTGTAAAAAGGCGTAATACAGATTTCTTGCCCGTAGCAAGCCTTTAACATGTTTGTTTTATCTACTTGTGAAATAAGTGATCCAAAGCTATTTCTTGTCAGTACAGGTACTATCATTAAAGTTCAGAACCTTAGGAAGCAGTGGGAGCTGTTTTCAGCTTGGATTTACATGACTGCAGTTGTTTGATCCCAGAGAAAAGAGCAGGCAAAGTAGGAAAATCTGGAAGGCAGGGCTCTTCTGCCTCTCAGATACCGTAGTTCTCCTTCTTTTCCTTGCAGCCAACAAAATAGCACACGCAGTTTTCCTTAGAGTATGTTTCAGATACTACACGAGAGCAGACGCTGAACACGCAATGCGATTTATCAACGGCACGCGACTAGACGACCGCATCGTTCGAACAGACTGGGATGCGGGGTTCAAGGAGGGCCGACAGTATGGACGAGGAAAGACTGGAGGACAGGTAAAAGCAGTACCACTTCAGACCTTGAGTCAGATCCCACCAGACTGTGTAGAGCTCTTCTAGTTTTGTCTGCTGGAGAATGAAGTGTAAACGATAAGGACCTGCTAATGAAGTACAGCTACTTTGGGTGATTTTGGTAACTGATACTACCCTGCTATTAAGAGCTAGAAGTATAACTCCAAACTTCCAGACAGTGCAAGCAGAATTTTCCCTATTCCAAACTAGTACTCTTAAAATGGTGTAGAATTTGAAGGGACAGGGACAGCACATCTGTTAGGCCAATCTCAGAATCCAGCAGTTTGTCCTGTGAGAAGGTAAGTTTCCTTTGCAGACTTTTTTTTGGGGGGGAGGCTTTGGGGGGATTATTTGAAAAGATTTCAAATGGGTCAAAGCGCTTCTAATCTGAACTTCAGCTCTCCACCAGCTGGGCAAGAAGAGGGTGGTGATTCTGAAGGATACAAGCGGTGCAGGATGCTAATATCTGTGTCATTGCTGTGCCCCAGGTGCGAGATGAGTACCGGACAGACTACGATGTGGGAAGAGGTGGCTTTGGCAAGATTATTCAGATGCAGAAGGCAAATCAACAGCCTGCAGTCTATTAATTGCCTCATAGGTCCTAGCTCGTAGAGGGCCCTGTCCTTCCAGAGCTAGCCCTGTTCTCGCGTTTTGGATTGGGGTAGGGAGTGAGATCCAAGTTCCAACAAAAGGTGACCCTCCTTAGACTGTGGATATACATGTGTTCATTCCCCCTTCCTTCTGGGCTAGAGAAGATGTTCTGTGCTGATGCAGGGCAACGAGGGAAACAAACGGACAGCTCTGCAGGATTCTGGGTAAGAAGAAATGCAGCATGGCCACACCTCACGCTATGCCGTACTCTTCGCGTTGCAGCTAAGCAGGAGGCTTCCTCCAAGGCGGGACTGCAGCTGCGGTTGCTCTCAGATGGAACTCGTTAAGAATGTGCCACCACTGGAGCCCTCCAGGTGCCCGGGCACCTTGTGGGGATGCGTGAGAGTGGCAGGTTTCTAATTTACAACCTCCTCACAGTATCGCTGTTTGGATGAGAGAAGCGCAGCAAGGTCTTACTGTCCGCTTGGAGGTGCTTGCCTGCACATCTAGCCCTTGGGTTGGTCAGGGCCTGCAGAGCCTTTCTCTTTCTGATGCCCCCAGTGCTGCCTGGCTTTTCAGATCCTCACTGTTCGGCGTGGTTTTGTTAAAAAGTTTCTTTCGATTTTTTTAAATAAACAGTGAGTCCTGTACCTGTTGCGGTCTGTGCGTCAAAACTACTAGCTCTGTGAGGAGAACTGGGGGGAACATCTCTTGGTATTTTAAAGTTGCTGTCACTTGCAAACGCCAAGATGGACGCTAAAAGAGGGCGCGAGTCTCACTGTATTTCTCCCGGCTTCCCTCTTGTTACTGGCTTCTCCTCCTCTTCTGTTTTTGCAATAGCTGATGGCTGACACCAGAAGGAAGTTGCCTATAAAGCGTGCAGCTGCTCTGAACAAGACAAGTCTTTATGTTTTACCCCAGCAGATTCCAGGCAAGCTTTCACTATCCTGATGTGTTCCACAACTTGAGGTGTGTAGAAAGCAATATAAAGGTCCAATGTGCACTTAGGAGTGGAAGGAACTAAGAATTCCCTTCCTTGTGTTTGTTGTTAACAACCCCCCCGTGCTTTCCTCCCCATTTAAGAGCATGGCTAACTCTATTAAGCTGTTCGTAGGGCCCAGACAAGGGAGCAGAAGAGATTAAAACTCCTACTGATCTGTCCCTGAGCACCTCCCAGCCAGGGTAGGCAATTCCACTGGACAAGTTAAATTGTGACTGTGAATTGGTTTAGTGTGATGAAAATAATAGCAGCTGCTCCCTCCCAGCAATGTGTAATTGGGATTTTTCATGCGCTGTCTCATCCAAGATAATGAATACTGTTCTGCTGAGCACATGTGCAGACCAGGCATACAATTTAAATTATTTTAACACTTGTGTTGGAACTGAGTGGGAGCGGGTGTAGCATTTAATTTGTTGAAATGTCTCCTACCTGCTTGTTTTGCGAGTCAGGTTGCTGCCTCAGTAAAGCTGTCACAGATCTTGAAGGAACTGCATGTTTAGACCTCAGCAGACCTCAAAAATGACAGAGTTGACAAGCCTGCGATGCAGGCTGCCCTGACGTGCAGCGAGGAGGAGGGGGACGTTGACACGAGAGCAAAAAACAAGCAGTCGTCTGTCCAGCCTGGCAAAGCAGCAGGAGCACAAAGTCCTTGCTGGAGGTTATGGATTGCATAGGATAATTGCTCGGGCAAACACAGCAGGCAAAAGGGAATCTGTGGGGAAGACAGGGAGGGAAATCTGCCATGAAACTCAGATTAGCAACAGAATCTTGTGTATATAAGGTAGGGGAACATAAGACAAACTCTTTGCTCCAGGGAGAGCCAGGTAGGGCCTGTTGGACGTATCATTCCTACGGATCTGACAGCGTGTGGGAAGCTGTGGGTCAGGTGCCTGGGTTATGACTGTGGAAGGCATTTCTGTCCCTATTTTTGCAAGATACTGCAATTTCAGCTGTACACAGCTCTGCCTGTCCTGCTCGCTTTGGTCTGAAGGGAGAGTATCTCCATCCTTTTACGAGTCCCAGAGCAGGGCTGGCAAGCAGTGCACCGTTCTCCTTTCAGCATAACCTTTGCAAAGAGATTTGTGCTGACTTTTATTCAAATACACGTATTTGCATAAAATAATCCATCCCAAACACTACCGCTGCAGTAAATGCCAGGGTCCCTTCCTCCTAAAGGCATCCCAAAGAGAACCAAAGAGAGATGAGAAGGTTTACAAGTGAATAGATCTTAGCCTGGGCTGTGCTGCGGCGGTACCCACGTGGCACCACGCGGCGCGGTTTGCAAGAGGTGTCCTTTCCAAGAGTGCCATCACGTGCTGCTTCCACCAGCACGCTGGAGCGGCCCCTCCTGTCCTGGCCGGGCTCCTCGCTGACACCGTGCCCAGAAGCCTCAGGCTCCAGGGTTCCCTTTCAGGCACCTTTCATCGGCACACAAAGACGCTGTTAGAAGAAAAAATCCTTTGTCCTCGCAGAGCTGGGGCAGTGCCAAGCTGGGCAGTGCCAGCCCACAGAGACCTGATGAGACCCAAGAGAAACTCGGCACAGCCAAGCTGCAGGCCTGTGGCTGCCTCTCCAAGCGGTTAACAGTTAACGGAGCGAGGCGGAGGCCGCTGCTCCTGACTGACAGCCGAGCTCTTTGTGCAAAGAACCCGACGCCGAGTTCCCACCAGCACCAACCGAAGGAGCTTACGCACCCCTCAGGCTTAGTGAGTCTCTCCGCCAGATCCCGTGTGATCTGCAGGGACCTAGTTCCTCCAGGACAGAGAACAGAATGAGGTTTAGTGGTGGAGCAGTTTTGGCAGGAGGTGCTGCTCCTCCTCGTGCTCCTCAGCTGTGCATTCACTCTGCAACACCACGCTCAAAGCCTTCTGCAGCGGGGAGGGGAAAAGGAAGGCTCCGGTTCTCACTCGTAGCGGCAGCTTTTGTAGTCCCCTTTGATCCAGTAACAAATCTGAGCATACTTTGGAGCAGTCAGGCGAACAGCAACATTATAGTCATGCTGCTCCCCGGCCACTTCAAGCCATTGGTGCCCGGAGAAGACCCCAACCACCTTCCTCTCCCACTTGTGCTGTACGGGGTCCCACACCTTGCCGTACACCCCAGAGCCGGATGCACCAGGCCTGGCATCGCAGTGCTGGTAGATGAGGTGGGCCGTCTCGTCCTCCACCCCGCAGAAGCGGTAGACCAGCTCACCTGGCCGGTCGCTGTCAAACCCCGAAAAATGAATCCTCTTCCCAGCCATCTCCTCCGCTGCTGGAGCCACCGCCAGCTTCATGTAGGGGCGCTGGTGTGGCCTGCGCAGCTCCAAAAGGGCGTAGTCGTAGTCCATGCTGACCGAGTTGGGGCTCCGAATCCAACCCTTGGGCACCTGCGTGCGCCGCACGCGAGCCCAGAGCATCGCCAGCCCCCCCAGCCCCGTCCCGTTGCCAGCGCTCTGCAGCGGCGTCAGGAAGCCCACCTTGATCTTCTTGGCCCCCTTCACGTAGTCTTTGCCGTTGTGGATGCAGTGGGCAGCAGTGAGGACGTGCCGCTCGGACACGAGCACCCCCGTGCACCCCGTGGAGATCTTGACGGTGGCGGAGAAGGGGTAGTCCAGCAAGAAGTGGTTCCCGCTGATGGAAAACCGCCCGTCCGTGCCGTAAATCTGCCGCTTGCGCCGCCTCTGCCGCCTCCACCGCCTCTTCTCCGTGCCGCCCCCCTGGGGGCTCAGCTCCACCGTGGTGAGGGTGCGGGTGCCGTTGGCGTACACGGTCTCGTAAGAAAGGTACTCCTGGAAATCCTGGGGGGCCAAGGCAGCCTCCCGCCGGGCGCACGCATCGTCACAGCGTGTCGTCAGCTCCAGGACGGGCTGTGCCGAGAACCGGGCTCTGCCTAGCTGCAGGGTGGACCGGGGAACGAGGGCAGGAAGCAGGCCGCCGGCTGCAGCACTGGGGAGGAAGGAAAGCAGGAGAACAGCAACCACCTGGCAGCAAGTCATCCTGCCAGAGCTGCAAAGGCAAAGCAAGGAGACCATTAAGCCCGCCCGATTAGAGAGCCGGCCACCTGCCGTGGCTCGCGGCTGGGGGATTATCGGCTGCACGTGGCCCTATGCCTGCTACCGGGGAGTGCATGCTTAAGCAGCTGCCACAGGGAGCAGAAGGGTCGGGACCTGCCTGGAGCTGAGTGACTAACCAGAGATAGAAATCTAACCCAACCTTTGATCTCCTGCAGCTCTTTTGGATGGCGAGGCCCAGCAGCGCAACCGGGCGCTGTTGCAGAACTATCACGAGCGGATGAGTTTCCTCTGTCACGCCAGAAATCCCGCCTGCCCCAGGGTGGATTCCCTGGATTCCAGGGCTCGAGCCCCGCTGATGGGACGTGTCCCACCTGGCAGCAGCCCGGCTCCACCACCCATCACCCGCGGGGAGAAGGAGGAGGAGGAGGAGGGTGTGGCAGTACCTGCTGACTGCAGAGGGAGCCGACCGCTCTGTCCCGCTGCTCCTACAGGGAAGAGGAAGGTGCAGCAACTCCAGGGCTAGACCTGAGTTGAAGTATTTGGTGTCACAGAGCAGTGAGGACAAGACAGCCTGTTTTAACTCCAAAATGGGTTACTGTACCCAATCTGTCATTCCTTCTCCGTGCAGCAGGCCACCCCTTTTCTTGCAGGGGAGCGGTCTGCGGGCAGGTTCTCCAACCCCAGCTCTGTGCAGCAGCTCAGCCCTCCACCTCCATCCTGCTCAGCGTGCGTACCGAGATGGGCTCCCCTTGGCTGACCGCAGAGGCTCTTCCTCATCAAACAGCTGGAGCACAGAGAGAGCAGCTCCGACGCCTCCACCGGGACAGCCCCGTGTCCCCCCAAGGCAGCCAGGGTCTGCACCGGACACGTGGCAGCACGCTGGGTTATGAAAGTCACAGGGGAATGAGGGGTGGAGCCACAGAGGGAGGCTGAGAGCCACGAGCTCTCCGCACCCCGAGCCCTCGGTGCTGCAGCCACGGGCACGATGGCCACAGCCGGGCCTTCGCCGGGACGCTGCCCGAGCCACCTGCCCCTCCGCGTGGCTTGGGCCAAAAGCAGCCAGGGCACAGCGACCCTCGGGCTGCCTCTGAAATGCAGGGGATGGTGATGGGGAGGTGTCAGGGTCCTGCCTGAGTGCCCCCACTCGGCACAGCAGCTAGCGAGGGCTTTGCAGAGACGGCACCAAGGCACGAGCCAGCCCTGGCTCCCCTGCCCACATGTTTGCCCAGCCTGCCTGGCACCCACACAGCAGCAGCAGAGCTGGAGGCACACGCAGGGGAGCAACTTCAGCCTCTCCTGGTTCCCTCTGGTGCTCTCCCAGCTGGGCAGAGCCACCCCGCAGAGCAGAAAGGCCCCATGCAATGGGACAAAGCACCACGGGTGGCTGTGTGCAGGGCCCGGGCTCATGATGGCAGCGCCAGGCTCCCGGGTGCTGATTTTTGTTGCATTCTCTGAGCAGAGGACTGCCCTTTCAGGCTCGCAGGGAAGGGAGAAGCCCACCCTGGAGCCCCTAACACCTGGGAGCTGAGGTCTGTCACTTCATGAGCGTCCTTCTGGCCCCAGAGCGCTGCACCCGTATCGCAGCACCTCGCGGGGCCACCCGCAGGCTGCCGAGGCAGCAGTTCAGGCGGTGGGAGCAGTGCAGATGCCTCCCTTGAGCCCACACCATGCTGGGGCTCCGGATCCTCATTATCCACCTCCCCAGCCGACATGTGGAGCCTGCAAGACCGATAACGGTGCCCGTGGAAGGCAGAGGCACTGCCCCGGGGCTGGCACAGGAGTCCTGGCTGCCACCCCTGGCCCTGCCCGGCCCTGCGGGGATGGGAAGCACCTACCTGCACCCACCCGGCAGCGGCACGGGGAGGATGGATGGGGCTGGCACCTGCTCCTAGGGCAGCTCTGCTTGGCTCATGCCACGGGCACTGCCCTGCACAGACACAGGGACATTGGCACGGCCGTGCTCAGGGGCACGTGTGGGGATACAGGCACACAGCACACAGCACACAGCCCGGGGGGTGCCGTGGAGCCGAGCTGCCCCTTCTCCTCCCCGCCAAGCCCCGGGGCAGGACTTATAGCTGCAGCCCCGTGGCCAAGCAGAGCCGGTGGTGTGGGGCCCTCGCTGCTGACCGCGCAGTGACCCTGCTCAGCTGCCAGTAAACAAGGAGAGATGCCAAATCCACGCAAGATCCATCTGCCCTAAATTAGTTTATTTCGCAAAATAATCTGTCAGGGCTGATTTAGACCAGACCAGAATCTGGGAAATCATCTTCTTCTCACATGGATGCAGCCCACCTCCTGGCCCCGCTTCCTCCGCAGGCTGGTGCTGGAGCCTCTGGGGGATATCTCCGAGGTCTTTACCGCAGCCTGTGCCCTGGGACCTGGTGGCACGCTCCCACGCCATGCAGGGCAAGGCCACGGCAGGCTGGTGCCCTGCACCCACCAAAAGCACGGGGCTGGGCCACCCTGGGGCACTGCTCCCTCATTCCCCAGCTAACGTGGGAGGCTAGGCCACGAGCGTGGGTCGAGAGCCTACATGGGGCAGGGGGACGGCGGGATGGTCCTGTCCCCAGCCCGGAGCAGAGGGCTGTGGCTCCGGTTGGCAGCTCTCCCAGCCACCCAGCTGTGGCCAAGCTCTGCTCCATGCCGGCAGGGCCTGGCAGCTGGCCCAGCGGGGCACGCGGTCCTGCCCTGCTCTACTCCCTCTCGAGCCCCAGCTCAGGCTGCTGGGCACGGGCATTAAAGTAAGACGCAGCTGAGCCAACAGAGCAAAGCGGTTAAAAAACACTTAGAGTTTAATAGGTATAAAAATTGACATTAAAACACCAATCGTACAAAGGCAGACGAGTACGGACACTGACATGTCTATACTGCCGAGATCTTCACAGGCGACTGAGCCAGATGCTCACACCCAGCGGCGCGGTTCCGGCAGCACAGGGCTCAGCGTGGGGCATGAAACTGGAGTGGGGCCTCAGGCGGCCGAGCCCTGTGCTGCTGGAGAGCCCCAGAGCGCTGGCAGTACCAGGACGAGCCGCTTCCAGCCTCACCACGCGGCCCGGGCACGGTCACAGCTGCGCCTACACAGCCAGCGCTTGGGAAGCACACAGGGGAGGTGACCACAGCCACACGGACAGACAGGACGAATAAAGCTGCACCATCACACGGGCCTCTCGTGGGAAGGAAAAGCAGCATTTCTGACAGCAGCTTCCACAGTGGGAGGGCCGTGCCGGTGTCACTGCCCCTCGGCGGGGGGGATTGCAGGGAGCAGCCCCGGGCCACCAGCTCACCCACCCGGCCCGGGGCCTCGGCTCCGCAACCTCTGCTCCGCGAGGGGAAAGGGCAGCGCACGGCCCGGCTCCGCGGGACTCTGGGCTCGCTCCCCGCGGGCTGGGGGATGCCTGTGCCGTGCGGGTTGCAGTCCCGTCCCAGCGCAGGAATACTGGCAGAGTCCTCCGAGTACCGGTGTCCATCACGGCCGCCACCTCCCTCAGACCGCGGTGGCCCCGGGGCTGAGGTCCAGCTCGGGGTGGTGCAGAGGCTTCTCGGCCATGGCACGGGGCTCCTTCGCATTCTTCCCTTCCACGCTGTTCCGAATCCCATAGCCAAAGTAAATCATAAAACCTGCAAGAGATCCTAGAATGAGATGGACGGTAGCGGGCTGCCAGCATTAACAGCCTCTCCAGGGAGGCCCCGCTGATGGGCAGAAGCCAGAGAACCGAGATCACCCGCAGGGCCCAGGCCACCCGGCAGGCTGCCCAGCACACGCAGGCCGTGCCTCCACGCACAGGCTCCTCTCCACATCCAGCGGACACGAGGCCACCCTGCTGGAGCAGAGGGCAGACCCCCCACCATGCGAGCACCGTGCTCCCCTCCAGGACACCTACCCACGGCCATCCAGATGGCAAATCGCGCCCAGGTGCCGGCACTCAGCTGCACCATCAGCAGGATGTTAACGAAGATGCTGATGAGCGGCAGGAGCGGGAGGAAAGGTACCTGCAAGGGACAAGAGGTGCCACATCAGCCATGCCCAAGGGACCCGGCTAGGACTGAGGGTGCTCTGCCATCTGGGCACTTCCACTCCAGGGGCTGCACCTCGGAGAGCTGTGGCTCTTGGCCCTACACATTCATGGATGGTGAAAGCCCAGCAGCAAGCCCTGGCAGATCCTGCACCAGCCTTGGGTCCAGAGGGATGTAGACAACAGGCTCCCAGAGGCTGTACTCACTTTGAAGTTCAACCTCGCGTTGCTCTGCGGCTGCCTCCAAATGATGATGGTGGGAATGAGCAAAGCCACGACGAGCAGCACCAGGGCCGAGATCCAGCCCACGTCGGCCTCCTTCAGCGCATTCACCTTGAGGGTCAGGACCACGCAGATGACTGTGATTAGGGTGGCTGCAAGAGAGGAGGCAGTCACCGTGCTGCACAGCGTGTGGCTGTACAGACCAACACCTCCCTGGCAACTCCCTGGGCTGTGGGGCTGAGCCACAACCTCCTCTTGGTCATGTACCGGTCATCCAACATCCTCCACAAAGCCTCAGCACTTTACCAGGAGGAACTCATCAGCCTGGCAAGCCGAGGGAAGCCTGTACTCAGCTGGGCTCAAACCCAGCTCCAACACCTACCCAGATCTTGCTAAGATCTGCCTGTACAATGAAACCATTGATGCACGGATCACCGGCTGAGCCTGAGCACTCTCAGGTCCCTTCCCAGGTCTGCAGGGACACACCGACACACCAACACGCCCTGGGGCAGTGCTGCTCTCCAGCGAGGAGCCAGCAAGCCCGGCCGTGTGGCAGGATGGGGCAGGCCAGGAGCATCAGCAGCTGCCTCCCACTCACCGATGACGGAGACGCAGGCGTAGACGATGCGCCCCGAGAGCGCTGTGGGGGTGTCTGAGGACGGGTTGAAGAGTGTCGTCAGGGACAGCTTCTCTTTTTCCTTGGCGCCCATGGCAGCAATGGTCGGGTTCATGACAACCCTCTCCTCCTCATTCCCGTTCAGCTCCAGCATCTCCATGGCCTTTGGGGAGTTCAGCTGCCCGGACTGGTACCTGTGCAGACGGGACCTGCTCAGTGCTGTGCAAGCTGGAGCGGGGCCTGAGGATATTCCCAGCCCAGGGACACAGCACCACCCTCTGCACCCCTCCTGCCCTGCCAGCCCCATGCTGCTCCGCCAGCAGCCCCACGGCGACCGCCCCACGGATGTGCCTGGAGGCACCACGCAGCCTCCATCTCATGGGCTTCAGCTGTGGCCACAAGCCCCAGGCTGGCTGCGAGGCCAGTGGGGAGCATCCACCCCAAGGTGAGACCCAGCATGAGAGGAGGCACCCACCGGAGGATGAGCACGCACACGGCGACCAGGGAATAGGCCAGCAGCGTGCCGATCGACATGAGGTCCACCAGGTCTTTCAGTTCAAGCAGGAAGGCCATCACCGCTGCAACGAGGACGGGCAGCATGAGCACAGCCCTGGTCTGCAGGGGAACTGAGCACAAGGTGGCCACCAGAAGCCTTACCTGCAAGGAGCCCGGAGGTGATAGTGGCCGAAAGAGGAGTCTTGGTGCGGCTGTTGATGCTGGAGAGGAACTTGAAGAGCAGCCCATCCTCTGCCATGGCGTAGATCACACGGGGCATGGGAAACATGGAGCCCAGCAAGCTACCGTGGGGAAACACAGCTCAGGGCTTGCCAGACGGTGGCCAGACGAGCCGAGCTGTCTGCACCCACCATCCAGGGAAGGAAAAGCTCAGCTGGGCACGTGCCCCCAGCCCCATGGTGGGACAGGTGGCACCACGGATGGGGCTGGTCCTACCTGGTGGAGAGCGCGCAGAGCGAGCCGACAGCGACGGCGTAGCGGGCGGGCTCCCAGCCCACTGCCTTGAAAGCTTCGGGCAGGGGGCTCCCCTTGTCCAGAAGGAAGTAGGGCACCATGAGGGTGAGTGCCGCAGAGACCCCGAAATAGGCCACGAAGCAGATGAGCAGGGACACGATGATGCCGATGGGGATGGAGCGCTGCGGGTTCCTGGCTTCCTCCCCTGCACGGAGGGAAGAGGCAGCGTCTGACCCCATCCGTCCCCACTCTGCAGCACAGCCCCGCGGCCAAGCCCAGCCCTCTGCCCCCGCCTGCAGCTCCAGCTCCCTGCTACACCCAGACCCTCCGCATAAGCATGGGGGTAGCAAGGCAGCCGCGCTGCCCCCTGCCCTGAGCTTTGCACAGGGATGCTCCTTGCGGCTCCGCACTCCCCGGCAAGGGGCTCCGCGGTCGGTGCAGGAGGCGGCTGCTCCAGGCAGCCCCCTGGGCCAGGAGGCTGGGCAGAACAGTCTGTACCAGCAACCTGCTAAGTAGATTCCTGGAGGAATGAGGGGAAATTAAGAGGGCTCCCTGCACGCCACCGAGTCGATTCTACATGAACTTAGTCATTTAGCATTGCTTGAGGCTGTGAAATAAGCACGAGCAGCAGCAATTCCCAGCACGGCTGCAGCCTCGTCTCTGCAGCTGAAAGGCTCCCTGCAGCCCCGGAGCTGCCCAGGCAGGTGGGGAGCAGCCCTGCTCTCACCATGCCTCACAGGGAGCCGCAATTCCAGGCCTCTTGTGCTGGTGCAGCTGGGGACGGATTTGCCACAGCCAAACCACCCAGGAGTAGTGGGACAAGCCATTCCCCACGGCCAGGAGCGAGCGCCGTGCTCCCTCCCCAGGAGCCGCTGGCAGCCGCACCGGGAGCGGCTCACGGAGCCGTGCCCTGCTGCCCTCGCTCGAGGCACTACCTGTGGTGGCGATGCAGTCGAACCCCACAAAGGCATAGAAACACGTGGCGGCCCCAGTCAGGATCCCTTCCAGCTTAAAGGGGACGAACCCTCCGGATCCGAATTCTTTTATCCTGGAAGAAAGGAGCACAGCAGGTCAGGCTCCCGCGGGGTGCCCGGCGCCCTCCCGCACCCGGTGCTTCAGGGGATGGTGCGGTGCCAGCCCTGCGCTGCGCGCCGGCTGGCCGGACCCTCTGCTGGCACATCTGCTCTCCTCACCTGACCTCCTCATCCGGCACGTCTGGGAATACGAGGTCGAGGTAGTCCTTCTCTGTGAGCTGCCAGTTCTTGATGTTTCCCTTGATGAAGCCAGCGATGATGACGAAGCCCAGCACCAAGAGGTTCACCGCCGTGAAGATTTTGTTCACCAGAGCGGACTCGCTGACGCCGAAGGCCAGCAGCGCTGTGGGACAGAGGGTGTGAGCGGGGTCACACCTGCACCGTGTCACCCGTGGCGCCACGGAGCCGCTCCCAGGCACTCACCAGTAAGTAGCGCGATCAGGATCAGTGCAAAGAAGTCCGGGCGCTCAGCCAGCACCCCCGGCACGTGTACCGTGGTCTTGTTCATGAAGAAGGTGGAGATGTGGTTGCCGATGATGTTGTCAAACGCTGCGCTCCACGCTCGGGCCACGCTGGCCGTACCTGGCCGACGGCAAAGCTGCACGTTGGTCCTGGCGCGTGGCAGCACCGATCCCCCACCCCAACACCAGCTCCTGCTGAGCCCCAAAGCTCCTATCCCACACCCTGCTCCCGCGCTCCTCAAAGCGCCGCTCGCTGGGGCTCCATCGGCACAGTGCCGGCATGCTTCCCGTGCCCGTCCGGCAGAGCCACGTACCTATCACGTAGGACAGGATGAGGTTCCAGCCGGTCGTGAAAGCCCAGATCTCGCCGACTGTCACGTAGCTGTAGAGGTAGGCAGAGCCAGTCTTGGGGACGCGGGCCCCAAACTCCGCATAGCAGAGCCCAGCCAGTACCGAAGAGAGTGCAGCCACCAGGAAGCAGAGGACGATGGAGGGACCAGCCCTATCCTTGGCCACTTCCCCGGCCAGCACATACACACCAGCCCCCAGCGTGCTGCCCACCCCCAGGGCTATGAGGTCCAGCGTGGAGAGGCAGCGAGCGAAACGCGTCTCCTCGGAGCTCAGATCCACCACGCGCCGGCGGATCAGCTTCTTCCCGACGCTGCTCATTTTTCCCCCGAACATCTCGTCCTCCGCAGGTGGTGCTCAGCTGCTCAAAAACCCTGCAAGAGAGCCGCCGTAGGAGAGTGAAGCTCAGAATCCTGCGTGGAGCCGAGGCCAGATGCAGCGGGAGCAGGGCAGGCAGCGATGCCACCGCAGCCTGGAGGAGCTGTAGCTCTGACCTGTCAGCACCGAGCCCCAGCCACGCTGGCGAGGCAGAGACCGTTTGGTTCCCCCCGTCGCAGTGTGGGGCTGCGCACACCCCGCCTGCACAGCTCCCACGCCAGTCCCCAGGGGCAGGAGAAGCGAGCGGGAGACAAACCCAGCGAGTCCGTGCTGCGAAACAGACTGCTTAGACAAACACTGTGTGGTCCATGCCCCGGGGCTCCGGGCACGTCCCAGAGCTTGCCCACTGTCTCTGAGCAACTCCCCGCTGATTTGGCAGCCCGGAGATCCCTCAGCCCAAACTTGACTGCTGGCGCATCCTCCCGGCCTGGCGCGTGGGCGTGCGCAGAGGCGATGGCAGGGAGACAAAGCATTCCTCCAGCCGAGGATTCGGCGTGCTGGGCTGAGTCACTGGGACGCGGCGATTCCTCCCAGCATCTGCACTGCACCCTCGGCGGGGATGCGCGGCCAGGCAGGCAGCGGGCACGGCTCGTGGTCCCCAGCGCACATCCCTCATGTGCCGGGCACGCTGTGGGCTCAGTGGGCTTTGACCCTAAACTCCCCCGGCTCCCACTCCCACCGTCCCCAAACGCTCTGGCACACGGGCACCCCACAGGGTGGGCAATGGGCACGGAGCGAGAGAAGGCGCTAGGAAAGCAGCTCCCGATGCCCACCAGCGCCAGCTGTTCCCTTCTCCTGCCTGGGAAATGCGCTTCGGCGGCGGTGTCCCACGGCAGGGACACCCGGGGGTGTCTAGGCACAGCCGAGCAGCACCCTGCGACCCGCTCCCAGCTGGGGATTACCGGCGTTGCGTTCGTCGCCACCAGCTCAGCTGCTTCCAGCCCGGGGCTGATGAAAGCTCCCCCGGAACTGCCGTGTGCCGCTCCCAGCCTTGCCCAACGAGGCAGCCCCGCTCGGGACCGGGCCAGCTCCGAAGGCACAAGTGCCCCAGCGCTGGCACCCTCCCCGGGGCCACGTCCAAGCCGCTGCCGGGACGGCCCCGGCTGCTCCCCCCGGCGCCGCCCGACGTCCCCGCGGGCTCCCCACGCCCGAAGCCAGCCCCGCAAGCCGCGGGCACGGCGGGAGCCCCGCTCCCCCCACACCCCAAGTCCCCAAGAGCAGCCCGGAGCCGGAGCTCGGAGCAGGACGGCTCGGGGCAGCCGCCAGCTGGGCGCTGAACGGGGCGAGCACCGAGCACCGAGCGCGGGGCCGGGGGAGGCGGCCCGCCGCCAGCCCCGTCGCCACGCTTCCGGCACCGGGCGGCTCCCGGTGGGGCAGCCCCGTCCCGGAGCAGCCTCCAACCCCGCTCCGTGCCCCCGGGAGGCCGCCGGTACCGGCCGCACGTGCTGCCGGTGGCTGATGCAAGCGCGGCACCGGTTGCGCCAGGCTGCGCCCGGCCCGGCGGCGGCGCCCGCCGCGACTCACCGGCGGCTCGGCTCGGTTCGGTTCGGTTCGGTTGGGCTCGGCTCGGTTGGGCTCGGCGTGGTCCGGCTCGGTCCGGCTCGGTCCCTCTCCGCTCGTCTCGCCCCGGGACTGCCGCTGCCGAGGAGGGCTGGGGAGGCGGACCGGCTCCGCCCGCCGGATGCCGGAGCGCACCGCCCCGAGCCGAGCCCAAGCGGCATACTTATGGGGAATAAATAAATAAATAAATAAATACATGAGTCGTAAGTGGCAGCCCTGCGATGGCCAGGTCCGGCTCGGCCCCCCCAGGAGCACTCCAGCCTCAGCAGCCAGAAAGCCAAAGGGAGGTGCAACGCACAGGGAAAGGCCGAGCAGCGAGCGGCTGAGGTCTCCCGGAGCCCAAACGTGGCAGCGGGTCACAGCGGGGCACAGCGGGGCACAGCCTGCCCGCTGCGGGGCTCAGCAGGGGCACAGCGGGCAGGGGCACAGCGGGGAGGCCAGCCCAGCCGTGGGGCACGGGGAGCACGGGCAGAGCTCGGCTGGGAGCACATCGTGGGGAGCTGCCGCCACGTGCTGCGCAGGCAGCGCGTCCCACTTAGCACCACGCTGCTCCTCACCCATCTGATCAATGGAGAAACTCTGACAGCAACAGGCGGCTCTGCGCCACGGGGGAAAGCGCTCTCGGAGAACTGTTGGGCTCTAACGCGCTTTCCCCTCGCAGAAGGGCCCGGCCTCGGGAGTGAGGCACGCGCCAGCCTCCCAAAACCCAGCTCCTGATGCAATCCGGTGCTGCCGCCTCGCTCGGGAGCGGTGCTGGGATGCGAGCCAGCCTCTCCCTGCCCGAGCGCCGGCAGCGCAGGCGAGCCCGGCTCCAGCACAGGAGGCTCGCAGCTGGGAGCTGCTGGCAGCAGAGCGGGCAGGAGTGCCGGGCAGGGCCCCGCGGGGGTGCCTGCCCACCCCGACCTCGCCCCGGCGCTCGCACGCACAAGGGCCGGAAGACAAAAAGGCCACGCTCGGAAAAATGACGAGCTCAAGGCAATGGAAACGGCACGGCGGCATCCTGTGCGCGCGGCTGCCAGGCCGTGATGCAAACGCCGCTCTCGCTCCCTTCCCTCGCGGATGAATGAACCGTGTCCCAGCAACGCCCCTTCCCGTCCCCTCCCCGCCGCAGCTCCCCGCCAGCAAGGAAGCAAGCTCAAAATCAAGATGCAGAAATCCCCCACGGCCTCGCTGTCAGCGCCCAGACGCTTCCTGCTGCTGCTTGGGTTGCCGGCAGGGACCCAGCTGGGCCAGGCCAAGGCCCAGCGGTGCGTGGGCAGTGGCGCCACTGCAGGGCAGGTCCTGGGGCGCCCCAGGGTGCAGCGAGGCAGGGACGCGCCAGGGGAAATGCCCGGCCCTGCCGAGCAGAGGCTGAAGTGCCCGGAGCAGTGGCGTGGTGGGTGGTGACACCGGGACTCGCCTGTTCCCAGAAACCATCTTCGAGCAGCAGCCATGGGGAGGATGCTTTGGGGCAGGGAGCAGCACCAGGCACAGAGCAGGACAAACCCTCTCCCAGCTCCCCGACCTCCCACGCAGCTCCACGTTCATCTTCACGGTGCCCATCCTCACCTCCCCGTCTAACGCAGGGCTCTCATCCGGCAGCAGAGGCCAAGGGCTGGGGGCAGGCAGAGGCGCAGAGCAGCCAAGCACACGTCCCAACAAGAGCAGCAGGAAGGCAGGCAGCAGCAGGGTGCGCGTAGCCAGCGCTACACGGAATTACAGGTAGGAGGTAGCTCCAGGCCAGAAAGGGGTCAAAAGCCCTGCAGAAGCCGAGCTGAACCAGCCCGTGGAGCCCCATCGCCTTCCATGAGCAGAGCTCCGTGATGGAGCGTCCCCAGACAGCCGCCCCGGGAACTCGCAGCCACCCCAGAAGGGGCACAGGCTGCCTGTGGCACTCAGGGGTGGCCAAAAAGGCCAGCCTGAGATAAGAGGGCAGCAGGAGCACGTCAGCCTGCCCGGCCCAGCCCTGGGGCGCTGCCAGCATAAAGCAGGACTTAACCAGGGCCTCACCCAGACGCGAGGCAGTTGGACGAGGCACCCACATTAACCTACCACAGACAGAAAGCAGCATGGCAGGGCTTGCAAGCAGCGCTTCCAGCACTGGCAGGCAGGAACGGGGAAGAACGGAGCCCCACGTGTTGCTTCCATGCCCTGCAAGCACGCCACCAGTTAAACGGGTAAGAAGCAGCGAAGAGCTGCAGAAGCCAAATGTGCCATCAGCAAGCGCTGGCTCTTCCCACTCCCGGCACCAAGGTTAAGGCAGAAACCTCCCCGTGCAGCTACCTGCCACCACCACGGCTGTCACCAGCACATCCAAACATCCTGCTTAGACGCAGCAGGTTTCTCCAGAAAGGATTCCCCAGGGCCAGGCCGTGCCTGGCTCCGGCAGCACCACCCACCTCCTCCCTGCGTGCAGACCCACGGGCTGGTCTGGCAGAAGCAGCCGCAGCCTGGCACAGAGCTGCCCTTTCTGCCCGGCAGCACGGGGCGCTGACCCTCTGCCAGCGGACAGCAAGCAGCACTGAGAAAAGAAAAAAAAAGTTTATTTTAAATACAAGGAAATAAAATATCCATTTGTTCAAGTGCTCTACAAGGATCACTGGCCCAGGTGCCTGGACAAGTCGCTGTTGTGTCTGTCCCGTGTGCCAGCTGTCAGTCTCTCCCCACGACACCGTTCTCGTCTACTGCTGCATCTTCTGGCCAGATTCCTGGGGAACAAGAGCAGCATCACAGCCCTGTTGCTCCCAGCACTCGGCACCTGCCCCACAGGGAAGGCCACGAGCTTTGTCCCTTCCACCTGTCAGTTCTTGCCGACACCGGCAAGGGATCACAGGAGCATCCCTGCAGCCTGCGCAGAAGCAAGGGCTCACCCCGGCGAGGGGACATACCTGCTGCTCTGAGCTGAGCCTGCAAGGAGGAGATCGTCTGGCGATAGGCTTCACACTGGGCAGTCCTGTCAGCTGGGGGCAGGAGGCAAGTCAGCGACTGGGGTCCTGCTCTACCCCCAGACAAGAAGCCAGCCCCCTCCCCACAGAGCTGCAGGCCCTGGGCTCCTGGCGCAAGCACGGGGGGAGTCGGCTTCTGCAGCTCTCCAGCCCCAAGGCAGCCAGCCCCACGTACCAAGCTCGCCCTTCACTCGCTCCAGCTCATCCTTTACACGCTTCAGCTCCTGGGACAGCTGATCACCTGCAGGCTGCCGAGGGCAGGGTGTCAGCGGGGTGCAGTGACCCATGGCCCAGCCCCAGCACAGGCTCTCCTGACCCCGTCCTGGGATGCGTCCCAAATGTCAGGAGGTATAAAAGTGACAATGGTAACAGCCACGAGAGTTGGAAATCTTTCAAAACTTCCTTAAAAAATTAACTGAACAGATGCCTGAGCACCGGGGAGGATGTAAAGCCATGCGGCAAAGGCACAAGATCTTGTGTAAACACCAGGGAAAGGCCAGGACGGCTCGGGTGCCAGCTCAGAAAGCAGCAGCCCCAAGGCACACCACCTCCCACCTCCGGCCCAAGCCCCAGCACACCCAGGCCACCGCTGGCTCTTACCTGCTCAGCGGGGGCTGCCTCCCCACAGCCCGGAGCAGGGACGGGGGGTAGCACGATGTGAGCAGGGGATCCCACGCACACCCACGTCTGGTCAGCCTTGCCTGCAAACAGAGTCGTGTTTTCACTAGAAACCACAGCCAGCAGCCCTCTTCAACCAGGGCACGAGCTGCAGACAAGGAGCAGCAGGCAGTGAGCTGCTGCAGGGGCGCAGAGGCCTCTCTCTGGCTCCCTCGAGCAAGCTCTGCCTTCTGCAGGGACAATCGGCTCCCACATGGCTGCCTGGGGCCAGCCAGCACAGGGAGGCAGGGAGCTGCCTGGGCAGAGCAGGGCTGTCCCAGCAGAGGGGAGGCAGCTTCCCCTTCCTCTGCAGGGCCCAGGACAGCTCCATGCCGAGCTGCAGTCCCTGGGGGAGGCAGCACGCCCTGCCCACAGAGCAGGCTGGAACATCCCCGGTGCTCACGGTCAGTCAGGGCCCTGCAGGGAGAGTGGCACTCCCCAGCGAGCTGCCCCGGGGGGGCTGCCCTTGTTTCCGACCGCTCACCCCAAGCAAAACACAAGAACCTGACGGAACACAAAGCAGAAACGCAGAGTTCTCCCCCTGGGGCACGCTCCCAGCACACTTGGTTTTCAGCTGGCCTTGAGCACTTTGGAGCCAGGAAAGGCTGAGCACAGCCTGCCTGCAGCTGCCCTGTCCCGAAGGGCTGCACTCCTGCCCTCTCACCCCATGCCGCAAGCAGCCTTTCCGTGCTCTCACCGTTTTCCTTCAGCTCTCGGGTCCTGTTGCACAGCAGCTCCTGGGTAGTCGATCCTGAAGGAGGGTCCAGGAAACCAGAACGGAGAGCATCAGAGCCCTGCTCAGAGACAGCTCCGACAGCAGCCAGCGCCGCTCCCCATTCCACAGGTGAACCGGAGCTCCAGGGCTGTTGAGGCCCTTTCTATCCAGGGAAAGGGACTCGAGGCAGCCTTGCTGCTCTGCCTTTCGCCGCCCTTCCTCCGAGCCTAAGCACACACTGCCCCCTCCTGTCCTTTCCTCGGGATCAGCCTTGGACTCCGCAGCTGAAAGCTGAGTGCCCTCCCCGGGCCTCCAGCTCTCCTCCCGCACGGTGCTGGAGCCGAGAGGGCTTCTGCCCCGACCCCCCCTTACCTAGGTAAGCACGCCCGGGGGAAGCCGCTCTTCCTGGCGGCTGCAGTCGGGAGCGAGAAGCCACGGTAGGGATTGCTGTAGAAAGCCTCTTAGAGGGCTGTCTGTGACCCGCAGCCTTGCCAGCAGCTGGAGGGGAAGAACATCAGGCGCAGGAACTGCGGCTGCGAGGCAGCTACACCACGCCGCTCCTGGGGCAGCCCTGGGCTCAGCCAGGTGCCTGTCCCACGCCCAGGGACGCCAGCACCCCTGCCGCCCCGCGGGGAGTGACCACAAGCCCCCAGACCACCAGTGCGTGTGGGTGGGAGACCAGGCACCGCTCACAGCACGACCGCATCCCTGGGCTTCCAGGGACTCCCCGCTCCCCATCCCTTCTCCACGCTGCAGCCCATCCCTTCCCCCGCTCCCTTCTAGGTGCCCCATCAGGCCCCCCAGGCTTCCCCGTTTCACGCGCGGCAGCCACCGTGTGCCGAATTAGCCACGTGCCAAATTACTTTCTGTCTTCTTGTCCCGCGGGATGGGTCTGGGTATGGAGGATGGCAGTGCCCGCTGCGGAGCCCCACCGGGATGCTGCAGCCTGGGCTTGGCAGCCGGCTTCGGCTTCGTACCTGGGGGACACAGAGGGTGTCGGGCACAGGGCGACGAGGCCGCTACACCCAGAGCCGGGCTCCCTCCGGCTGGGCTCACCTGAGGACAGCGGGAGCCTGGCTGCGGGGGCTCCCAGCCCTCGGCCGGCCCTGGGGGGCTCCTGCCTCAGCGAGGCCCGCGGGCGGCCCACGGAAGGTCTCCCTGCTCCGCGCCCCGGGGTCCGGCCGGGGGTCCCGGAGCGGCCGGCGCCGCCCTGCCCGGCCCCGCGGCGGGCGGCCCCGCGGGGCTGCAGCCGGGCGAGGCAGGAGCGGGGCCGCGGCTCCTCGGGACCCCCGGAGGCGGCGAGCGGCTCCGGGCACGGCGACCCCCCGGGGGTCGCACCCGGGGCGTCCCCGGCGGGGGACTGCGAGGGTAGCAGCGGCGTGGAGGTGACGGGCCCGGCGGCGGCGCCCCCCGGCCACGGGCTCCCCGCAGACGGCCCCGCGGCGGCGGCGGCTCCCCGCAGGCGGGCAGCGATGGCGCTGCATTCCTCCTCGAAGAAGCTGAGGAAAAGCGGCGAGCAAGGCCCTCCGAGGTGCAGCAGCAGGTCGGGGCAGCCCGGGGAGCCGGGCTCCGCCGCCGGCCGCTCCGCCCGCTGCATCCCGGCCGCCGCCCGAGCGCCCCCCGCCGCGCCCTCTGCCGGGCGGAGGCCGGCCCCGGTCGCCCTCCGCCCCCCCTCCACCCCCGGCCCTCCGCAGCCCGCCCCCCGAACCCGCAGGACGAGGCAGAGACTTGGCTTCACAGTGGTTTAATGCGCACGGACCCGGAGGTTACACTGGACGGGGGGGGACAGCCGCGCGGAGGCAGCCCCGCAGCGGGACACGCGGGACGAGGGGAGCCCTCCCCAAGCGGGGGCTGGCGGGGACAAGGGACGGCCACCTCCGGCAGCCCCGCAGCCCCAGCCAGCTCCCGGAGCAGCTCCCTCCCGGTTTCAGCAACTTGTCCTCATCTCTCATATCCAGCTCTCGCCCACGAGCACCAGGTCCTCACCAGAAAGCCCAGGAGACATGACAGAGACCTTGGGGGACGTGCTGGGCAGGAAGCCTGGCAGGGACAGGAGGTCAGCCACCACAGGCCCGTGCCCCGAGAAAGGCTCAACCGCGCTGCCACAACATGACCGAGCGTTGACCCGAGGAGCTCCCGAGCAGAGCCCAAGCCTTGCTCGATTCAGCTGTGACAGCCAGAGGGGTCTCCAAAGGACGGCTCTGGTGCAGCAAGTCACAGCCTCATGGTCTCTCCCAAGCTCTGGACGGTTCCCTGCCCAGTCTTGTGCCTTCCCTTCCACATTAGTAACCGCCTAGCTCATTGGAGAAAAGAACAAAACACAAACAAAACCCATCAGTCCTTACCCTGCTCCATACACAGGCGTCTAGCCCAGGACTGACCTAGCTCTTTCTGCCGTCCCTTTCTGGAGAGGCGGTGCCACCCTGGCTCCACACCAGGCTCCTCCTGCAGCTGCGCTGCAACAGCCCCCGGCCTCCTCCTGCTGCTCCTCGGCCAGGCTGGTCCCTTCCCCTCCCCTCCCTTCTGCAGCTGGGGCGCAGGATAAGGTCACCGCAGCTCAGCTGAACCGGGTGCTGCTGGAAACGGCCCGGCCCCGGCCCCCGGCAGAGCTAGCTGTGGCGTTTTTAAAGGCCGGGCCGAGGCACCGCGGCACGCGCTGCGACAGCCCAGGCTAGCCCAGCTGCCACGCAGCAGGCTGCTCTCACACAGCATCGGGAGAGCGAGCGGCGTGGAAACCCCCCGAGCTGCCAGCAGCACGCGAGAAGGGAGGGGGATGAACGCTAATACACCAAACAGGTCTGTACGCAGGAGGCTGAGAGCAGGGTTAGAGTAAGTCTTGGGTCTCAGCGCTTCCAGACAGTGAAGAATGGGGATTTCATGCAGGGCGAACGGGGTGGACGAGGGACCAACACACCCAGGCACCTACTCACTGTTTTGGATAAGCCTTACTAAAACTCTAATGCCCGATGCGATCACTGACCAACATGACAACTGCTATTCTCCAGTCTCCTGCAGAGATGCTTGGGGCTGCACGGACAGGGGCGTGAAGGTCATCTCCTACCTTCCTGTACAGGGAGAGGGGCAGCTCCTACACCGTAACGCCACAAGCAAGTTCCTGCTCCACACCTAGTCACACCTGCCGCTAGGTGCGGGACAACACACTCGCATCAATCTTCACACCTTTAGGCCAAGAGCACAGCCCAGTAGAACAAGCTGCTGCCAGTTACAAAAAGAGGAAAATACTGAACAAACTGGGAGGTTCAAGAGAGGAAAAGCTGGTTCAGAGAAGACAGATTTAGTGTAAAAATAAATGTCATTTTTGCAGGAGGGAGGGTGGAATGGAGGAAGACAGTGCCAGGTGCTCCTACTGGCGCACTTTCCCTGGGACGTAATTCCTATCGATAGTCTCCTCTTGCAGGAACATATGTAAGCAGCGCTCGTTCTGTGCCAGCGGGTGTCCGGCAATTCTGGAAGAAAATCAGATGCGGAGGTTAGCAAAGGCACCGCCGAGATCCCCACACCCCCGCTTCTGTGGGGAGAGAGCAAGGCAGGGCCTCGTCCACAGGCAGCCAGCCCCGAGCACGGCCCTGCTGGGCTCAGGCCAAGGTCACCGGGTCAGCGCAGCAGGGCCAGAAACAGATGCTTGAGCAGCGCACGCCCCACAGCACGCGCTGCAGCAGGTCACAGACATCCGGAGCCAACCCTACCCAGGCAGGTCTCTAACACTGCTATTTTGCAAATATTTGCTTCGCTCTCAGAACGGAGCATTGAACGCCACCTACACCGGAGGTAGGATTTACTTCAGAACCGTGGTTTCATCACCTGGCTGCAGGCACCATCCTCCAGCACAGCACTTGGCACGATCAAGACCCCTTTCTGGTCAACCCCACCACCCTCTTCTGCCAGCATAGCTGGGAGGGCAAGCACACGGCAAGCCCAGGACACCAAGCTTACTTGTTAATAAACTGTTCTAGGCCCTGTCTCCGCTCCTCAATGAAGGACTCCTCAAAGATGCCTTCGTCTCCTCGGAAGGGAAGCTGTCGTTTCAAAGCTTTTCCAGGCAGTGGTGGCACTACAATCTGAAAGCAAAGAACCACTGCTGTCAGCAGAAGTGCCACCTGCGAGAGGGCATCCTCAATCCTTTGACACGCGTCTCCAGCACCACCACACGGCCAGAGATCAAGCCCAGCAGCTGCCCCCACCACAGCCTCTCTTCTGGGCAAGATTGTTGCTCCTGTATGACCCGCTCGCAGGAAGTTAGACCTCACCTTACTGTCTCGTTCCAGCTCGTTCTTCAGCCACTCGAAGTCACTGTATCGTCTCCTCACACACGACTCCTTCAACTTGAAGATCGGGAGGTTTGTCTGTAACGAAGGGCAGCAGTTAATTTGCAGGTTGCTTCAGAAGCCAGGTAGCATTTCAACACGCGGTTGAAACCTGAAGCTGCGTTTAGAAAACCAAGCCCCCTGAGAAGAACGCATCACAAGAACACCCAGCCTCATTATTCAGGACAGAGCACAGGCACCGAAGCCCTTCAGAATCAAGCAAGCACTTGCCAGGCTACTTGGAGCCAGCCATTCCCTCCCCCTCAAGTTACTATTTCGGGAACACGCACCCCACCCAGGGGCGCACACTGAAACCAGGGCTTACAAACGCAAGGCTGATTATTTTCCTCCCCTGAGTTCACTCCATTTTGAGGTGATCTGCGAGACAGCTTCACGGCAGCCTGCAGAGCAGAAGAACCTCCTACCCGACAGTGGCGTTTCCATGGAAGAAAAAAAGGGAGGAAATCTTGTCCCTGCGACTGCCCAAGGCCAGACCTGGCGCTACAATCTCCTCTCAGAACAGACTGCCACCCTGACAGACGAGCAGCTTTTTCTGGTGGCCCTGTGTCACCAGAGAAACTTGCAGCAATTCCCCTTCCTCCTCCCAAAGTCTAAAGCCTGGCAGCTACAGGGACTTCATCTCTGCGCTACTGAGACACTCTGAAACCTTACGGGGACTAAGGCAGCACAACCTGACACACAGCACCCAGACACATACAGGTACCGTTGCAACACAGTTAACTACGGTCAGGATCAGATCTGCAAAATAAAGCCACCTGTCTTCAAAGCCTCTCTCCTCAACAGCTAGTTTCAGCTAGACTAAGAGGTTCTCACTGCCATCTGCCAACAGGCTGATGGAAACCAAGAACCAGGACAGAGAAAACAGTAAATAGCCGATTCTTCTGTTAAATCATGCTGTGAACACCAGTCCGTGCCAGCACCGTAACATGCACCGGAGGTAACTCTTTTCAGGGGAAGCTCAGTTTCATTGCTTCGGCTGTCAGATGCGGAGCCTTGAAGGGGTCACCAGCCTGGCTAGGTGCCCCACCTGCCCCGCACTCTCCAGAACCCCCGAATTTTGGTGAATTGACCGAGTTCACGCCAAAGCGGGAACCACGCCGCCCTGCGAGCACGTCCCAGGGCGCTGCTATCTGCAGTCCCTCCCTGCCCGAGATAACCAGCCGCACGCAGCCGCGGCCTGCTCGGCACCTCCCGGCGATGCCCGAGCACCAGGCCCGGGGCTGGCGGAGGGGAGAGGCGCAGGGGCCGGGCCGGCAGCCCCCATCCCCTCCCTGCCCCGCTCGCGGGAGGCCCCCGCGGCCCCGCCGGCTGCCAGCGCCCTGACCTTGAGGCCGGGCCCGCTGAGGAGCCGCTGAGGAGCCGCCGGCCCCCGCCGGGGCTCGGCTCCCGGGCCTCCCCCCGCGGCCTCCCCTCGATCCCCGGCCCTGCCCCGGGCCTTGTCCCGGTTCCCCGCCGGGGGCCGCACCCTCATGCGGAGCTCGTAGCTGGTGTATCTGGCGCGGCCCATGCCCACGGTCTGCGGGTTGAAGATGTCGATCTCCAGGAAGTTGCTGGGCGGCCCGTACGCGTCCGTCAGGTCCTGCGGCTTGGCGTTCAGGCGCCGGGTGTCGGCCACCGCCGCCTCCGACATGGTGCCGCCGCCGCCGCCCCGCCTCAGCCTCGGCCTCGGCCCGGCCGCTGCCGCAGCCCGCGCAGCCCCGCCCGCGCACTGCGCCCCGCCGCCCGCCCGCCGCCTGCATAAATCGACGCTTATACAGCGTCCCGGGCCTCAAGGCTCCGCCGCCCCGCCCGCGCATAGCGCCCTACCACCCGTATGCTCCCTGCATAACGCGGCGCTTATCCACGGTCCGGGGCCGCCCTCCTGCATACCGCGGGCAGGCATTCATGGCGCGGGGCACTCCCACCGCGGCCCCGGAACCTGCATAGTGATAACACGCTCGCTGGCTCCCCGCGCATCTCCCGCACCGCAGCGGCCGGAAACCGGTGGGGGCAGCGCGGGGTGCGAGGTCGGACCGTGCGCGCTGCAAAGGTGGGCCCAGAACCGGAGCACAGCCCCGAAAAATACTTTGGGGGAGGGTGGTTATGTAAGCACGGGCCGCCGCGGTACCCGCCGGGACTTGTAGTCGCGCCGCCTGCCACGCTCGCCTTTCGGAGCCTCGCCCCGTTCCCCCCGCCCCTCCGCTGCGGGCGTCGCCGGGACTTGTAGTCCGCCCGCCGCTCCCGGCCCCGCGCCGCCGTCCTGCCGGAACTACCACTCCCGGCGTGCCCCGCGCGCGCAGGCGCAGAGCGCGGCGCCGCTGCCTGGTAAACAGAGCGGCGCGGCGGCGGCGGCGGGGTCCGGGGCTCACAAAGGGGCCCGGGGCCGGGCCCATGCGCGGCCGGGGCTCGCCGCGAGCCGGGCGGCGCTGAGGGGACGCCCATGGCGGAGCCGGGCGGGGCCAGCGCCGCTCCCGGCGGTGCCGCCGCGCCGCCGGACATCGACCCCGACTTCGAACCGCAGAGCCGGCCGCGCTCCTGCACCTGGCCGCTGCCCCGGCCCGAGCTGCCGGCCCCGGAGGCGGGCGGCGCGGCGGAGGAAGGCGCGGGCGG
>CM021734.1:9654656-9893442 GCA_011075105.1 Heteronetta atricapilla
GGGGCAGGCGGGGCGGCGGCGGCGGCGGCGGCGCGGAAGGGCGGCTCCCGGCGCAACGCCTGGGGCAACCAGTCGTACGCCGAGCTGATCAGCCAGGCCATCGAGAGCGCACCCGAGAAGCGGCTGACGCTGGCGCAGATCTACGAGTGGATGGTGCGCTCCGTGCCCTACTTCAAGGACAAGGGAGACAGCAACAGCTCCGCCGGCTGGAAGGTGGGGAGCGGGGGGTAAGGGGTTGGGGCTGCCCGGGGCGGTGTGAGCCCCCGTGCTCGGCCGGTGCCCGCTCGCACGGGTGTGCTCGGGGCTGCCCCGAGGGCCTGAGCGCGGCTCGGGCCGGGGAAGGCTGAGCCCTGCGCCCTTCGTGCTCGGGAGGCCCTCCAGGGAAGGAGCGAGGGGCAGCTCCGAGGCTGTCACCGAGTTTCTGCGCGAGGCGAAGCGTCAGTGGAGGGGTTTTGAAGTACGAGGCGCTGCGGTTCTTCGTCGCCCAACTGCGCTGAGGCTCGGTATAAATAACTGTTTCATAGCAGGCATTCTTGGCTTCCCAGAAGCTCCCTTTAAAAAGGGTGCTGTGTCCTAGAACAGTGCCCGTGTTTCTTCTCCACAGTGACTGAGGACCTCTGCTGGAGTTCAGAAAAGGGAAAGGAGATCTCGGAGCGTCCAGCTCCAAAGCCTTGGTATTGTTCTCTGCTGTTGTCCTGCCAGGGGCACGTGCTAAGTTCTATTAAAAGAGCTAACTACCGTTTCCGTCCTCTGCAGGTGGCAGCCTGGTGTCCTTGTTCTGTTTTAGTCAAACAAGCTCCGGCAAAGAGAAAGGGAGATGTGAGGACTGGCTTGTGAAATAGTCCCTCGGGCTGTCCTCATACGTGTGCATATTCATACATGTATGTGCCAGTGGATGCCGTGAGAGAGGGATCTGAAGAGCTGATCTGTTGCTCTGGCAGCCCCTCGGAGTGCCACGTGTGTCACGCTGCTGTGTCCACAGGGCTGGTCAGCAGCTCTTCTGTGCTGCAGCTCCGCAGCAGGCTGAGCCAGGGAGCTTTGGGACTTCCATGGCTCCAGCCGTGCCTTCTTCCTCCTGCGTTGTCAGTGCAGAGAGTTAATTTTGGGGGAAAAAAAAAAGTGGCTTTTTCTGTGAGTTAGCTTTCAGCTGGCTCAGCTCTCTAAAGGGGCACACTTCGTCTGGCTGCGCGAGGAGTGCTGATATTTTGCTCAAGAGAGGGTAGGAACGTGGCTGACTGTCCATCTTCCTTTCTTTTCCTATTCTCTGTGCGGGTTGAGTTCTCGCTGTGAAGTTTTGATCTGGGACAGTGTGGGGGGTGCGTTTGCTTTCTTTTTGGTAGATTTGTGGTCTCACAGGAAGATAGCTCTTGCTCTCTCCGTCTAGGCACGCTGTGCTGACCCTGCTGCTCTATGGGGTCGGATTTTGGCAAGCACTTCTCACCAAATATCCCTTTGGGGAAACTTTTGGTGCGGTTGGGTTTATGCATGGAAGGGTAGAGATGACAATCTGCACGTGGGAGAGCTGTGGCCCTGGCTCGGCCGCCGTAGCCGTTCTGTGACGATGTTTTCAGTGACGGAGTTTGTTTGTAGCCTCGCAGGCTGGGAACAGAGGGGAACAGAGGCCGCGTTAGCGAGGGGAGGGAACTGAACCTTCCTGCTGGGAGAGGTGAGGGAGGGCAGAATGGCAGCAGCTGTGGTCAGAGGCAGCCCGCCTTGTCATCAGGGCAGTTCAATGCTGCTGACTTTAACCAGCAGACAGAAAACCAGCGTGGAAACACGGCTGAAAGCTGTTAGGATGCCAGGGGAAATTCCCATTAAAAGCTTTTCATTTTCAGGGCATTGTCCGTTAGGGTTGGTGCATGGGTGGTGCATGGCTCTCCTACAGGGACCCACTTCAGCCCTCCTCGGTGCTGACATGGGCACGTAGACTGGCAGGGAGTGCTGCTTTGTTCTGCTTACACGGAGAATTCTTCTGGTGAAGATCTGCTTAATCTGTTCGCATCCAGGTGCGTTAGATGAAGGCGTGTTAGACACAGTTTAAATGATACTGAAGCAATCAAGTCGGCTCAGTTTGTTTTTTTTGTGGGTTGAGAGTAAATTTAATAGGGCCGTGTTTTGTATTTAGGACAAAGTGAATAAACAAAAGACGTATCCTCTGCTGAGGAATGTGCCTTGCCTATTTTTCTGTTTTCGCTGCTCTTTGGTATTTTTAGAACTATGAAACTCCGCGGCTTTTTGAATCTGTAAAGTAAAAGAAAAACTTTTGGGGTTGTCTGAGTTTCCCAGTTTGGAACGGAATGAGTTTGGATGAAGGAAACGAATGCGGAGCTGCTGCTAAATGCTGATATAACATCTCGCTGCTCCTGGAGTTCTGGTGTTCCTGCTGTTCTGGCACAAATACTCTGATCACGCAGTACGTTCTGTTTGTGTGCAGCGCAGTTCAAGCAGGGAACTTAAAGTCATGAATTTAAAAAGTGAGTATTTCGGAACACTTTTATTTGTACCTGCTTCAGTTAATGTAAAACCCATAAAGCTGTTATTACTTTATGATCACTTTGCAGCTGTCTCGCTCCCCGGTACACAATAGAGGGAAATACAGCTGTTACAGACGGCCAGGGTGTAACCTCTGAATCCGGAAAAATCTGTTTTCGAGGAAGGTGATGGTCGCTGTTCTTGAACTGCTTCCTTAAAGGGAAGGGCTTGCTGGATGCGCAGGCTCTTTTCCCTGCAATAATTCAGCCGGAGTTAAGAATTAACCGGGCTGAAAGGCAGAAGTGTCCCCGCAGGGGTGTGTCCCCAGACTCCTTTGTAATCCTCTCCTCGGTGCTCTGCAAGCTGCTCTCTGGGTAACAGGGTAATTCCTTCCGGCTTTCAGACCTGGGGAGAGGAGGGCAGTGAGGGTTTTGCATGAAGCTCTGCTCTGTTCAGCAGGAGCGCATAAAACCCTCCGGAGCAGTTTGCGTGCGCTGCTTGTTGTGTTTTGTGCATCCAGGAGCATGAGCAAGTTCGACGCAGTGATGAGGAACGGTGAGGACTGGGCTTTCTCCATGAAACGCTCTGTATATTCTCCCAAACCTGTTGTCTCCTCTTTTGTAGGAACAGGGTGAGCTTAAAACCACCCTTTCCTGCCTCCAAAGGCATTTTACTGTAGCAAACCCGAGATATTTCCTATTGGAAATTTCCCAATGATATTTCCCTGCTGCATTGCATTAGTTTACAGGAGGCTGAAGTCACATATCTGTGTTCTGGTACTTCACGTTCACTTTGATTCAAGTGGGTATGTGTACGTAATGCAACAATTTGAGGTAGCTGCAGTACTAATTAAAATTTTACTAGGCGTTCTGCTCGAAGCAGGTGTCACCTCTCTGGACAGCTGAGCTACCTCTGATAAAAATGGGCAGCATTTTGCTTAAAAAAAATCTTTGTTGTCTCTGCGTGCTCGCGTGATGCGCATGTCGCGTGTGGTTTGCACTAACTGTTGGCCTGACAGATCAGATCTGCCTGATGGCTCTCGGGTGCTTCCCGGCGTGTCCCCTGCAGCTCTGCCCGGGATTACGGGGTGACTTCCCCGCTGTCACCGCCGCAGCGCTGGCTCTGAAGGCCTCCTAGGACTGAGGACATCTGACCCGCAGGCAGAGCGTGCACAGAGCTTCCTCGTGTCCGAGTAGCTGCTCTTCCTGTGGCCCTCTGAGGTCCCTCGATGAAAGGCTGGTAGGCCAGAAGACAAAAGCAACCCTGTTCAGTGTTCCGGGCTATTTTTGTCGCACCGCCCCCGGTAGGTTCTGCCAGCTTGTCTTTACACCTTGTAGATAAGTTCCAGTTCAGTGGATACAACATGAAGTGAAGGCATGTTTTGGTAGAGATGAAAAGTTCATCAGTCCTTGGCTTGTTGACTGCTGTCCAGCCAATTTTTGCTTTTTCTGTATGCAGATCTAGAAAAAAGCAACGGGCACTTCCTTAAAATAGTCACATTAGTTGTTTGCTTATATTTATTTGGACTATGCTGGAGTATTCTTGTGTCCTTGAAGCTTTTTTTGGCTTAGACTTGTCAGAATTGTGGCTTCTTAACACGGACAGGTGAGGGCCCAAGTCGGGAACAGGAGATATTTCTTTTATTTCATGAAGAAAGCCTTTGTCTGGAAAGGAACATGTCGTGGTGGGAATATTTGCACGGGTTTGCTTCTGACTTTTGGTAACGGTAATTTCAAGATGATGATTTCAGAAGACATTCAAAGTATTTCCCTGTTGTTGCTCACTGAGGCGTAACTGTCTTTATGCCAAAAAGCTGCGACACAAAAGGAAATAGAAAACTTAAACTCAGCCTTGTAGCTCTGATCAAAGCATAAATCTGCCTGAATTTCAGTCCGGTGCACATTTGTTTGTAGGGGGGGCTCAGCCCAGGGCCTGATTCCCTACTTTTTGTGAGGAAAAACAGCTGCTTTCTGCCGGGGGTCCTGAGGAAGGCCATGGGTTGGTGTGCCTGACATGACGATACTCTCTGTTCACTGTTCTGGCACTAAAAGTGAAAAGGTGCACATCTTAAATGGAATTTGAACACTGCTGCCATCGTGGCACTGAACAAAACGCGAGTCCCCTCAATCTTCAGGAATTGTGGCAGAACTGTGGGCGCAGCTTTCTGGTAAGCCAGGGTTGTTTTGGTTCCTTTGAAGATTTTGTACCATGAGGGGAGGGAGAGGGGGTCTGTTTGTGTCTAGAGTAGCAGTGGTTGGGTGGAAACGACTTGTTACTACTTGCTGTTACCTCTTACAACCCCGATGCGTTTGTCTGGGGCTAGCAGCGCAGGGAGACCTCGTCTTGGCAGCTAACAACCACACTGGATTTTCTTAAAGTGTGTTGGGGGGGGGAATGATAAACAGAAGCCAGAACAGAAATAATGAGCAGGAGTGTGACAGAGCAATGGTGGATTTTCTTGGGTTTTGTTTTTTTCTTTACTTGAAGCCTCGCAGAGTGTAGTCCTCCTGCTGAAGCTCTCCTTTTGGCAGAAGTCCATCTGCCCCGTGCAGTGTCAGGCAAATTACCTGAAGCTTTAGCTGCTGCTCTTTTCTGTTCCTTGTCAGTCTGTTTTGGAAAGCTGCTTTGCTGAAAGATTATTCTTTATAGCACAGCTTAATTTTCCAGTCAGCCCTCAAAGAAGGCTGCTCCCGGGATGCTTGCGTTACTTGTTCCAACAAGTTCCTTCTGCTCTATCTAATCCTGCGTGGCTTCTGCTGCCTGCCTGTCTTGGTAAACGTGTAACTGCCACGGTGTTTGCTTTTCTGAGAGCTAGGATTTTCTTCTGAACTCAGACTGAAAGATCACAGAAAGGAAAATCTTCTTCAGAAGATGTGGCTTTGTGTCTCCCAAGCTTGACGTCCGTGCTCACGTGTGCTTTCTGGAAGGAGGCTGCTGGAGAAATGTTCTAGCTCTGGCTGCGGAGCAGTTGTTTACTTGCTGGAGCGTAGCTTTGCAAAATCCCTGCAACGAAGACTTTTCCTAAAGCCTCTGGAGCCAAGTGCCTGGGTGAGTGCTGAGACAGGCACTGACAAATGTGGAAGGCGGGGCCTCCTCCCTTTGCAGCCTCTGAAGAATGTGGTGGCAAATTATAATTCTGCACAATTACAGGCCTTGCTTTGGAACATGGCCCTGCACTGGGATGTGACCATGTTCTTTGTGTGCCTCCAAGGCAGTGAGAACACATTACAGGGAGCTGCAGTGATTGTACATCCAGCTTTTTCTGTTTCTGATTCTTCAGAGACTTTTTTTTTTTTGCTAAGAATTCAGGTGCCTCCATGATCTGTATCAGGATCTTGAAATTTCCCAGGAGGATGGCACTCGTGCACGGGAGTAGTCATGGCCAGACCCTGAAAATCCATGTGAACATGTGCAAGCTCAAAATTTTCAAGGACAGACATTGTTTTGTTTTATTTTCTTAACATATCTTGTGCTTGGCTTGGCCCCGAGCGCTTTGTTAGCACGGCTCTTGCACCACTGCTCCATGTGCCTCCTGATCCAGGCACGGCACAAAGGAGCCTCCTCTTCTGCCCTCTCCCAGCTTTGGAAAAGCTGTGTCACAGGACGGTGCGTTTCAGCTTGTTTCTCCTCTGTTCTGTGAGGAACCTTTGTCTGAACACGCTGCCCTGAAAGCTCCGAGTAAAACTCGAATTTTATGGTAGGCAGCGTCAGTCTTACTCTGAAGCCCCGTAGTCCCTTGCAAAGGCTCTCACTGGCAATTCTGTCTTCTGGAAGAAGCACTGGTGCCCTTCAGGAAGTATTTCTGTATCCAGGCAGTTATCTGGATGGCTGACCAGAGAGCTGGTGGCTCCGTAGTGCTGCCAGCTCGGGTGGCTCCTGCCTCCTTCAGAGCGAAGCACGCTCCGTGCCGCACGGGGCTGGGCCTGGCCTGGCTGGTACGAGGGCAAGGAGGGTGGCTTGCCCTCAGGAGATGCTATCAAAGGGGAAGATTTAACGTTTTGGTGGCTTCTGGGAAAATAGGAAACAGTTTGGGGCTGCTGTTAGTCACGCTGCTATGGCTGTTTTATGTATCCTGTCCCCTATGTGAGGTGGTTGGGCCTACCGAGTGCTTCATTGTTCAGCCTACGGTAAATGCTTCTCGCCGAGCCTTAACTTTGCGTAATGTCTGTCATTAATTTCATAATGGTTTTGTCTGAATGTGTGATTTACAGGAATCATCTTTGATCTGTGATGGCTTAGAGACCCGGACCGGCTTTTTTTTCACTTGAGTACTTAACATGCAGCAGCGCTCTGTAGGAACCGCTATAGGATGCAGTAAGCCACCCCCCTCCCCTCCCAGCTAGTTGCTGAACAGATTCTGAAGGATTTGGACCCAGGCTTTCCTGGCTGCTGCTTCCTTCAGCTCAGGCTGCAGTCTGGTCAGAGGTGTCGCCGAGGTAAAGGCTGGGGGTGTGCATTCCGGGAGCTCTGCGGCGCGGGAGGATCCGGGCTGCTCTGAAGCTGAGCATCTAAAAAGTTAATTTCATCTCGATGTTTTTGGTTTGAGTTGCTTAACATCGAAAAAGGAAATACGTCAGGGTTGCCTAGGTGACTGAATTCTGTCATTTCCCTTCCTGCAAGGTTTGACTTAGAGTTCTGCGATTATTTTAGCATCGTTAATTTTCCATTCACTTTCTCAATGAGATCTGAGGGTGCCCTCCACACATCAGGCACATTAAATCGCACTAGTAGCTGCATTCTTGTGCTGGAGAGCATAGAGTGAACGAGCCTGACAAAGCTAACAGTGAAGGAGCTTCCCTCCTCGTACCTTGGTAGGGTTTAGCTCCTGCGTGACATGAAGCAGCTCCTTGTGCTGGCCGGTCCTCGCTTCCCTGACACCCCTCTGTCTCAAAACACGGCCTGGTCGGGGAGACGGTTCAGAGCTATTTTGGGATGCTCTGGACTGAGTATTTCAGCACACAGACAAGCCCAGTCATGCGGATCTGTTACGACTCCGGGTGCTGTGGCTGCAGCGGTGAGCTGCCTCACGGAGGCTGCAGGAGAGGTGTGAAAGTCATAATTTAGGCATTGCACTTCTGACAGCAGTTAACTGTAACAGAGGTGTTCTGGTTTTTTCTTCCTCTTGCCTCCAACCATACATTCTGTTTTTCTGCTAGCACTGAGGTGCCTGGCCCTCCCCACTGAGGTAGTTCAGAAAATAGGCAGAGCTCAAACAGGCAGAAATCATTTCCAAGGAGGGATGGGGCTGCTTTTTGGTCAGATCAGCTCTCCGAAGCAGCTTAGAGTTGCAGATGCTTGTGTTACGGGAGGAGGAGAGGTGGAAGACAAGGAAGGAAGGAGCAGTACAGCAATTATCTGTGTCTCTGGCTGTTAACCATCGTGTCCATAGCTATTAACCGTCAGGTGAGCAGTAACGTGCAACAGTCTCAAAGTGCTCGTACAAAAGGTACCAGATTGGAAACCAAAGCAGCAGCCTTCGAGGAGACAGGGTTCCGGTCTGGTTACTCTTTTGGAAACTGGAAGGAAAAGAGAGCCTTATTTAAAGAATATGCTAGGCAGGAGCGTTGCTATAGCTATTAGTGTGAATAACTCAAATCATAGATCTCCGTAAGAGCGCTGGCTCGCACGTGTTCCTGCAGGCTCTGGCTCCGCAGTAACCCTTGGGGTGCTCTCCAAGTACGAGCTTGTGTCTCCGTAGATAGTGATCACAAGCAGCCAGTCTTGTCCAAACCCTCAGCAGCCAAAGGTTAAAATGAGAGCCAAATCAGAACAATTCACACGTCTCCTTCCACCTCTGTGAAAACTTTCCGCTGTGCTGTATTGTTTCTGCCTCGCTTGAGGACGGTCCTTGGGTAAGGTGGACAAAATTAGCATGGCAAGGGCTTGTCTGAGAGGAAAAGGGTGGGGAGAGGGAAGGCAGCGGGCAGGAAAGAACTGCGTTCAGAAGCAGTGGAAAAGGGATGATAAAAGCACAGTTAACATGGTTCAGAATTATGACTATGCATGGAAGGTGAAGGCTGCCGTGAAACTTTTGGTTGATACAAAGAAGGTGTTGCTCTTGGACCGCTGTTGTGCTACCAGCGTAGCACCTTTTAATTACGTGTGATTTGACTATCTGAACAAATTAAATGCAAATACGGAGCAAATGCACAACACGGGCTTCAGAGGGATCTTCAGGGGGCTCTGCTCAAACAATGAGATAATTGCTCGCCGATTCTGAAGTACCGGGTTTTGTCAGCACACTTGCAGGATGGAAATCCAGTTTGTTGGTGTACAGACGTTTTACCTTGCAGTTTCTAGCAAAGCTAAGCCAAGTGAAGGGTGTTAGGAGGGACGAGGAATGCGTGCCTTGCCAAATGGAAAGATGGGAGAGGCTAAAACTGGCACGTATGGTGTGGGAGTGCATTATCAGCCTGAACATCTTACCCCATCAGAAACGCACACGCAGTGTGCTGCCTCCATGTGGAGTGCAGCTGGCAGCCCCCAGACTTACCGGGACTCTTGCTCCACAGATTCTATCTTGTTCTGGGGGTGAAGATAGCGATAAGTGTACTGAATTGGGTGGCTTTTGGCATTTTTCTTCTTCCAGGCTGTTTAACCAATGCACTTCTGTGCCGTGCCCTGATCCTGCTGAAAGCTCACCGAACAAAAACTAACAACTCCAGGCAGGTTTCTGCTCCGTGGTTAACAGGAGGGTGGGAGCAGGAGAGATGATGAAGGTGCCACTCTCTAGCAGCAGCCTTGGATCAAATTCCATTAGGCTCGTGACGAACTTGCAAGCTGTATTTGGGAATTTGCTTGTGGTATGTTCAGCTGTTGCAGCCTCTGTGGCAGTGGAATACGGTCTTGAAAAGTTCTTTTTGTGTCAGTGTTGGCCTTGCTAGTTGGAAGCTGCTAGTTGTCATGGCAGCTTCACCCCTGGTGCATCAGGGAGACATTGCTCTGCCTGCTCGTGCTGTCAGGCGTGTTGGAGCTGAAATGGCAGGTTTGGTATGTGTAGGTCTTTGTTCTGCCTTTCTTCTCTGGATACTGTCTGAATGCATTTGTGCTTGGGAGATTTCTAGGTGGAGACACGGTGTAAACTGTCAGGTCCTCATAGCTCCTATTTTGTTTCTTTTTCAGAATTCTATTAGGCATAACCTGTCTCTGCACAGCAAGTTCATTAAAGTTCATAATGAAGCCACTGGGAAGAGTTCTTGGTGGATGCTCAATCCTGAAGGCGGTAAAAGTGGAAAAGCACCAAGAAGAAGAGCTGCCTCCATGGACAACAGCAGCAAGCTCGCAAAAGTCAGAGGTAAAGCATCCAAAAAGAAGCCCTCTCTCCAGTCCGCTCCAGAAGCCACTGCTGACAGCCCTGGCTCCCAGTTCCCGAAGTGGCCGGGGAGCCCGTCCTCAAGAAGCAACGAGGACTCTGATGTGTGGAACACCTTCCGGCCTCGAACCAGTTCCAATGCAAGCACCATTAGTGCCAGGCTTTCTCCGATCGTGACTGATCAGGATGACCTCCACGATGAAGAGCTTCTCCCGTCTATAGTATACTCCAGTGCATCCAGCAACGTTCCACCGACCGTGACTGAGGAGCTTGAGCTCATTGATGGGTTAAATTTGATGTCTCCCAGCTCATCTGTGCTATCTACCCAGCAATCTGCCTCCGGTGGTCAGATCCAAAGAGATTCCAGCTTTTCCTTGCGGAGCCCAAACGCAGCTGGTCAGACCGCTACTTTTGGCAATTCCCTCTTTAACCCTGTTGATATTTCACTGCAGAGTTCTGTCAGCCATTTCTCCGGCCCTCAGACCTTGGAAGCTCTTCTGACACCCAGCTCCCCGCCTCCGAGGGATGTTCTGATGACTCAGGTGGATCCAGTTCTCCCACAGACTGGTAGCAGGATGAGCAGCCGAACTCTTCTGCTCCTGGGTGGACAAGCCACCCAGAGTAAGATGAGCTCAGGCAATCCACGAGGAAAGCCTGCGGAGCAGCAGGCAGAACCAGTCGGTGCCAGTGTTTTGCCATCAACGCTTCCCATAGTAGCATCTCCTCAAAACACTGGCAGCATCAACAGTTTGAAGGCTCCAGTTTCTGCAGCGGCCACCCAGCCCGTCCAGCTGGGCAGTCCACCACTGCTCTCTTCAGCTAGCGCTGCTCCTCTGGGGGTGAACCAGGACAGGCTGCCCATTGACCTGGACATTGACATGTACATGGAGAACCTTGAATGTGATATGGATTACATAATCAACAGCGAACTCATGGATGGAGAAGGACTGGACTTTAATTTTGAACCTGTTCTGTCTACTCCCAGCTATCCCAGCACCTCGCAGGCCTCCAACCATACCTGGGTACCAAGTTAACTTCAGGAGCACAAAAAGGTAGGTGTAGTGGTGTAAAATACCACCGTGCTGTGTTGGGGTCATCTCTGAGAATTCTTCCGTGCCCCGCTCTGCAGTAGCTACGGACGGGTAACTCCTTGGAAGAGCATGTGCTCTTGGAGTTAGAAGTTTCTGGGAGATCTGCGTTTCCTTTTAGAAGGAGAAAAGGGCAGATAAAGGTAACTTACCAGGCAGCAAACCCCTCAAGGGAGTGGAGCAGCAACCTGAATGAAAGTCCTGCTGTCTCTTGTCCACAAAGATGCCTGCTCTGCAGGACATTGGTCTCTGCCACATGATACAGCTCTGAATTTGACATGAGAGCGTTTGCTGATTCTATAAAGACGATGCTGTATATACAGAGCAGGCTAATGGGGCAGGCACACGCTGTTCTACCCGGGTTATGATCATGCTTGCAAAACTTTCCAGTATATGAGGTTACAAAGTGTCTGTTTCATGACTGCCTGCTTTGCCCTGCATGTAGCAGGACAATCACTCTGTTATCAGACCTTCTGCCCTTCCCTTATCTGCAGAGAGCGTCTGTAAATTACAGTCTGGTAAGCCTGTTTGTCAGCATCAACTACTGCATTGCTTATGCAGCCATTAAAATGGCAAAGGAAGAGAAAATGGGAGCGTGGTGTGAATGGAGACGGAAGGAGGAAGGTTAACACGTGCTTGTGCTTTCAGAAGCAGCACAGCTGCCTTTCTGGTCATGTTCCGTGCTCACACATTCCTTGAATAAATAAAATTCACAAATAAAATGTCCAAGAAACAGAGTTAAAAACATCATATTCATCCTGATTCGAAGCTCTTTAACCGCTGATGCAGTCGAAGAAGTAGAGAGCTGGAGCTGAAGGCACGTTTCATGCTTGGAGCTCAGTTAGCTAACAGCACGGGCAGCTTCTTTTATGGACTGGAGCACAGACTGGATGTTGGTTGGAAAGTGGAAGCCCTGCCAAGATTATTTCCTGTGCAGGACACAGATGTGGTATGTGTTAGTGTTGCAAGTTCAGTACTAGTGGCCGGCTGAGCAGGCAGAAGCAAGGGCAAACTGCAGGTACTGCTTCACTCGCGGGAAGCCCTTGAGCTTCAAGATGACGGAGAAGGAGTGAAATTATCGTGTGCTTGACCTTAAGGCTATGTCCAAGGCACCTGAGTAACCTGAGGATAGTCCTGCTTTCAGCGGGGGGTTGGACTGAGTGACCTCTGGAGATCCCTTTCAGCCTAAACTTCCTGGTGGTTGCTGCTCTGTACGTGCTGGAGACCTGCTTCAAGGGTAAATAGCTTTATCTTTCTGCTCTGCCCCAGCACAGCTGTTCCAGACGAGTGTTTGGGACTAGGCAAAGTGAAACGCCGCTCTTGGAGTCTGTGGTACTTGAACCCTGTGAGCACATGAGTACGCTATTACACGTGGATGTCTTAAACACAACTTAATGCCCTGCTGTTCCAAATCCCATCACGCTGCTTAGGGCTTCGTTTGTTAGCTATATTCTTCTGTCCGTACTTAAAAGATCTCTCTCCTGTAGAGAGGAGGGGGATCAACCAAGCTTTCCCCCGTTTCCCTACGGCTTTTTATAGCCTTGTGCATTTTTGTGTTCTCCTGCTGAATTACGGAGCGTCTGCCTTAACTTGGATCCCCACACTTCAGGTGCAACAGGGAAACTCGGTTCGGATTTCAAAGACCAATTTCATTGACAAAACATTCCTGGTGTTCATCTGCCCAAGGACAGTGTGTGAGATAGCGACAGAGGCTGGGGCTGTTTCAGCACTGGAAGTTGCTCTGAACGTGGCTGTTTGTTTGCTGCGCTACTGTGGGTCGTCACATTCGGGGAACGCACTGGCTTTGCAGGGGTGAAGTGTTCTTCAGAGTGTTTTCAAAACAGGGAAGATGGAAATATGCATGAATCAATCACCTGGCTTGGATGGTCAACACCTCTGTCTACAGGGTACCAGGCGTAGATTTATTATTTTAAGGGTATAAAACAGGGAAGCTGGTGAAATGCTTACCCAGAGGTGACGGGGTGACTTGCAATCACCTGCTGAAGAGGGAGAAGGGATGTTCTTAGCAGCACCTGTGGGCTTGTTCCATGCCAATAGCGTGGGCATTGCTTATCAAGGCAGAGGAGTTACTTGAGATTAAAACCCCTGGATTTGCTTTCTTTATTGTGTGAATTTCGAGTGTTACTTTCTAGGGAATGTGCTGGACACATCCTCACTAAGGAAGGAGCAAGATGTTGAGTAAGTTCTTAAACAAGGCTGTGTGTCAGCACAAAGGGTGGCTCCTCCGTGCTTCTGGGCGAGCAGTCCTGAGCTGCAGTACTGCTCGTGGAGAAGCGTGCCCTGGTCGCTGGGCTTTTTTTTATCCAAGTCTTTTATTCTGCCCTTTGTTTGCTTTTTTCTAAGCTTTATGAAGCTTTTAAGTGCTGCCTGTATCCGTGGGGAGAGATGAAGGGGAATTTTTTCCCCCAAAGGAAGACAAGCACGATGCAAAATGCTGCCGAGGCAGAGAGGTGGGTCAGGAGTGCATCGGGGCTGGAAGAAAAGGGGAACAGGATGTGCGTGGAGAGAAACAGGAGAGTTCCTGGAGACCGTGAATAAGCCTGGGAAAAGAAAGCAGAATGCTTTCTCAAATTTAGGAGTTAAAAAAAAAAAAGCTGCAGACATCAGCATCGGTGAAGAGGTCAAGATTTGTATCATCTGTCCTTTCTTTGGATCTGTTACTGTAAAGAGTTATGGCCCTGCTCGGAAACCATGGTTTTTCCCCCCACGTGAAGTCCACAATGGTGAAAACCGCTGTAAAAGGCCGGTGACCTGCAGCCAGGAGTAGTTCCTGGGGGCTTAGTCTCTGCCCTGCCGGGTCAGGTCCGGGCGTGACACTGAGCCAAAGCTGACCATCGGATCACAGAGCACGGATCGCCGGCATCTAGCGAGCAGCCGGGCTGAAATAGAAGCTGGATGAATACTTGGTCTGCCCGCAGCACGTGGGAGAACAAATTCCTGCTGCTGTTGCTCCCGCAGCTGCTGCTCGCGTGGCTGTGAGTCCTCCATTCACTGGTTTGGGCACCGGGTGTGTGAGCAGTACCGGGACTAAACGGAGCCTTCGGGAGCGAGGGCATGAACAAAGCCGTGACCACAGCTGGAACGAGCTTGGGAAACACCCCAGCACTTCACAGGGGTGTCCTCTCTGGGCTGGGAAACGCGGCTGGCTTTTCCTGAGTGGCTCAGGGCCGTGGTGTTTGCTCACCTGCCTCTACCTCGTGCGTTTCACTGAGGGGTACCTGGGGACAGAATCACCTCTTCGGCGCCCTGCTGCAGTTTGTCCCCCTTCGCTGTGGTGCAGCTGCTCCTGCCCCTGCCCAGCTTGGCCTGGACCCTGCGTTTTCTTGCTGTGCTCTAATTCCCTTTGGTCCCAACGCTGCATTTTCATCTACCAGAAAACAAACAAACAACCCCTTCCCCCATCATCTTGCAGTTTCCCAAAGCCTGTTGCTCTGGCTTTTCATTTAAGCTAGCGTGTTTTCTTGGTCGGGGCTCGTCCCCCTTTGCAGTTTTCCTTTGCCACGAGTTTATTTCATCCTCACCAGTGCTCCTGCTGAATGCCCTGACTCGATGCCCTGTATTATTCTTGCTGTTCTGCCTTCCCGTGGACCCGCAGTGGGGGTTTGATGTCAGTGCCTTAAACCAGCTCAGATGGCTTCCAGGGCTTGTCCGAGGGAGCCGCAGCTGCTGCTTTGCCACCGCAAGCTGACTCTGACCAGAGGGAGGCAGAAGGCCTGCGAAGGGATGTCCTAAGACTTTTGGGGTAGTGAAATATCTAGAAATACTTACTTCTCGTAGCTAGATATGGGATTTCTTTAAGTGGTTGAGTATAAGCAATTCTTGTGAGTGATCTCAAAAAAAACAAAGCCCTTTTTTCATCTCTTCCCTCCCGATTCACATTTGTGGCTGCTTAAGGTGAGGAGTAACTTTCCTCTCCCTGCTTCCCCGCAAGGCTTCTGGTGTTAGCAAAGTCCTTTAAACCCGCTTATCTCGCAGAGCTTTGATGGTGCCATCAGCTTGCCGAGGAGTGCTTACTTCTGTCCTTTGTGTTTTTGTTTTGTCTTTGTCCCGATTGCATTCTGAAGCCTGGAGCTGAGCAGCCGCATCCTCCACTTGGCTCTGCTGATCAAGGTCTCTGGTGATGGGTGTTTGTTCCCTGGTGGGAGTGGGCCTTCTTCGAGCAGCACAAGGCTGGCTGATAGCAGATAACTCCTCCTCTGTGCAGCCAGGGTTCCCACCGAAGCTGAGATCTAACCATTCGCTCTTTTTCTTCTTCCTAGTGTCCTTCAGGTTTGGAACATCGGGTTCTGACTTCGCTTCCCACCCCTGGCAGAGAAAAGAATGGAGCGTGTTGGATTCGGTTTCCCTCACACCACGCCTTGGGCAGAAGGGGCTGCCCACCTGGGAAGAAAGGGCAACCTGCATCTGGCTGCAACAGGAAGAGTTTAAAAAGAATCCTGTTCCGTGCCACGTCTCTTCCTACAAACCTGACCCTGCCTTGGATCTCCTGGGGAAACCCTGGGCTGTGCAAGCCCAAAGAGGAGCCCACGTAGAAGCCTTGGCCAGAAGCCTCTGGGCTGGGCACCGGCGTTTTCCCATGCGAAGAGTTGGGTTTGCTGGAGGAGCATCCCAAAGGCTGTCCTCTCTCTGCTACGGCAGCAAGTCTCCCAGTGCCTCGGACTGGCGGAGGGCCTGCTCTGCTGGCGCTTGCCTTGCCCTCCGGGACGGAGTAGTCGGACGTTTCCATTAAGCCACCAGATGTGCACTTGGTATCCCGCAGACTCGCAGAGGAATTGGAAGAAGCGTGCTGGTGGAAACCTTGCTGGGAAGAGGGCGTGCTGTGCTGTTCCAGGGGTCAGCCTCGGTGTTTCCAGCGTGCCCCTCTGGCTGGAGCAGCCCTCGTCGTTCGGCAGGGAAGGGTGGTGGTCGCGGTGCAGAAGGCTTCCTCTCGTTCATCCGAGTGGAACGGGGGGGGGACGTCGAGTTTTTCCCTGTGCCAACTAAAGCCCCGTTGAATGAGAAGCGTGTTTAGAGAAGTCCCTACGCTGTTCTCAGCACATTCCCAATACACCAGGCTGCTGTAAAATAGGCACAGGTGCTAATAGCTGTTTCTGGGACACAAAACCATCCGTTGGGGTTTGTTTCTGATCTCCCTTGCTACAGCAGAGGAAAGGAGAGCCTGGGTGTGGCCTTAACAGAGCCCTGGTTGCTTTTCAGAAGGGCATTTTCTATAGATGAAATATTTTTTTACTAATCTGGGAACTTTCTACGGTGAACACGAAGCCAATGTTGTGTCCCCTTTAGGCGTGTTGGGCGCCTCTCCCTCCGAGGAGGTACCAGCGACAGACTTCTTTCTCAGAGCTGCATTTGGAACAAACGCATTTGTCGTTTGGTGTACTACTGGGGGGAAAGAATTGGCAAATCCCCGCAGTTTCAAACCACCTTGGGGGAAGGGCTGTACATTATTGTAATCTATATGTAAAAGTAGCTGCAAATTACATAGAAGCTTTTCTAAACCTTTTTAAATATATATTATATATTTTAATTGAAAAGGAGATTATTGGATAAAAAAAAAACACACTTGCTGCATCTGTCCCCTTGACAGCAGATAACACTACAGCGTGGGAGGGACAGGCCCAAGGCGTTTGGGGCCGAGAAGCTGAAAATGGCATACGAAAAAGTGGGAAGGGCACCGTGGTGTACCTGGGGAGTAGCTGCCCTTCTGAAACGGGTGGAAAGTGCTTGCGTGGCAGCTCCTTGGGCCCTCTCCTGGGTCGGGCACTCCCTCCAAGCCAAGAGCACGGCGTTAGGGAACGCTAACCATTAACAGCGCGCTCGTTCTCAGCTAATCCCTTAAGTGGCTGGGCTGCAGCCGATGGCACCGAGAGATTCCCTGCTCTGCCGAGGAGATGGCGCGGACTGGGTCGCGCTGGAACTGCTGATGCCCTGGGTCGCCCTTCCGGAGGGCGCGTTGTTGTGCTTGGGAGCTGTCTTTTTGGTTTCCCTGGATTTTTTCATTGCTGAAGTTGCTGCTGCTGGGGAACTCGGGGCCCGTAGGCATGCCCTTGGGGATGTGTGTCACGTTCTGCCCGTCTTTGTTCTTGCGAGACAGAAGCTAGGAGTCAGGAGATTAGCTGAGAGCATTAGCTGGCATGTTCCTGTCACCCCATTGGCGTTTGCCGTGGTAGGAGCTGTGGGAGATGCGATGCTTTTACCGTGTTCCAGTAACCTCGGTCTGGCAGAAAGCCTCCCAAATCCTTCCTGAAGGCGGTGGTGGCTTCTGCCGAGGCTTCTCTCGTGCAGTGCAATTAGCCATGTTCTCTTACCACCTCGTCTGCTCTGTTCTCATGGGTTTCATTTCATTTTCATCGGCGTGGAGATCGGAACGGGAGTGGTTTGTCTGGCTACCTGCAGCGAGGAGTCTTCACCGGCCTTATCGTTAGCGTGCTCTGCCATTAGGGCCCTCGAGTGATTTGATAACCTTGGCTTTGAAGCCTGCTTCCGTGGCAGACCTCACGGGGATCCGTTCAACATTAACCCACAGTCTGCGTGTCTGGCCACACCTCACGGCAACGAACCCGAAACATGAAGTGCAAGACCTGGCATCCCGGCCTCTGATCCGCCGGCTTGAACCGTGGACGTGTGCTCACGCTGCAATTAGTCGATTACACAGATTGACAGATAGCCCCTCCGCAGACACCTGGAGCTGCCCGTGGCACGCAAGGATCAGCCATGACGCCGGTTCAGTCAATAGATGTGGAGGGATTTGTGGGTTTTTGGCATGCCGTGCGCCACTTGGTTTGCTCGGACCCTGAGGGGGGATGAATCCCAGGAGGCTGCCCGGGCTTCGCAGGCACGGAGGTGAGGTGGATGCGAGTGCGAGCAGGTTGGTTCCATCGCTTCGCAGCTCAGCACCGAAGGACAGGATCCCAGCGCGCTGTTAAATGCCAACCCACTGCCCTTAGCGTGGGAACACAGCCCGACAGCTTGGGCAGGAGCCTCTGCCCCTTGGCGCTACGGGAGCCAGCAGGGGCTGAAGGTGCTGGAGAGGGCACTCGTGTCGAGGATGGTGCTGGGAAGATGACTGGTGCTTGGGGAGAGCTCAGCGAACAGTGAATGGGGTGTCGTGGGACGACAAATGGGGTGTCGTGGGACGACAAATGGGGTGTCGTGGAACGACAAATGGGGTGTCGTGGGACGACAAAGGGGTGCTGTGGGCTCAGGCAGCCTCACTCCTCGTTTGTCTGGGTGGCAGCAGGATCACAGGCGCGGAGGGCAGGGATGCAGAGGATTTGGGAGTTCTCTAACCCCTGCTCGAGTAACTTCCTCTTTGTAAACCCTGACCTTTTGTAGCCTGGGACGTTTCCTCAAGCGACACAAGAGACTTTTAAAGTTCTCAGACTGCTGCTTGCTGAAAGGACGTACCTGGGAGGGGGCTTCCCCAGTACTTGCCCTGGTTTTTCGGTTCTTTCCCAGTGTTTGCTACTGGATTTCAGCACGGTGTCTCGGTGGGTCTTTGTTCTGAGTCAGCAGCAGCAGGCCCTGTGCTTACGGGTACTCTGAGGGGTTGGGCCGGGGTTTAGGGAGCAACTCTGAGCTTGGTGGGGAGGGAAGGGGTCCAGCGACATGGGGAGCGATGCTCCGGGACAAGTGCCTGAGAGGAGCGGGCGGGGGCTCTTGGCACGAGGCCTTCATGCTGCGTGTGCTTTCCTTGGCCTCGCTGAGCTCGGGACCAAGTTTCTTCACCTCCAGAGGATCAAATGAGGTCTTCGGCAGCGTGAAGCCACCGCGCAGCCCTGGGTCCTGAAGGATTCTGCTCGCAGCTGCCCATGGAGCCTGGCAGGAGGCAGGCTTGTTGCTTTTATTTACTCCTGCGTTTAGCTAATTGCTCGAGCCTCCTTTACAACGCGAGCGTGTTTCACTACTACCAGCTTCCTGTGAAAGCTTGGGATATTGGAAGTTTTTCTGGGAGCCCTTCATTTTCATAGCTGGTGTGTCTGAAAAGACAGCGTCCCCTTCCCCGTGCTGCTTGAGAAACAGCAGCCCAACCGTTCTGGTGAGAGGAATAAAAGCAGGGGGAGCATTCCGGAGCCTGTGCGTACTCGTAAGCGAGGCTCCCACTAGAAGCAAGTAGCACTAATCAACTTTTCCAAAGGAAATGCCTAGAAAGCTTTTATATAGTTCATGATTTGTTCATTTTCTTACTTAGTTGCTTATTTATAGCCACACTCAAATGCTCCAGGGCTAGCCTTGCTCCAGGAACGAGAAACCTGTCTGGTGCCACGGGTAGGAGTGCCTTGGGAGTGGTGTCCTGGACTGTCACCAAGATGATGGGCAAGTATGGACCCATTATCAACAACACAAAAATCAGCTCGGGGATGCAAGCGTGAACAGGGATGGCTTTGGCTTGGGGTTTGCCTCAGCTGCGTGCCTAATGAGAAACTCGTTCTAATTAATGTGGGGAAAAGTAAATGAGGTGACTCCAGATGCCTGGAAGATCTGGCCGTGTGAAAGCTCGGGAGCGTGCGATAACACATCACTACAGGTCGTAACCCTTCGAGGAAGGGATCCCCTCTTTTTCATAGCCTTTGCGTCTCTCCCCGCACCAGGATGTGTCTGCAGCCGATGGAAAACTCGCTGCTGGGATCCCATCTCCACCTGGCATCACGGCAGAGCAGGGAGGAGAGGCAGCAGACGCTGGTGGCAGAGCTGATGGTTTGGGTGTGTGGTTCTCTGGGGGCGTGCTCGCAGGGGGTGGCCGCAGCTGGTGCCCTGCTGCTCGCCGTTGTGCTACCCCTCGGTTCGGCTGCGTGGATGGCAGGTGACTTCCGAAAGGAGCCCTGTTCATCAGGAACCGGGGTTCTGTGCAAGTGGGGCTTCACCTGGTGTGACCACAGGAGGGCTTTCGGCATCGCACAGCCGCCTGCTGCGTTCGGGGCAGGCTCCACTAGCTGCCCTAGCTTCCAGCCCGTCCCCTCTGCACTCTTTCACCCGTTTCTCACAAGGATTTTTTTTTTTTTTTTACATAATCTCTGCTTTTGTTTGCTCTTTGTAGCAGTGTAACTTCTGAACCATTACCGGCTCTTTGTTACCATCTGTGCTAGCAAGACTGTAGAATGTGCTAGACTAGGGGGGAACGTTTGACAAATAAAAACCTGTAATCCTCTGCGCTGTGTCTCATGCCGTTTGTTCCGTTTCACTGGTGGGGGCCAGCTGGTTTTTTTTTTCCCTTACCTTTAGCTTCTTTCCTGTGCCTTCCTCTGCTGTTAGGCTGGGGGGGTTGACGTGTGACAGCCTGCAGAGGCTCCGCAGTGCTCTGAGGTGTGCAGAGCCCCTTGTTACAGCATGCAGGTGGTACGGGGGGCCCATCCACAAGCTGACACTGAATTAGTGACCCTTCAGCTTTGCTTGTGTGCCCCAACTCAAGAAGATCAAGGGAGGTTACTGCAGCTCAGGAGCGCTGTCTGCCAGCAGAAGATCCTGGCTTGCTGCCGTCCCAGGGGCCATGGAGGTCCGAGTGGAAGCCAGCTTGTCCCTTGGGTGTGCAAGCAGGTAAGGGGCCTCTTGGGGAAGGAGAAGGCTTCCCGTCGGTGCCTTACGGGCTCCCTGCGTGATGTGAGAGCTGTAGGAACGAAGATGCAGGCTGAGCCAGCGCAGCAGCTTGCGAGGAACGTGGCGGAGCCCTTCTCTCCAAGCAGCCCGTCATCCCAGCAGGGCCGCCTGCGTGGCTGGAGCACCGTGCTGCGGGACGGGGGTGGCTTGAAACTGAGGAGCAATTAATTCTTGGTGATGGAGACGCACGGTGCTAATGGCCAGAAAAGTGTACTAAGAAGCTCGGGTACATCGGTACTCGGTAAGGTCTGAGAAAATCACACCGAAGACGTGTGGAAGCAGTTGATGCAAATAACTCCGGAAGGGGTCTTAAGCTTCCTGCTTCAAGACTTAAGCTGGTCTCTGAAAAGGGGTTTTAGGAGGACGTCCTCCCAGGATCTGACTGTCCCGCTGCTGCTGTGCTGCTTCCTGGGGCTTCCTACGAGCGTGTGGCGGAACGTGCTGGAAAAGCAAAGTGCACAGGGTGGGCTTGGAGGTTGTTGGTTGGCTTGGAGCGGATGCGCTCACCGTTGGACATGCAACAGGGGAACATTGGCTCCTGCCCAGCAGCTGTTCCCCTGTTTTATGCCGATCTGTGCTGCGTGAGCAGTGCCGAGGAGAGAACGCGCAGAGCAGATGCCAGCCAGGGACTCGGATGCCTTGCCTGGGGCTCGCTTTTGGCTGGCGTGACGCTGTCTGCAGTAGTCCCAGCCCTGCCGTGTGCTATCCTAATGGCTGCTGGAGCCCAGAGCACCTTCCTTGCAGGTGGCCGGCCTCTCCCGGGTGCTCACCGTAACGCTTTGGCCCATGGAGTACCAGCACAGCCAGTCCTGCCCGGCACCACCAGCCCGACTGCCCAGACCCAGCGCCAGCTCTCCAGGTACCAGCGTTGCCTGGGGCTGGCCTCAGTTCCAGCTCGTCCCGCTACAACCAGCCCAGCCTCTCCAGGCAGAAAGCAAGCACGCATCCATGTCAAACATAATATATTTATAGCAAAAATAGGCTTTTTCTGTAGCTTCCATACACAAGGTTTTTTCCCCGTACATTTACGCAGTAAACAGGTCGACCGAAGCAGCGTGCGCTGGGCTGACGTTCGAGCTGCCCTCGCTTCAGACCCCCCCCCCCCGATGCTGGGTGGCCCCGTTCCCCCTCTGTGGGTGCCCTCCTGTCCCCCGTGGAGCCAGGCACCCTCGTCCCCTGCCCCGGCTCGGGGCTGTCACACATGCACCGAGCAGCCCCGGGATGGGGGCAGGGGGTGGTTGGTGCCTGCTCCCGGCAGGGGCCGGTGCAGGGGCTGATGCTGCTCACGTGGGGACAGCCCCCGGGACCCCCCAGCCAGGGTCTGGGGGTTCCCCTACCTCACCTGGGCTGTGAAAGCAGCAAATGGCTGCAAATTGCACTGGGGGAAGAAAAATGCAAGCCCTGCACGTGCCTGTTAATGCAGGAAGCCTCCCTCCTTCCTCCTGCCCACCCACCAACAGGAGACGGTGTGGGGCTCGGGGGTAGCTCCCCCGGGGACAGCCACAAGTCCTCTGCACAAACCTGGGGAGCCTGAACGCTGCTAGAGGCCCTCCTCACCCTGCTGCCAAGGACGGCAGAGCGCTCAGGCACCCACCTGCGGGAGCTTCACAGGTTGGAGTTCGTGTGCGCTGTCGCTCGTCCGCCCCGCAGGGGTTTGGCACGCGGACACGGACGCAGCGAACGCGTCCCCTTCCAGTCCCGGGCTGGGACCCAGCACGCCTCCCGTCCTGAGCACCCAGCGCAGGGCATTGCAGAGCTCCCCTCTGACACGGCCCCATCCCCTCCCACCCCCTTTTCCCCCGCCTGCGTCTTTGGCAGTCCTCCTCGGCCGGGTTCAAGTCTTCAGCATCACACGGACATCTCAGCAGCACGGACTTGCCTCACAGTTTGGTAATTGCACGTAACAGGGCCACTCGGCGTGCCCCACAAGGAGAAGGAAAAAAAAAAAAAAAAAAAAAGGAACAAGACAGTCAAGTAAACTAAGTTGAGTAATCCCTCGCCGCCCAGGCCCAGCACGGCGGGTCGCACATGAGTCCGGGGAGAGGATGCTGGCCGGCCCTGCCGCAGCGCAGCTCCCCCGCCGCCTACGAGACCATGTACTGGGTGATGGCCTGCAGCGCGTACAGCAGCTCCGCCTGCATGCGGGCTTCCAGGATGAGCAGGTTCACGTGGACCTGGGGGAGGCAAGAGGAGGTCCAAGCGGCCGCAGGTGCTGCGGGAGCCGTGCCAGCCGTGTGCCCACCCAGATGAGGGAGTCTTTTGGCATGGGACACAACGGCAGCGATGCTCCAGCACGAGCAATGCCCTTTCCCCCTCCCGTCCTGCAGGCTGTGCTCCCCCGAGCATCCCAGCCCTCGGCCCCCGCTCGCTCCCAGCCCAGCCGTGGTGGCTCAGGCAGGGGCTGCTCCCCTACCTTTTCACTGTGCTTGAACTGCTTCCAGAACCTGTCGAACATTTCGGGGTTTGTCTTCTCTGGGTAGCAGGTCACAGTCTTAATGTAGACCTTGAGCATTCGCTCCAGTAGGTGATTCACCTCTGCGTAGTCGTAGTCGTCGTACCTGCGGGGAGCACAGGGGCTGGGCACCGCCGGCACCCGGCCCCGACCAAGCGCCTCTCCCCTGCTCCACCCCAGCCACGCCGCAGGCACGGGACAGGGACACGACGGTGGCCAGCGGGCACTGAAGCCCCGGCCCCGAAGCCCCTTACCCTAGCCGGAGAAGCCGAGCATCTCTTCCCTGCCTGGCTCAACACCCAGGCGGGGGATTCACCTCGCTCTCTTTTCCGAGCCCGTGTGCAAGACATCCCCGAGCATCTGGGGACACAGCAGAAGCAGCCTGCCCTCCTCCCGCCCGGATCAGCTCGGCTTTCTCCCTCGGACCGCGAGGTTGGTTTCGTTACCTGATGCCAAACATGCAGTGGATGTAGTTCCAGATGCCCCGCTTGAAGACCGAGGGTTCGCAGCCCTGTCTCTTGGCCATGGCACTGCTCTGCAGACCGTCCACCATCCGGAACTTCTCATCCAGGAGATGCCCGATGTCGGAATAGAGACGGTTCACCAGCGAAAAGCCGTGGTCTTCCCAGGAGTAATCCTGTTGAGCACAGCAAGAGGCTTTCGCCACTGCAGGAAAGAGCCTGGGGCACGTTCCCAGGGAGAAAGGCTGCTGAAGATCTGGGATGCAGCAGGATTCAGTGGGTTTGCTCTGCCACAAGTCCCAACGCGCCTCATCAGGCGGCTTCGGAACGATTGTGGAACGAATTTTAACCCCCCCCCACCGTGCTGACCCACACCTGGCCCAGAGGGGACATGCCGCGGTTCTTGAGGACAGAAGGTGGCCTCCCCCTCCCCAGCCCTTGTCAGATGGGTCCCCTGGCGGGGCAGAGCCTCCCAAGGGCGCAGTAAGGCCGGGGCAGCCCCGCTCGGGGCCGCACGGGCGCCCCACAACCGTCACTCCCCGGCAGCACGGGGCTGCCGCCCGCTGGGAGCCTCACCTGGACTCTGAATACCTGCGTCTGATCCTCATCGCGCCGGGCGAAGTCCTGGTAGCCAAAGTCGGGGTCCTGCATGTAGCACGCCAGGTTGGCGGCGCCAGTGACTTCCCCGTCGGCATCTGGGAGAGGGGAGAGGCCGCGGGCAGGTGAGGGTGGCTCAGCCGCCCTGCTCCCAGGCAGCCCGAGCCGGGTCCCCGATGCCAGCGACCCCGGAGCACCTCTCTGTCAGGGTGCTCCCATCCTGAACCCTCGCCTCTGCCACCCCCCCCTCACCTTCCTCGCGGTCCGGCGGCAGCAGCCTCGTCTCCTCCCTGCCCTCCGTCTCCACCTGGATCCGCTGAATGCGCTCCCGCAGAGAGTCCAGCTCCATGCAGGAGTCCAGGGACTGCGCGGGGGCACGGCGTGCCGTGAGGGCAGGGCGCCGGCCGTCCCCGCGTCCCCGTCCCCATCCCCACGGTCCCACCCCGGGGCTCACCCTCTTGCGGTTGATGCGCAGCAGCTCCTGGCTGCAGCCGTTCCCGGTGGCGGCCTCGCAGAAGCACTGGTTCCCGGGCGGAGAGGGCTTCAGCGCCCCGCGCCCCCCCGGCCCCTCTTCCTGCTCGCAGCCGCAGCCGAAGACGAAGCTGGCGAGCGCGTGGCAGTGCGCCAGGAGGACGACGGCGTGCACCAGCTCCGCCAGCGACCAGCTCCACTCGCTGATCTTCAGCAGCTTCTGCGGGACACCGGCGGGGCAGCGAGGCGTCAAGGGCGAGCAGGGCCAGCAAGCCACCCAGCCCCACGGGCTGCCGCCCCCAGCACCTCCCCGATCCCCGGGCAGAGCATCCCCGGCTACCTCGATGTGCTCCTTGGTGATGAGCCAGGGCCGGTGGGCCAGGATCTTGTTGATCTCGTTGAGGTTGCGGAGTTTGGGCGGGATGAAGTCGAGGCCGCGCAGCCACTGGGGATCGCCCCCCGCGCGCAGGAACTGCAGCACGTGCAGGTTCACCAGGTACCGGCAGTGGTGCCGGGCGGCCGCCTGCAAGAGCGCGGCGTCAACCCCCTGCGGGGAACAACCCGCGGGGACCCCGCACGGCCACCTCGCCTCCGGGACGCCCCCGCTTCGGCTTCTGCAGGGAAACCCGCGGCACGCGGGGAGCCCCCGGGCAGCCCCGGCGGGGGGCTCACCATGATGGCAATGTAGTGGCGGCAGTCGAAGGGCAGCGGGCCGTCCATGTGCAGCAGGTAGTGCTGCGTCTTGAGGAAGCTGTCGAGGTAACGCGGGTGGTAGCCCATCTGCTGGGTCACCGCCTCCAGCCGCCCCCGGCTCGCCAGCGCCTTCACAAAGAGGAACTGCGGGCGCTCGGGCTCGCCGCCGGACATCTTCACCACCTGCGGGGGAAGCGCACGGCTCGGCGCGGGGAGCCCGGCTGCCCCCGGGCCCTCTGCACGGGGGTTCCCTCCTCCCCGAGTGACCCCGCCAGGCCACAAGCCACCGCGGCGGGCTCGGGGTGCCCCGGGGAGGCAGCACCCCAGGGCACCCACGCAGGACCAGGAGGAGCGAGGAGCCAGCGGAGCTGCTGAGCTGCTCCGGGCTCGTGCACCCACAGCTCGGCCAGAAGCACGAGGAGGGGGACTCGGAGGTCTCCCCGCGCCCTGCCCGAGCAGCCAGCACGCCGGCCCCGGCGGTTCGGCTGCAGAAGCCTTGCTGGGGGGGAAGTCACAGCTCCCTCCCCGGGCTGCCCCACCAGCCAGGCCACTCGCAGCCCTCGGAGCCGGGCACCCCACTGCCTCCTGCCTCTCACCCCACAGCCGCCTTGCCCATGGGAGCCGGGGCAGGCCTGTTTTTTTTCGGCAAGGCGACGCAAAGCCGCGCTGCTCCAGGCACCGAGCGCAGCACCCCGGGGTGCCGGGAGGCCGAGCGAGGCCGAGCTGCTCGCAGCACGCTCACACCCCCGGAGCAGCACAGGAAGCGGCTCCGGCTATTTTCTACCAGCCTGCCTCTTGTGACGAACGCACGCTCGCTCAGGTGTCAAGAAGCTTTAACTCAGCTGCTGGTCGGAGCTTCCTCTTCGGCCCAAAGGGCTGCGCAGAGCAGAACAAGCGGCGTGCGGTGGGGAGGGACGAGGGGCACCGGGCTCTCCGTCCCAAGGGTGCAAAGCGGGAGCCCCCCCCACGGCCCCGAGGAGCAGCCGCTGCCCCAGCTCCCGGGGGGCTCCCGCCGGGTCCGGGTGGCTTCTTCTCACTGGGTGCCGACGGACCCACGGACAGCCCCCGGGCCGGGGTGCAGGGGGACAGGGCTGACCCGGACCGGGGCTCCCCCGCCTGCGCCCCCCGGGGCTGCCGCCGCCCCCCGTGCGTCCCCCTGGCCCCGTCTCTCCCGTGCCGGTCCCGGGGACCGCGGTTGTTGCCCTCTGCGGTCACCCCACGGTTCCTCTCCCGGGATGCCCGAGCCCGCTGCCCCTCGACGGCAGGCGTCGGGGCCGGCGCCCGCCTCGCCCCCCCCCCCGCTCCCGGTGCGCGGCCCCGCGGGGGGCTCCCCCCGGCCCTCCCCGGTGCCGGGGGCTCCGCCGGTGATGCTCCCGGGACCGCGGGCAGCCCCCGCCCCGTTGTCCCGAGGAACGAGGGAAGTGCCGGTGCCCGGCCCGAGGGTAAGGGGGACCCACGGCGGTTTCGTGCCCGGTGCCGGCCGCCGGTAACCGGGGCCCCATTGTGCGGGCGGCGGCAGCGGCAGCGCCCCCGGTGCGCGGCGCGGGCAGTGCAGGCGGAGAGAGAAAAACAACTTTGATTGGCAGTGATGGAGGCACGGCGCCTCCCGCATCCCGCACAAAGGGGACGGCGCCGCCGCACCGGCACCGGCACCGGGCCGCGGGACACCGGGCCCCGCGTTGGGACAGCGCCGCTCCGCCTCGGGCAGGGCAGGGCAGGGCAGGGCAGGGCCGCGAGCTGCCGGTGCGCGGGCGGGTACCGGCGGGGGCAGCGCCGCTGCGGAGCCGAGCCCGGTGCTCCGCTGGGGGCTCCGGTAGCGGCGGAGCGGGTCCTACCTGCCCCGGTAGCCGCTGGCACCGGCTTCCTCGGGGGTGCTCCATGCTCTGGGGACACACGATCATGGTGAGCCCGCGCCGTGCGCCGCCGCCCGGTGCCCGGTGCCGGTGCCCGGTACCGGCCCCGCCCCGCCCGCCCCGTCCCGGCCGGTCCCGTCCCGGCCGCCGGCCCCGCTGAGCCGGGCACCGCGGCAGCCCGGTCCGGGGCGGGAGGGGCGTGGCCTCGGCGCCACCTCCGCCAATCACCGCCGCCAGGGGGCGTGGCCTCCGCCACCACGCCCCCCGATCGGCCGCCCCGGGGGCGGAGCCTCGAGGGGGCGGCACCACGTGGCCAGCGGTGGAAAGTTACCCGGCCGGCCCGAGGCGGACCCCGCCCACCCGGGGAAAGGGGGCGTGGCTTTAGGGGCGCCCCGCCCACTCGGAAAAAGGGGGCGGGGCTTGCTCTGCCCCGCCGCTGGGGGGCGCCCGCGGGGCTAGGGGTGAGGGGGGCGCGGTGCCGGTCCCGGTGTCCCCGTCCCAGCGGCACCGTACGGGGGCATCACGGCTTTATTGGGCTCAGCGCTGCCTCGGCCGCTGCTGTCGCCCCCCCGAGGTCCTGCGGGGAGCCCCCTCCTGCTCCTCAGCGGGTCGTGCCGCACCTCGCACCGCCGCCTTGCCCTGCGCAGAGGGACGGGGGTGACACGGGGACGGGACGGAGGGGGGACACGGGGGTAGGGGGACAGGGACGGGGACGTGGGGTGGCAGGATGGGGCCACGCGGTGATGCCGGGGACATGGGGTTGGGGTGGGTGGGGGTGGCACGGGGACACGCAGGGGGACAACAGGGCACCGGGATGGGGGTGAGGGGTGGCACGGCGTGGGGACAGCGGGACTGGGGACAGCAGGAGTGGGGACTGGGCAGCCCTCATGAGATGCCGGGGGTCAGAGAAGTGAGGAAGGGCCCCGGACGCGGTGGCAGTGTCCCCGTCCCCGGTGGAGGTGGCCTTGGTGGAGGTGGCAGTCCCAGCGCCACCCGGTCCCAAAGGCCACCCCTTACCGCTCCCTGGCCTTGGGTGCCAGCGGGCAGCGCCTCGGTGGTCGGCGTCCTCCTGCCCTCCGCAGCCTTCAGCGAGCGCTGCAGCCTCCTGTGCGGGTGCTGCCCGTGCTGCCGCAGCGCCTCTGCGCCGGAGACGGGGCTGGGGGCTCCGTGGCAGCCCCCTTGGGGGTTGGGATCCCCCTGCCCCGTGCACCCCGTGGGTCCCCATCCCCACACCCACCGGTCAGCGCCACGCTGGGGTTCTTCAGCAGGGGCGTGAAGGTCCGCGACGCCTGCTCCTGCGCGGTGCCTGCGGGCGCTGCCGTCACACCTCCCGCAGAGCGCCCTGAGGGGACCGCGGGGACGGGGGGCTCTGCGCCTACCGGGGGTGCCCAGGTCCACCCTGCACACGTAGTAGGTGCCGGGCGCCGGGAGGAACTCACTGGCCCTCTCCCGTAGGGTCTTGACCTGGAAGAGCAGCTTGGGGGTGCCCAGCTTGTCGCACAGGTCGATGACGTCTGGAAAAGCCGGGCCGCGCGTCCCAGTGGTGCCAGCCCCGTGGGGAGCCCCCGCGGGGTCCCGCCCGCCGCCCCCCGAGCTCACCGGTGGCCGGGACCCCCAGCTTGGTCCTCAGGTGGGAGAGCAGCAGCAGGACGGGGCAGTCGGTGTTGACCAGGAAGCTCTGGTTGTCTGGGGGGGACAGTGGCCGAGGGGACGTCCAGCGGACCCGCAGCGTCCCCCCGCTGCGTCCTGGTGGCCCGGGAGGGGACTCACCGCCGTGGCTGATGCAGATGAACATGCTGCCGCTGCGGGGTGGAACCGTGGCACCGCTCCCTGCCCCATGGCGTTTGTGAGGTCGGAGCGGGGGTACCGGGGTGTTCTCCCCCCCCAACCCCCAGAACGAGACCAACCCAAAGCCAAGTGCAGCAGAGCTTTATTGCAGCTTGAAAACCGCGGTGTAAGCAAGCAAGGGGCCAGGCTGTGCCCGGAGAGCAGGGCTGTGGCCCGCTGGCTTGTCCCCTCGGGGGACAGCAGCTGTCCCTCGGTGCTCCTTTGGCCGCGTGTCGCCATCAGTCGGGGGCTGGAGGTGCAGCCCGGCTGTCCCTGCCGGGTGTCACTGGGACACGCACGGGGACACGTCCCCGGAGTGCTCACGGGGACCATCCCACGGCTCTGCCCCCCTGATGGCAGCCCCACGAGGGTCCCCCCACGGGGCCGTGCCCGCAGCGGGACGTCGCCGTGCCCTCCTGGACGCCCAGCGATAAGGCCGGGGCGGGTGCTGGCGCTCCGTGGCCGCGGCAGGGAGCGGGGCTGGGGGCCTCAGGGCGTTTGGCAGGGGCAGGGCGGGAGCAGGGGGCAGGATGGATTTGGGGCAGGGGCGCTGGAGCGGGTGTCACACTCCCACGTAGTTGTTCTGGTAGGGGGTGTGCTCACGGGGGCCAGCCGGGGCCCCAGGGCCCCCCAGCAGGCGGTTGCTGCCGTCCCACTGGGGCTCGTGGCTCTCCTTGGAAGGCAGCTCGCTCACGTAGCAGATGCTCTCGCTGTAGTTGGGCTTGAAGCTCTCCAGCATGTCTTTGGGGACCCCAGCCCATTCCTCAGGGGGACAGAGGAGGGTGAGCGGGGTCGGGAGGTGCCACCCAGCCCAGCCCCGCTGCAGGATGGGGAGACTTACCTGGAAGTTGCCGTTGTGGGTGATGAAGAGCTCGTCGAAGTTCTTGCTGGGGTTGGGGATCCGGGGCATGAGGATGACCCAAACCCTGCGCGGGACAGAAGTGTCGGAGGGACAGGCTCTGCCCCACACCCGCGCCCCCCCAGCCGGCCACTCACCTTTCCATGCGCACCAGCAGGACGATGAGGACCAGCAGCAGCAGGCAGGAGGCGATGGGGACGAGAACCGTGTGGATCCAGAACCACTGCAGCTGCTCCTCCGCGAGACCTGCAAGGAGCCCTGGCGGTGGGGAACCGGCCGGCACGCGGCCGCCGTGGGGCAGAGGAAGGGGCCGGCGCCAGGGGCACGCTCCTACCCTTGCTGGTGGAGTTTCTGCCCCAGACCACGGGGACGCTCCACTCGCTCCAGAGCTGGGTGCTGCCGCAGTAGCTGTTGACCTTGCTGCGCACGTAGAAGGTGTAGTACTTCTCGTAGTCCACGCTGGGGAAGGAGAAGATGTCTCCCTTCACCCCGTGCTCCTGGGGAGAGACGAGGGACAGGCAGTGAGGGCCAGAGCTGCGGGGACGGGCGGAGGCTCGGCGTCCTGCCCCGGCTCCTCTTACAATCCAGCTCGTGTCCTTGTTGCTCTTGTACTTGACAGCGTGCTCCAGGCACTGCGCCTTGGGGTACGGGGAGCTCCAGGTCAGCTGCAGCTGGTTGCTGCTCATGTTGCGGATGGTCAGGTTGACGGGAGCCCCCGGTTTCACTGCGGAGCACGGACAGAGCCTGGTCAGCGCCGTCCCCACGCCCCCGTGGCCCTGCCACCAGCCGGGAGGTGAGCGGGCGGCCCCGGGGAGCCTGGGGACCCCCCCCCGCCCCGCTCCGTACCGAGGTCCTGCAGCTCCATGCGCTCGCTGCGGATCTCCAGGGTCTGGCCGTTGAGGCTGGCGTTGAGGAGGACGTGGAAGCGCTGGAACTGGATGATCTCGCTGTGGTTGAAGTGGCAGCCGACGCTGACGGCCCGGTCCCACAGGTACTGCTTGCACTCCACCACGGGCAGCCTGTTCTCATACCTGTGCACGGCCCATTACGGGGGCTCCCCGGGACCCCGCGCACCCCAACCCTTCCGGCGGGGGGCTGGGAACCCTGCGGAGGGGCTGGCGTGGGCCGGGGGCACCTACCAGTAGTAGAGGGAGTAGTTGGTGGTGAGCGTCTCGCCGCTCCCCCACTTGCAGGTCATGTACTCCTCGTTGAACAGGACGCACTCCACCCCTGCAGGGGACAGAAACCACCGGGCACTTTCCGCTTTCCGCGCTGCCCACGGCCGCCCCACGGCCGCCTCCCGGCAGCTGCCAGCTCAGCGTCTTTCCCTCCCGCATCCGCGCTCGCCTCTTCCTGCCCTAACCGTGGCTGGCTTTTACGGGGCTCTGCCAGGCTCCGAGCCCTGAGCTGGTAAAGAAAAAATCCAACAAAAGCAGCCCGGTTCGAGGCCCAAAACCCGCCCCAGGTGCCAGCTGAGGTTGCCCATACTGCGGGGCGCCGGCGGGCCCGGCTGAGGGCCGCTGTCTGTGAGGGGGTTTTTCCAGAGGAAACGTGGGTTTGCCATTTCGTAGCCCGAGATAAACCATGGGGCCGAGCAAACGCGTGCCGAGCCCCAGTTGTTTCAGCCTGCGGAAATGGAGGGCATCCTCCCCGGCCGCCGGCGAGGCCCCGAGATAGCGGAGGGGCGGCGTTTGTTTGGAAGCCAGGGGTTTTGTCAATGGGCAGCCCGCGGCCGAGCTGCCAGAAGTAACAGCAGCCACCGGGACTGGTGCGAGCGAGGAGCCGGCCGCCCACGGCCCCTGCAGACGTGCGGCACCACCACAGGGATGGGAACGGGGACGGCCGCGGGCGGGTGGCCACAGCCGGAGCTGACGCACAGGCCCAACACGATGTGCCCACGGCCCAGCCCTCCCACGGTCCCCCAGCACCCGCAGGGTCCCCCTCTGGCATCTCCTGGGGGCTCAGAGCTGGGTCTTGTCCGGGGAGCCGTGGGACTGCCCCGATGGCCAGGCTCCCTCTGCCCTCGGGGCTGGGAGCCCCACGGCTAGCCAAGATGCGGGGCTGGAGGCATGGGGCTGGTACCCACGGGGCCAGCGATGCTCCAGCTCCCACCTGGCAGCCCAGACACCCACCGGGATGTCCTGGCACAGCCCGGCTCTCCCGGCAGCCCCAATGCTGGGGGCCCCAGGGCACGACGCACGGCCCCTGCGTCCTGCCCTTGGCCACCATCGCCGGGGACTGCTGTCCCTGTCCCCACCGCCCGCGGGGTGGTCCCCAGCCCCCTTACCTGTGGGGCCATGGGCAGCGGCCAGGTGGGGGCCCAGCCCGCAGAGCAGCAGGACAGGCGCGAGGAAAGCCGCGGGCACCGCCATGGCGCGGCTGGCGTGCGACGGCCCCGCGCAGCCCACCTTGCTCTGCCGATGGCTTCCGCACCCGCCGCCGCTTCCTGCCGCGCGGCGCCGCCCGCCGCCGAGGGCCCACCCTGTGTGACGCCCCGACGGGGCCCCACGGCTCGCCCCGACGGGGCCCCGCTGCTCTTCCTGCCCGGCCCCCGCAGCTCTGGGCAACCCCAGGGACCCCATAGCTCGCCCGCCCCCGGGATCTGCGGGCAGGCCCATGGGCACATACAGGGTGGTGGTGGTCACAGGGGGCTATGTCGGGGAGGTGGCCGTGGTGGGGGGCGGCCATGGGGCAGGTACCAGGGGATGGGCTGGGGGTCCCTTGGGGATTCCCTTGGGGTGCCATGGGGTCCCCTGGGGGAGCCGTCAGGGTGCCATGGGGTGCCCTGCAGGTGCTATGGGGACCCCTGGGGGAGCTGTCGGGGTGCCGTGGCATGTCCTGGGGGTGCTGTGGGGACCCCTGGGGTGCCCTGGGTCTCGTGGGGACCTGGGGGATCCCAGGGGTGCCCTGGGGGTGCCGTGGGGGTCCCCTGGGGTCCCATGGAGTGCCCTGGGGGAGCAAAGGGAGTCCCGTTGGGGGTCCCGTGGGGGTCCCCTGTGGGTGCCGTAGGGTCCCGTGGGGTCCCCGGGGGACCCCGGGGGTGCCTTCGGGGCGGGCACGTGGCGGGGCGCCGAGGGCAGCCCCAGGGTGCGGCGCGGGAATGGGGGGACGACCACGTGACCCCCGCCGTGTCCGCCAGGGGGCGCCGGTAGCCACTCGGCCGCCTTCGGCACTTTCCGCCTCCGCCCGGCGAGGACTCGGGCCCTCCCCTTCGGGCCTCTCCGTCCGCCCTCGGCTCGGCTTCGGGGAGCTCCGGCCCCCCTCGGCGGCTCCGGCTCCGCTCGGGTCCGTCCGGAAGCGTTCGGGCCGGGCCGCCGGCGCATGCGCAGCGGCCCCGGCGGTCCTTGTTGTGGCCCGGCCGCCGCTGCCCGCCGGCCGCCCGGGATGGCGGCCTTCGGCGTCCTCAGCTACGAGCACCGCCCGCTCAAGCGGCCGCGCCTCGGCCCGCCCGACGTCTACCCGCAGGACCCCAAGCAGAAGGAGGTGCGTGGGGCAGCTGACGGGCTAGGGGGAGCACCTCAGGGCCCGGCCCCACGGGGGGACCCGGCACGGCCGTGACCGGGGCTCTGGGGAGGGACGGAGGGAGGGGGTCGGCCGGGCCCGGCCTCGTCCTCAGGGACACCTCAGGACCCCCCTGGGACACCTCAGGGACCCCCCTGGGATCCCCCATAGATCCCCCAAGGGTCCACCATGGACCCCCTAAGGACCCCCATGGACCTCCAAGGGACCCCTCAGGGACCCTCAAGGGACCCTTAGAAACCCCTCAGGGACCCCTCATGGCACACTGACCGCCTCCTGCCCCCCACAGGATGAGCTGACTGCCCTGAACGTCAAGCAAGGCTTCAACAACCAGCCCGCCGTCTCTGGGGACGAACACGGCAGCGCCAAAAACGTCAATTTCAACCCCGCCAAGGTGAGAGCCCGCCTGAGCAGCCCTCCCGGCAGGTCGCAGGGCTGGGCTGGGCTGTCCCGGGAGGCCGTGGGTCTGCTGGCAGCCTCCTGGCCTTGGGGATGGGTGCTGCGGGAGCTGCCCCTGCACGGTCAGAGTTCGGTGTTGGCAGGCGTTGGTCGGCAGCTGTGGCTCTGACCTCTGGGAGCAGATCCTTGTCTGGCCTGGTACAGCCAAGTGGCTTTATCTCCAGTTGGTAGATATGGCCTTGTATCGTGCAGTCAAAGCAGGAGGACTGCGGTACCAGTAGCGAGGAACTTCTTCAGTATAGGCCTGGTTAGATCATTGCGATGGTGGAAGGGATGTGAGGTTTGTTGAAACATCTGGCAATTTAAACACCGAGGTTGCAAAACAGGCTTCAACTTCATTTTTCTGATATCACGGCGTTAACTACTTGGTCTCCCTTCAGCAGTGACCTGGGATGAAAGGCGATCGATAAGCGCAGTGGGGGTGTTTTTGGCTCGCCTCTGTCCCCGAAGCCCTCAGTCTGGACTGACTGAAGTGTTTATAAAGAGTTGTGTCCACCTCAGCTGGAGTCCTCGCTCAGTTATTGTATTGTCACCTAGAAGCATCCCTCCTTGCCAGTATCCTAACGGAAGTTATTGGCATTTTTGTGTGTGTGTTTCAGAAGTTCATAACCAGGGAGACTTCTGGCAGGAAGGACAGATGGGATTTTAAGTGAGCAGAGCAGATTTTTCAGCTGTGAAATGTAATTTGTCCTTTTTCTTTCTTTCCCTCCTCCAGATCAGTTCAAATTTTAGTAGTATTATTGCAGAAAAGCTGCGGTGCAATACGCTGCCCGACACAGGAAGAAGGAAACCCCAGGTGAATCAGAAGGATAACTTCTGGCTGGTGACAGCACGTTCGCAGAGTGCCATAAACAACTGGTTCACCGATCTGGCTGGAACTAAGCCTCTCACTCACCTGGCCAAGAAGGTATGTCACAAGAGAGGCTGCCTGGCAGGGCAGAGCATTTTATCCATGCTTCCTTCTGAAGTGGTTGCTTGGTAGAAGGTTTTACTGCTTGGAGGACTTTCTTCCATCTCCATCTCTCGAAGTTTTCATCTTGAGCATCTCCAGGATGCGCGTTGCGCTCCTTGTGGTCTCCTTGCTCAACCCACTTGTCCCTTGTTTTTTATCTGGGGGTTGGGTTCAGCTCCGTTTGCTGCCCCGTAGGGCGTGACTGACTTCTGGTGAGGTTCTGATGGTTTTCAGAAGAGCTGCTGCTGTCGCCCTTGGCCTGTTGTTTAGATGAGGACCTTTCCTGTCGTGGGGGGTTTCCAACTTCTCCAAAGTTGTAATGGGAATTACTGGAAACGATCAGCTGAGTTATTTCCCAGACTTCTGTTGCAGTGACACGTGGTTCTGGTTTTAAGCTGACAACAGCGCGTGTTGGCCTGGCTGAGACCAAACTGTGAAGCGTTTCTGGGGCCCAGGGCTAGGGATTGCCCTGGCAGCACCGAATGCTTTAGGGTGTGGGAGAAGGAAGAAGGGTCCTACTCTGCCACGTCACAGGGCCCAATAACAAGGGCAGCTAGCTGCATATCATGCTAGGTCAATAAAGCAGGAACATAGGAATCTACTGTGTAGTGTGGAAAGATACAACTTCCAGTTGCAAAATAGTAGCAGAGCACGGAGTTTAGAAACTGGGATTTACCTGGCCCTTTGAATTCTGAGTCAGCCTTCGGAAAATCAAACAACTGGTTTTCCCCACAGTCTGTCTCCGGTCTCTTAATAAATTTAGTCCTTATATCTTTGCACATCAGCCGTCAGCTTCTTGAGGTCACTGTGAAAACCTGAGCCTTTCAAGGCCTCTCCCAGTTTCCTGCAGTGTGCTCCATCAGTTTTCATGGACTTAGACATGAAAACAGCTGCAGTTGGTAGCCGAGCAGTCCGTGGCAGCGAGGCATCAGAGAATAATTGGGCAGCATGTAAGAAACACAGCGAGTGAGCGATCCAACAGCCAATAGTTTGGGGAACTTGATACGAAATGGACCTGTTCTCTTTGAATTTCTCGTACCTCTGTGAACCCACACGTACCTGTGCTCTCCGTGGCATCCCGTGCAGGTGAGCCCCGCAGCTGTATGCGTTGCCGTGATGTGTTACCGCTTCCTGTTTCATACATCTGCAGTCTGGTGATTTCACTGGTATCCTCCCATGCCTTCTCGTGAATTTTTGACTCTTGGATTAAGGAATTCCTTCCTGCTGTGGTATTCAGTTCCCTGTTTCTTGTAGTCTTCTGTTGGCCGCCTGTGATATTACAAGGCTTTGTAACTGTGCTGTTTTGTTTGCAACATGAGGAGTCCTGTCTTCAGTCTGTCCTCGTGCTTGTTCCTGGCTCAGGCCTTAGCCTGCACCTTTTGTAGTTGTTTACATCCTCTCCGGAGGATATCCTCAGAGCCGTTGGCAGGATTCAGGGCGTGGATGTACAGCGATGTAACCGTGCTTTCTGTCTTCTTTCAATTTCTTCTGCTTCTGTTCGTGCTGAACTGCAGCTCTGGTGCTGCTGCTTTCTGACCAGAGACAAATTCTCGCTTTAGGTTTCTGGAGGCACAGAGCAGCACGGTGCCTTTTTTCCCTGCACAGGTGGTAGTGCCTGCGGCGTGTGGGATTGCTTCGGCAGCGTTCCGTCCAAGTCCGTGGTTGCGATTCCCCCTCTCCGTTCTGTTTCAGGTGCCCATCTTTAGCAAGAAGGAGGAGGTCTTTGGTTATTTGGCAAAATACACCGTCCCAGTGATGAGAGCGGCGTGGCTCATCAAAATGACTTGTGCCTATTACGCAGCCATCACAGAAACCAAGGTGAAAAAGCGGCATGTCATCGATCCCTTCATCGGTAAGCATTTGTGTGGAGCTCTGCTTCTGTCCGTCCCAGGTGCTTCCTGCACAGCCTGCTCTTGAACACTGAGAGGTAGCCTGGAAATCAACGTGAATTTGTTTCCTGCTGATAAACCCTGGTGCTTTGACGAGTGTAACTGTCTGAAATAACAGAGCCCACTTGTGAGAGTCCTCTGAAAAATAAGCCTTAGCACCCAGAAATCCTTCCTCAGAGCCTACCTCTTCTTTTTCCACCTCCTTTTCAAAACTCCCCCTTAAGTTCTGTGCTCCTCTGCAGCATTACCTGTTTTTTTCCTTACCCTACAAAGACTGCAAATGTTACTACTTAGCTATGAGTGAGTAGCTTCTTCCTGAGTATCTTTCCCAGAGAATTCCCATATATCATTCTGCGTTTCCAGTTTCATGAAGCCTTCCTGGATCCCACATCTAACATCCTTTGTGTTCCGGCCTGCTCCAGATTACTGCAGTCTAGAGGAACTCCAGCGTCTGTTTGCTGGCTCGCGTGGCTGTCACTGCAGGACCTGACCACGCTCCCATGAAAAGCAGCATTAGCAGCTGATGGCCGTGGATTTTTTTCTGTCTTGTTTATCTTTGGTTTAAAAATTGCAGAAGCTTCTTTTTTTTTCTTTTTTGAGGTTGGTCAGCTTGCTGGATGTATTAATTACAATTGCTTTCCCATTCCTTTGGATATTTGTCCCGTTGCTGACCCAAGTTGTATATTTTTGCCTTGGGTTTTGTCATCTGCATTGTCCCAGGGGAGTGTAGTCGTACTGTTATTTTGTGTGCTGAGTTTGTCTTTTATACAGTTACATTTTAGTAAAAAAATAATTATTTTTAGAAATTGGTGATCGTGGCTTTGCACTGGTGTCTCAAACAGATTAAAGACAATGTCAGAGCTGAAGTGTTTGCAGTGTTTCAGCTGTCTGGAAGGTGACTGAGGATGTTCAGTCAGGCTGGCCTAACCTTGCATTTCCGTGGTCCCCCCGCCTCACTACCATCCCCAGTCCAGAAACAAAGCGAATAGTGTGATATTGACTCTTTTCTCTCTTTCTCTACTTTTCAAATGACAGGAACTTCTGGGTTTCCACGTGGATATTAGCCTAGGTGTTGGTTCTTTTCCTTCTGTTCACCACTGTGCTCGTTGCTAACGTGTTCCTTTCCTCCAGAATGGACGCAGATCATCACCAAGTACCTGTCAGAGCAGCTGCAGAAAATTGCGGAGTTTTACAGACAGCTCCCAGGGCAAGGCTGTGGCTCGCCATCTGGGCCCATGCCTCAGGAGGTGGAACAAGCTTTGAAGCAGTGGGACTACAACGAGAAACTAGCTATGTTCATGTTCCAGGTGAGGGGTTGCCGGGTGGCTGTGTAGGGAGGGCTAGGGGATGTGTACCCAAAGTGATGTGGTTTTGCATAATACTCTCTTTATGAACAGGCCTTCAGGGCTGGATGCAGTCCTAGTTCTTCTAGGGCAGGATGAGCTTGGTAGTAGAACGGGGTAGTACAGGACTGTGCAAACTTCTGGAGCTATTTCCACTATCAGAAAGCAAGCAGCTGCTGCCATTCTGCCTTCCCTTAGTGAGCCTTGATTCAGCTCTTGTCCGTTTGCTCTGCCTTTATCTGTGTGCAGGATGGCATGCTGGACCGGCATGAGTTCCTGACGTGGGTCCTTGAGTGCTTCGAGAAGATACGGTCAGGAGAAGACGAATTTCTCAAAATGCTCCTACCCTTGCTGCTACGGGTAAGAAATAGCTGCTGTTTTAGGAGAGCTCTGACTTGTCTGGTGTCAGGCCCCTCCAGACTGCCTGAGGCATGATGAGCTGTTTTGCGCTGTGAATGCTGGAGAATGTCCTGCTAGAGCATCGTTCTTAGCTGATGCAAGGAAATCTTTTCGAGTCCTGCTTTTTTCTGTTTCTCTCTCCTTTATCCTGTTCCCCTGCATTAGACCTGGCAATCCCTGTCCACCTCATAATTGTGATAGTGGGACTCGTGGTACTCATTGTGCACCTCTGCTTGGAAGCTGCTTTTCTTTCTTTTTTTCTTTTTGTCACAATAGGTTTTAGATAGACTCTTGAAGCCCTGGGAAGGCTGGGTGTGGGTACGTTTTGATGCGTGGATTCATTGTCGTAGGAGAGCATTTGAGGAGTTTCCCTGATGCTTAGTAGCCAGTGGGTGGTAGATGATGCCAAGGTGCACTGTGTAAAGGGACTGTCTCTACAAGGCAGTGCTATGCTGTGTTCAGCTTTGGGAGGATAAAGGGTTTCCTCCGTGTTGCTTCTAATAAGGACTTTTTTTTTACCCTGCTCCTCCCTACAGTACTCTGGAGAGTTTGTGCAGTCTGCGTACCTGTCCAGACGTCTGGCCTACTTCTGCACCCGCAGGCTTGCTATGCAGCTGGATGGTGCTGGCGGGCACCCACCCCACATCCTGTCTACGCAGACAGGGAATGCTCTTCCTTCAACTCCGACCCCTCAGCCAGCTGCCGGGAATCCTCCTCCCAGCCCTTTCAGTGACTTACTTCTGTGCCCTCAGCACCGGCCAGTGGTATATGGACTCAGCTGCATCCTTCAGGTAGGTCCAAGTAGTAGCTGATGACAGCATGGTCAGCAGGAACAGTTCATGGGGTATGCCACTGCAGAAAAAAAATCATTACGGCTTGAGACAATAACTTCCTGAGTGTACAAGTTTCAAGCCATGGTTGTCGACGTGTAAGTACTTGCTGATGTGTTAGGAGAGTTTGGTACCAGACGTCAGTGCTGTAGCAGTGTCCTTGACTGAATTACATAAGAAAAGTGGGTTGGAACAGAGCCTTTTGCTCTACTCACGTGTGCTTCAGATGCTTTGCAGAAGAGAGAGCAAGGGGGAAAAAAAGGGACGTTTCACCTAACGTGTGTATAATTTAAAAAGTTGTCATCTAGGAAAGGAAGCTACGCCAGACATGAAGAAGAGCACATCATAATTTTGTGAGCTCTTCAAAAGAAAAACAAAACTACAACGACAAAAACATGCAACTGCCAAAATAACAGCAACCAAAAAAAAACAACCCTCAAAAAACCAACCCCACACACTTTTATGCATGGAAGAACTTTAACTGTTTAGCCAGACCACTTTTCTCAGAAACGATGGCAGACTAAGAAAAGGAGTGACTCTAAACTTACGGTCTATGTACTTGCAATTGAATAAGCCTTAGGCTGCAGTAAAAGGGCAAGGATGCTGAAGCCTTACTGGTAGATGTTTGAAGGGTAAGTGCTGTTGTGTCACTGTGGGACTTGGTCCAGACCGTGCTTGTGTCAGAGGGTGATAGGTGAGTTCTGTTCAGTGTGTTTGTTCATGGTTGTGTTTTTCTCCTTCAAGACAAGAGTGACTAAGTCAGGTAGATCCCTGTGCAAGCACTGGAGATTGCCCCTTCCAGGAGCATGCTGAGGCAGAGAAGATTCCAGAGAGTGCAGGATGGAGCAGGAGCTGGAGAGGAAGAGCGCACAGAGCTTGGGAACCTGCAGCTCAACAGGAAAAAATGAGATCGAGGAGCCCTGACAGGATCAAGAAGCAGCCTGCCAGCTCTCAAACAGGATAGAAAGAAAATTCCTAGGGTACAGCTGGCTAGAAGTAAGATTGCCTCTGCAAGGGCCTAGAGAGCAAGGTGGGGGTTATAAATAACCCCTTTGTATTTATGTTAAGCCTTTCTAAGTCACTTTCAATTTAAAACATTATTTTTCTAGTTTATGGCAAAACATGACTTTGGATATAAAAATCCTTTTTGAGGGAAACTCACTTCAGAGAAAATATAGGAGCGCATACATCTCAGATTTGGCTGATTTGGGGTCTGAACAGCCTGCTTAAAAAGTTCAAATTGGTTAATGATGGTCAGATTATTTTTATAGTATGTATCAGAAGAGCCCTTCTGAGAGAAGATGTACAGATTTTCTGTCTGCAGACAGTAGATGAAGCTAAGGCGCAGTAAGACCTGGTGGCTGGAGCTGGGTAAAGTCGGGCTGGAAACAGATGCGTTTCTATCAGTGTGTGTAATTAACCTTTGCTCAGATGTCCCAGAGAGATGATGGATTCTTTGGTTTGCACATTTGTAGCAGCCTTGGTCGTCCATCTTAATGTCTGGTTCCTCATGTCCCAGAAGCGGGAGAGGTGTACCCTAGGAATCATTCAGTGAAGATTTGGCTGTGTTTGCGGGTGTCTGTACAAGATCAAAAAAGAATGAAAACGTGTAATAGTATTGATATTATCACACATATCATTGTTAAATAATACAGTGTAATGAGTTTGGGGCTGTTGACTCAGATTTCTTCTCACACTTTGCTGATTTACAGTCCGCATCAAGAGTAATGTCAATGCTGCTCCTGGGCCAGGAGGGTCGGACTGTGCATTGACAGTGTGAGTCATAAGAAAATAAGGTCTGCTTCTAAGAAGCAGGGAGCTCTGCAGCAACGTGTTGATGCTTTTGGATAACATGGAACTCTGCTCCTGGCTTCTTAAGCATACCTAGACTAAAACATTTAATACAGCAAAAATTCTTTTCTACTCTTGTTCGAAGCTTAGAACAACCACCACCAAAAACACCCACAAACCTAAATGGTAAATACACACACAAGATGATGAACGTCTGGGTAGTAGAATAAATGAGTGGCTCTTTCTGTAGCAAGTAATATAATTTTGACTGTTTTGACCTTAATTTGCTGAATGATCCTCATTTTTCTCTCTGTTGCAGAGTATAATTTTGTGTTGCCCAAGCGCCCTTGTGTGGCATTACTCACTGACTGATAGCAGGATAAAGACTGGTTCCCCCCTGGATCACCTGCCCATAGCCCCATCGAACCTGCCTATGCCAGGAGGGAATTCAGCCTTTACACAGCAGGTGAGCAGCCTTTGGAAGAGGGAGATCTGGTGCTCCAGGATAAAAGTTCTTTCAGGATTTTCTTTTCACGTTGTGCAATAAGCGCAGTCAGAGGTGCTCCCTCACTCCCAAGGAATTAACTGCTCCCATTCTGCCATGAGCAAGATAGCCAAGTACACCTTGGAAGATGGGCAAAATCTAACGTCAAGTGTAGCTACTGTCATGTTCTTTGTTTTCTGATAATTTTTTACACAGGACTTCTAAGGCATCCTCTTGGATGTTTACGCAAGTCTATTGCTTTTAGGTTCGGGCAAAGCTCCGTGAAATTGAGCAGCAGATCAAAGAGCGTGGCCAGGCTGTGGAGGTTCGTTGGTCGTTTGACAAGTGCCAAGAAACCACAGCAGGTAACTTGCTGTAGGTTTAAGTTTTTCTGCCATGTTCCATGTTACCCTGAGAAGTTTCCTGTCTGTTTCTTTGTTTTTCTTACATGCTGGCATTGGTGTTCACTCTCAATAGTGAAGAGAACCAAATGGCTCGTTTTCTTACCAGTGCAAAACCTTGCATGGGTCAGTTTCCTTGCTATAGAGTGAGTGTCTATTATTGGAAACTGGAAGTGTGTACCAGAGAACTGTAGTCCTGTATACGTGCCATGCTTTAATGTTTTCCCCTAACATCTGCTGTTGGCTATGGATAGTCAGGGTATTAAGCTAGATGGACCCTTGCCTGACTGGTACAGCTTTCTTCAGGCAGTCTCCTGAGCAGTGAGCTCATAGACACTGTTTTATTCAAGAGCTGTAGCAGTTGCCAAACATGAATTTCTTTCGTCTGCTCTTCCAGGTTTCACTATTGGCCGTGTCTTGCACACTTTAGAAGTTCTGGACAGTCACAGCTTTGAAAGATCTGACTTCAGCAACTCTTTGGATTCCTTATATAACAGGATATTTGGGCTGGGTCCAACCAAAGACAGTCATGAGGTACCTTGGGACTTTGCAGCTGGGCCCTGGTCCTGGATGTGGCTGTGTTCTTGTTTGTGTTCCCTGGTTACTGCCCTGTGTCTGGAGATCATTGACGAGGTAGCGGCCTATGGCCGAGAGATGTGATCCCCATTGAGAAGCATTTTGTGCGGCCCTAAGTTAGGGAGGTACTGAAGTGAGAAGAGGGGGAGTCTGTGCACTAGTCCAAGTCTATGCTAAGAAATGTGCATAAGCCTGAGACAGTTCCCAGAGCTGGCTGAAGAGAGTGACCAATTTATGATGTGTAGGGCCACAGAGCAACTAGTACTCCCTTGGTTCCTGGAGGTGAGCTGCAAGGCTGGTAGTTTGTGTATTTGGTATAATGCTGCTGAGAAACTGTTTCACTGTGTGCTGAGATTGACACTTCATAGATGTGCTGCTGAAAGAGATTATTTTCTGAAGCAACGCAAGCCTGCAGTATTATCAAAGGCTGTGTTTCACTTCACGTCACAAAGCAGAGTCAAACAGAGACAAAGCAGGAAGACTTCACCTTGACGTCTGTGGTGCACGTTAGGAAGAGGGGGATGTAGCAGACTTCAGGCTGTGCTCTAGCTCTTGGTTACATCCAACCTGAGGCCTTAGGGCTACTCACCTTTTTTGTTTGGGTCACATTCTCACAGAAGTGCTTGTCTCTCCCCAGATCTCCCCAGACGATGATGCAGTGGTGGCCTTGCTGTGTGAATGGGCTGTCAGCTACAAACGCTCTGGACGCCACAGGGCTATGGTCGTGGCCAAACTCCTGGAGAAGCGTCAAGCAGAGATAGAGGCTGAGGTACGTTCTTATTCTTGGCAAGCTAGCAGTAGTAAAGCAGAGCAGAAGTTAGCTAACTTCAGATTGTTGCAGCAGTGAAAGGCGAAGGCAGATCAGCACGTCTCTTAACACTGGTACTGTTAATTATGGTGTTTGCTCCGTCTAACCCAAAATAGGTCATAAGTGTTGCTTTGTGTGTATTCCATTTCTTGGATGATTTTGAAGACAGGTGCTTGTGGTGCAGAAGTACTGGCCTACTTAGAGTCTATGAAGCAGCTTACAGAAACCTATGTGGTGGCTTTCCCTAAGTGCAAGCAAGGAATGATCTCTTGAAGGCTGCTTTGAGTTTATGGACATAGTTTCTCCTCTGGGACAGTGGTTGGTACTTTTGTCTGTTTCTACAGAGATGTGGGGACTCTGAAGTCGTGGATGAGAAGGGCTCCATTTCCTCAGGATCTCTCTCGGCAGCCAGTGCTCCTGTCTTTCAGGATGTCCTTATGCAGTTCCTTGACACTCAAGCTCCTATGCTAAGTATGTAATAAGAACTTGTGATCTCCCAGTTTCTAGCTTTCCCTCTTCTGCAAAATCTGAACTAACATGCTATTCTATATGTAAGTCCATTCTATATGTAAGTACCCAAATTCTTTCTCTGGCTTCCTTGCAATCTAGAGCATAACCTGGGGAGGGAGGGATAGCAGCCTGGAGGGCCAGATGGCAGGATGATGGTGCAGAAGTACCTCTGTTAACAGAGTGTTGGCCAAGAATAAATGAGTATAAGCTAACCTGGAAGTGATTCAGGCTGAGAACCAAAGGAAGATTTCTAACTAGTAGGTGACAAAACTTTGGGAAAACCTGTTGGTGTAAATACTGGAGATGGATAAACTAACGGGGGCAGGATTCAATTCTGAATGATGCAGGGGACTGTGGTTTGTATACCCAGGAGTGGCACCTTCAGTCTAAAGTCCCATGCCTCTGGTCTGTGATTCTAATTGGAGAGGTTTTCACTTAATTGCCAGCTGTTGAAGGTGGGTTTTCTGGTTCTAGCTTCTGCTATAACCTCAGAACTATGTATCAGTTGCTTACTGTGTTGAGATCTCTAGAAACACGTTTTCTGACGCTAGGTTAGGTGGCTTTTTAGTTCTACAGAAGAGCTCCAATAAGTACTGACCGTCTTTGCTGTCCTTTCAGCTGATCCTGGGAAGGAAAATGAGAAGGTGGAATTTTTTAACCTGGTGCTGCTGTTCTGTGAGCTGATCCGACACGATGTCTTCTCTCACAACATCTACATGTGCACACTCATCTCCCGGGGTGATCTTGCCATGGATTCGCATGGGCCTCGCCCGCCCTCACCCTTTGATGACCCTGCTGAGGAGCATGACAGGAAGGAGACGGAGGGTAACAGTGGCATCAAGCTAGAGGTGAGAATACAAGCACCATGGCTCTCCTGTGTGCTGTTCCCCTTGGTTATATTTTCCTGTTTTTACCAGTTTTGCAACCTCCCTGCTATTACCTGCCGGAGGATGTACCGGTGACTTATGCTTCTCGTTCCCCTGAGCAAATTTCCTTACCACTTCAGCTGCAAAAATAGAAGGCTGTGTTCTAAGTGTGTGGAAAGGCCCTGCAGAATGTAAAGGGGCAGACAGGAAAATCTTGCCCTGCTCAGAGTTGAGCAGTGCAGTATAAACTGCTGTGCAAGGCCTGTATGTGATGTCAGCTGCTAGTAGTGTATTTGATTCCAGCTGGGTTTCTTTTGGGAGGCACTATGGGTGTTGGCATTGCCCAACATGGAAGTGGAGTGCTGCAGTAAATGAATCCTGTCGTGTTCGCTGGTGTATCAGGGAGGTGTAAAGCTGCTCTGTCTGTTCCCAGGACACAGGTCTTTCTGAGCCCATGGACATTGACCACAACTCCAGTGCGCTCTTTGATGACATGGAGAAGACAGATTTTTCGGTATGTGTCTGCATTTTCCAGCTGCTTCTCAGTAAGTAGGTCAGTATGTTGTACTGCGACCAGGGACAGCAGGTGCCTCGCTTCTGTGTGAGTGCTTTCTCTCTGCTGCAGAGCCAGTGTGCTGAAAGTGGCTAGCTTGTAAGGCAGCTGATGCTGTAAAAAGCTCCATATAATCTGTTCAGGCAAGTCATAATGATTCAGATTCTGTCACTCAGAGTCAGTCCCTGTCAATCCTGGGATTTTTTTATCTTCTGTCCGCTGACAGCCCAGTATTTGGGCTGGGTAGGAAATGAGCTGCTTGGAAATGGGTAGGAAATGGATGACCATAATAGCACCCGGAGGCTGAGGGTGGCCAGATGCTGTTGGCAGTGAGTTTCTTGATTACATGGGAAAACATGCAGGTCTGCTGTCATTGTACTGCGTGGCCTTCAATACTTTTTCAGCTTCACAGCTCTTCATAATATTTGTGGGTGTAGATCATAATCGCAGAATGCTTTGAAGCACTTAATTTGTAATAAAATAATTTGTGGTGATTGAAAAATCATGAGTACTTACTTTCTTCCACCTGTTAATGGATTTTCAAAGTACTTGCTAAGCAGGTGTGATGCAGAGAGCTACATTGCTTTCCCAGGATCCTCGCCTCTTTAGTGGAGGCGATTGCTCCCAAAATCCTGAGATGTGGTTATTTATTTCCTCTTTTTATTACGCAATATAAAATTTGAACCAGAAGCAGAAATGGAAATAGTGTCTTAGCACAGTGCCTTAGGTCAGTGCCCTAAGATCTGGATGTTTCCTACCCTCCCTCTTCCTGCTCCTGTTAGGCCTGAGCAAATGTGGCTTTTTTCAACTGTATTAAGTATTGCATTCCCATGTTCCCTAAATGGCTTTTTAAAAAATCTTTTTATGCTTCCCTAGATGTTTTCTCCACCAATGCATTGTGAATCTAAAGCCAGCCCTTCCCCTGAGAAACCGGATCCTGAAAAGGAAGCAAAACCTCTGCTGAAGGACAAGTCTGCAGAAGGAATGCTAGCATCTCTGTACGACCAGCCTCGGCACATCCAGTATGCAACACACTTTCCTATTCCTCAGGTATGAGACCTGTTCATAACCCCTCTCCTGCTGCTGTCTCGTGCTCCAGTCATGAGGCTGCTGTGTTTCCCTGCTGCACTGTTGTAAGTCTGCCTGACCGGTGTTGAACCCGACGTCTTTCAGTACTGGCTGGGTGCAGAGCACAGTCGTGCTTTACTGCACTGCTGCAGGAGAGTGATCTACTTAAGATGTCTCTTTGCTTACTCCCAGAACAACTTCTGAGATGAAGCTTTCTTTTTGCTTTTAAGAGATCCAGATGTGAAATGAGATTAAGGCATTCAGCCTGATAGTTGCTAATGCAGTTCTCTCTCGGTCTCCCAGGAGGAGTCATGCAGTCACGAATGTAACCAACGGTTGGTAGTTCTTTTTGGGGTCGGAAAACAACGGGACGATGCTCGGCATACGATCAAGAAAATAACCAAAGACATTCTAAAAGTTTTAAACAGAAAGAGCACTGCAGAGACAGGTCAGTATTGTTTGAGCCACTCCTTTTTGAAAAAGGAGCCTTTCCACTTGGCTGCCTCCTTTGTCTGGTGTCTCACAATGGAAGGATTTCATGTAATCTACAGTGCCTGGTTGGCTGTATCAGTCACTGACCGTCTGAAATGGTGCTCTAGTCTCAGATGTACTGAGCAGCAAGTAAGAAGATCGATTTCCTTCTGACTCTGTACCTTTAATTGAACATACTTTCTTCAGAAGGCAATTAAGTCCTAGCAAGTTCAGAGTGAGACCCTGCCCAAAACATGGAATTTTCAGACTTTTTTTTTTCTTCCAGTTAGATCTTTGCACAGAAGCAAAGAGAACTTTGCCTATGAAATGTTAGGCAAAGCCTTGATTAATTGTATTACGCTGTTATGCTTGGAGAATGGTAGACTTGGGTAGCTGTGTCAGTATCCGTTTTAAAAAATGTAATTTCTATCAGTTGAGAATCTGGATACATTTTTTTCCCTTCTCTTGTGATTCCTGAAAGGCTACTTAAAGAATCTTCCTTATGCCACATTTTAAAAAATGAGATGCTCTGACAAATTTTCAGGTGGAACCATCTCCAGTCTAGAATAGCTGTTCTCAGCAGGGAGTCAGTGTTACATCTAAATCAGAAGAGAAAGCATCTTCCCTCTCCAAGGAGTACCTTCACTTGGGATAAACTAGGTGTTAAGCAAGCCGTCATTTTCGGTCTAGGAACTCCTCCCTCTTTTGTTTTGAATTCAGGATGGGGACTTGGGCTCTTTGGCTGTGCTCCTTGGCAGGGGCTGGTCTTGATGAGGGACTGGCAGATGTTGATGATTGATGTGTAGTCCTCTTCTGATGAGGAAGATAGCCTAATGCTGTTTGCTGGTCCTCCTAACTTTGGTAGGTGGAGAGGAAGGCCAGAAGAGGAAAAAGAGCAAGCCAGAAGCATTCCCGACAGCTGAAGATATTTTTGCGAAGTTCCAGCACCTTTCTCACTTTGATCAGCACCAAGTCACGTCTCAGGTATGAAACTTCTAAGACTTTTGTCTTCCTTGTGTCCTGATTGTGTCCCTTTGTATTACTGAGGGCAGCTTCCTAGAGGGGAAAAAAAGAGATGGAACTGCTGAGGGACTTCTGCAAGGGGAGGTAGTACAGTGTGTCTGTCGTCTTGTGCTTGCAGGTATCTCGCAATGTCTTGGAACAGATCACCAGCTTTGCCTTGGGAATGTCCTACCACCTGCCTCTGGTACAGCATGTGCAGTTCATCTTTGACTTGATGGAGTATTCACTCAATATCAGTGGTCTTATCGACTTTGCCATCCAGGTAAGCGCAGTGTGCTTAAGCGTTTAATGGGATCGGTTCATCAGCCTGACGGGCAGAAGATCTGCGCTGTGATGCTCGTGTCATGGAGGTGGTCAGATTAGGTGCTCATTGTGGTGCTCCTGAGCTGCAGCTGTTTGGAATAAGTTGTTTGTGGCAGGTAGTCTCACGTGTCCTTTGGGGGGATTATTCTTCCAGTACTTCAGGATTGTCTTCAGGGATTTGCATTGCATCTCTGACCCTGGCTGCAGCAAGGCCTTGTTCTGAGGGAGAAAGGGGGATGTCTTTCTCTGGCAAGCCTCCTGCCTTTCTCCCCTGGATGGATCCTTGGCACGTGGCAATGCAGACTGCCTTCTGGATCCTGCTAAAATTCTGTTGCTGTTTTTGCAGGCTGTGACACTTGTCTTTTGAAGCCTTGCTATGACTGCTGATGAAATTGAGGTTATTAGCCTTTAAAAGGGAGGATCTCCCTCCACAGAGTGATTTGTGCTGGACAGAAGTACCAAAAAAGCTGCCTGCTACAATCTGTGGCCATATACCAATCTCCCTCTGACACCCAAGCACTGTCAGACCCTTTGTACTGGTTGAGTGAGACATTGTGCTTAAATAGTGAGCACTAACTGTTCCAGGGTTATATTTCTAGGCAGGAAGAGCCTGCCAGTCCCTCTTCCTGGCAGGCCCTATAGGCTGTGGGTGTCGTGTGCCTGCTCCATCTCTGACCATACCTTACCCCTGTGGCTGTTGAAGGGTTTTTCTGTCATTGGGTGCAGTTGCTGAATGAACTGAGCGTGGTGGAGGCAGAACTGCTGTTGAAATCCTCCGACCTTGTTGGCAGCTACACCACCAGCTTGTGCCTGTGCATCGTGGCTGTGCTGCGGCACTACCACTCCTGCCTTATATTGAACCAGGACCAGATGGCTCAGGTCTTTGAAGGGTAAGGGAATATTCCCCTCCCACGTGGAAGGGGATTGGAAGGGGCAGGGATATATCTCTGTTCTAAAAGGTAGCAACATTGTGCCTGAGGGTTCAGCTCACAGAATTTGAGGGGAAAGGGATATGTTACCCAGTGAGCACTGTTGCTGTGGGCTCTGTGTGATGATAATCCTTCAGATTTTCTTTTTATGTTGCTGCAGCTTTTTTTCTTTCTACACAGTCTGTGTGGGGTAGTGAAACACGGCATGAACCGCTCAGATGGCTCCTCAGCAGAGCGCTGTATCCTGGCCTATCTCTACGACCTGTATACCTCCTGCAGTCACCTGAAAAGTAAATTTGGGGAGCTCTTTAGGTGAGTCTGAGGCAGGAGGAGTGCAGCGGGTGCCTACGAGTATAGAACATGAGCGTAAGCTTTGCTTGTCTTCTTGTTTGATGGGATTGTCCCTGAGATCCTCTCAATGGGGACTGGAAGTCTTGGAGGGAGTGCTGGTTTTGCAGGCAGTAATGACCCACCACATTACCTTGGCTGTTAGATCTTCAGGTTCTTTGTTAAATTGCCTTCAGCAGTACCGTGCACTTCCACAGGTATGTTCTTACTCCACTCCTGGAGTGTAGAAGTAGAGAAGTCTTTTCCCCTCAAACTCTGCTATGTTTGAGCCAAAAGCCTTGGCTGACCAAGCAGATGATCCTAAAGGTTGTTCTTTGCTCACACTCAGCTCCCTGGTAATCTTTGGGCCGCTTCTGAACCTTTGCTTGGTTCTGGGTTCATTCCTGTGCTGCTCTCCACTCCTTGGCCTTGTTCTGCCCCTGTTGACTATTCAGATTCCATCCTGCTGATGTTGTCCCATCTCTGTTCTGTCCCGTGGGCTCTGTAGCCTTCTGCCCTGTGCTTTCTCTTGGGAACTGTCCCCCAGCAGCTCCCTGTGGGACTCCTTCCTCAGCAGCACAGAGCTGGAATCCACCAATCTCTCTGACTCTTCTCGGGTGATCCTGTGAACGGGCAATTGAGCTCACCAGGTCTGTTTCCCCATACAGTGCTTCTCTCCCTTGCTCCCTGTTAGTGTTTCCTGTGCAGGTATACAGCAGGGGTGTCTAACCCTAGGGTGTCTAAGCTGTGTTATGGGGCTGTGAGAGTTACCTGTGCCTTAGTGTCAGCTGGCTAGGCTCCTGGCTGCTGAGCAGCTTTGAAGTTTCTCTCTTGACTAAATTGAGAGCAGGAGGAATTGCACTGGAGCTCTTTGCAGGAGCCGTCGTGCATACGAGAATGAGAAACATGATATTGGTGTAACTGAATTCCCAAAAGCTGTTCAGCAAGGCTTTAAATGGCCACAGGTAAAAGGGAATATCCTCTTGCAGGCAAACAATGAGTTAGAGATTGATACAAAGAGCAGGAAAAAGTTTCTTTTTGAGGGTGAAGAAGCCCCACAGGACTCTGCTAGTGCTTGTGCTGGTCAGTGTATCAAAAGCTGTATGAGTGGCGACACCAAAACTTTTCATATAACTGTTAATCAACATATAAAACTGAAAGTGCCTGCAAGTTAGTAGGGCCCAGTGATCATGACTGGATGATAAACTGACAGATGAAGCTTAGCGTCGTTGTGAAAACAGTGCACGTAGGATTGTCCTCATTGCCTTCCAAACTCTACGTAGTGATGGATGTGTGCTGCCAATCAGATAAACTGTCTTGTACTTGTGGTAGATACGTCAATAAAAATATTTTCTGAATGTTCAGTAGCAGGCAACAAGCAAATTAAATGTTAGGTATTGTTTGGAAAGGAATGGAGAACAGAACAGAGGGTGTCACGAAGCCACAGTATAAATCATGGTGCGACTGTGCCATGTGGTTTTGGGCGTCTGATTCTGAAAAGCCTGTGGTGGACTGAAGTCTGAAGGATGGTGAGTGGATGGATGACCAGTGGTTTGGAATTACATATCGATGAGGAACTGCTTAGTAGAGTGAATGTCCTCCTTGTAGAAGAGAACTGAGGGGAATTGATAGAAGTTTTGGTTCATACAGAAAAGAAACTGAGTGTTCAGTATGTCTTACATTAAAAGCACAAAAAGATATGATTAGAAAATAATAAGGGGTAGGTTCAGAGCAAAAGAATAAACTTCGTTGTTCTTGTAGTTAGCCATGGAACCTGTTCCATGTTGTAAACACCAAAAATCTGCTGAATTCAAAAAGCAGGTGGACAAATTTGTAGGAGGATAATCTGTTGAGGTGAGCGTTATCTCTAACTCCAAAGGTTTCTGAGCCATAAATTGCAGCAGGGTCGGGAAGGATGCTGGGGCACTATTGCCACATACCTTCCTTGTTCTTAAGCTTTTATCTGGGCATCAACTGTCTTGGCACCAAAGTCTGAGTGCGGTGTTGCTCTAGTCTGACCTGGAATGCCCATTCTCATGCTATGTTTGCTGAGCCCTTCCCCCAGTAACTTCCAGGTGCTTCCCGAAGAAAGAACCGTCCTCAGACTTCTGGGAGAGTCTCATACAAAGTAATTTTGAATTGCCACACGTTCTTGCTCAGGCTGGGTTTATCTTACACAGGATTACTTTGCTTATCGGAGTTGGGTAGAAGCAGGGTGTTTTTTTCTTTGTTTCTAATCTCTTTCCTATCCCGTTTAGTGACTTCTGCTCCAAGGTGAAGAACACAATCTACTGCAATGTTGAGCCATCCGACTCCAACATGCTCTGGGAACCAGAGTTCATGATTGACACTATTGAAAATCCATCTGCACATAACTTTACGTACACCAACCTGGGCAAGAGCCTCAATGAAAATCCAGCCAACCGCTACAGTTTTGTCTGTAATGCACTTATGCACGTATGTGTGGGGCACCATGATCCAGACAGGTGAGTGGCAGAGCTTACATCCTTCTATTGAGACAGTAACTTTTTAGGTGAGGGTAAGAAAGCTAAAGAAAGCAAAGTAGCCTTTGCTTGGCTGTCTTGGGGTGGCAGGAAGAATCACCCGAAGCTGGGGTGCCTTAAAGAATCGCTGACCTAACTGTGTGCGTGAGAAGCAGCACCAACCCTCTGCTTTTTTGTTATTTATGTATTTAACAGGGTGAATGACATTGCCATCCTGTGTGCTGAGCTGACTGGCTACTGCAAGTCTCTAAGTGCCGAGTGGCTGGGTGTGCTCAAAGCGTTGTGTTGTTCCTCCAATAATGGGACCTGTGGATTCAATGATCTCCTCTGCAACGTTGATGCAAGTGCAAACGTTCAAAAGGGGGAACGGAACTGAAGCAGGAGTGAAGAGATACATTGGGAGGAGGCAGGAATGGATGAGGGGTGGAAGCTTTGTCTTCTGAGGATGGGGGAAGGCTTTGAATGCCAGGGCTACCTTTTGGTGCTTGGTCCAGCCTGGGCTGATCATGAATGTTGACCTGGGGTTATGGGCACCTCTACCCCCCAGCTCCTAGTTAAGCTGAGGAATTGCTGATAGAAGGAATGAGGCAGAGGCTGTTGTGATCACCCCCTGATCACAACAACTGGCTGATCTCCTCTCTTCCAGGTCAGTGACTTATCTTTCCATGATTCCTTGGCCACCTTTGTTGCCATTCTCATTGCCCGGCAGTGCTTGCTGCTGGAGGACCTGATTCGCTGTGCTGCTATCCCCTCGCTCCTGAATGCTGGTAAGTGCATCCCTGCAGAAAGCTGGTGCTAGCCCAAGGGGCTGTGCTTAATGAATACTTGATGAACCCCATAGTAGTGAAACTTGCTTCTGATTCTTACTTTGTAGCATGGTACTTAAGAACTGAACACTGCTTTAGAGAGTTTCTGACCTTTTGTTTTCCATCAAAAAAATGGTTATGCTCAGGTTTTTCAGTGTCTCACTCTCTGGAATTTGTGTGAAAGCTAAAATAAGCAGAGAGGGACGTGATCAGCCACACTGTGTGACCAGTGTCCTCAGCTCTAAATGCCAGCAGTGCAATTCTTGCTGATGGTTCGGGTTTGGCTACAGCAGCCAGCTGACCTCTTGGGCCTACAGTGCCGGGGTCACCCTGCCTTATTCTGACACCAGCCTTCCTAGCTTTGCTCTGGGGCTTGCAGCATCCAGACTTTGGCAGGGTGAAGTTGGGAAGAGAGAGCAAGCGGAATGCAGTGCATGTCACTGGGAATAATACTGATGTATTTGCTCACTTGCATGTTAATTGCTGCACATGCTCTGTATCTGTAAATACAATAAGGCTGCTGCAGCTTCTCAACTGGCTGCTCCAGGGCAGTGCACTGTGAATAGCTTTTGGATTGAGAGTCAGCTGTCCCAGTACTTAAGAAATCTCAGTTGACTGTTTTCTTTACATAGCCTGCAGTGAACAGGACTCTGAACCAGGGGCACGTCTGACCTGCCGGATTTTACTCCATCTGTTTAAGACTCCACAGCTGAACCCATGCCAGCAAGATGGCAGTAAGTGAATGAAAGTAGAGCCTTTCTTTATTGTTAAAGTACTGAGGCTCTTGCACCCCAAGAAAAGAAATGCTGGACCCTATGATTAGAGATGACCTGCCCACTTCGAATAAAGTGGGCAAAGCATGATAGACTGCTTTCTGCAGAGGACAAAGAACAATATCCTTCCATTTTTGTCACTCTCTGGTAGCCTGGCATGTTGGGGGAGGAAGCTCTGGAGGCCAGGAACCCACCAGTAGAGGTGGCCTTGCTGTCACTAAGCCATTAGAGTAATGATCACTTTTTTTTCTTTTTGTCTAGAGCTTTGTACAGCTTCTTAGCTTGGTGCCAGAAGCTGTTATTTTACAGCACTCCCTTTTTGTCTGATAATGGAACCAGTCCAGGAAGCTCTGTTTTTGGCTCCTTGTCAGTATCCTGATAGCTCAGATCTCTAAACCCAGCCCGTATTCTAGGTTAGGGTACTGTTGGAGCTTAGAGTTCATGACACAGCCGCAGCTCCCCATTTGGATTTCATGGTTCAGTTGTCACAGCATGATTGGCACTGTGCTGCATGAAGCTTAATTAAATTGACCCCATGTTACAGCTGGGAAAAGGACTAGCCTCAGGATTCTCTGAGCTAGATTCTGTGGTACTGGCTGGCACATAATACAGGCAGCTCTGAAGTCTGTGCCTTTCTCTCCTGATGAGTATTGCCCTTCCTTATTGTCCTCTTTGCAGACAAACCCACGGTGGGAATCCGTTCTTCTTGTGACCGTCACTTACTGGCAGCTTCCCAGAACCGTATTGTGGACGGAGCAGTCTTTGCAGTACTGAAAGCTGTCTTTGTTCTGGGTGTGTACCTGCTCGCGTTAGCCTGCACCTGTAAGAATGTGTTCTGGGACAGCGGGGGACAGTACTGTATTGCCCAGGGGTACACGTGTGCTGGCTGTGCAGGAGGACAGAGAGGAGGTCTGTTTGGGTGGGTGTGTGGCTTATCTGTCTGAAGCCCTCTGGCTGAGCTATAAGCCTGTTTTTTTTTTTTTGCATCTCTTAACTGCAGAGAGATCGCTGGTCACAGGGAGCGTTTTTCAAAAGCTCAGGATGTTTTGTGGGTCAGGCTTTGGTTTGGCATTGATGATTGAGTAACACTTGCTCTTTTCTTGTAGGAGATGCAGAACTGAAAGGCTCTGGCTTTTCCCACCCTGGAGGTGTCGATGATCTCATGGACGATGAGTTGGGTACCAGGAAGGCTGGTGGTCGGGTAGTAACTGTAGAAACAGCTAGCTTGGATATTTATGCCAAGTATGTACTAAGGAGTATCTGTCAACAGGTGAGTCTGTCCCATCCCTGCGCTTGTCGTTATTTCTCCTGCAGACAGATATATTCCATGTGGCTTTCTGCAGTTTGGGGTTGGCAGGTATTTCTTTGAAATACCAGTAAAGAACCAGCTGTGGTTCTGCCACGTGATGGCGCTAAGGATTGCTCACCACTGGGGAAAAAAAAAGGCAAGCAGCTGTCAAGAGCTAGGTGTTGCAGTATGCAGGGACTGCACGTCCCCTTTGCTCTGGCAGTGGCACAGGGCTGGTGTCCAAGGAGGGGAGTGCTGGGAGTGGTTTGCTGAGATGTGTGCCGGAGGCAAAGAAGATAAGAATAAGACAGACGGCTTGTTGAAGTGATAAATGGGGCCTCTCAGAAAACAGTTTAAGTGTTGCTTGCAGCTAGGCTGTTAATGTATCCCTGGGCTTTGCACTGCCCTGTTCAGTTAATTAAAGAAACAAAACCAAAAATCTTTTGCTCAGCCCCTAATCTGACAGCACCAGTATTTCTGTTCCTTTGAGGAAAATTGACATTTGAGGAACTGAAACCTGGCTAATAAGATACTTAGTTCCAGAGTGGAGTGCCTGTTACTGCTACTGTATGAAAATGGGTGCTGAAGGGTGTCTTTGGCCGTGGTTACAAATATATTCTGTCAACAGGGAAGATGCAGTGTTGCAATTTGAAGCGCACATTCCACTTAGTACTGCGTTATCCCTGTGCTTTGTGATGCTGTTTTTGTTAAATGGCTCAATATATAGCAGCATTACCAGCTGACCAAAGAAGAACTGGAGCTGCCTATTTAGGAGCACAAATACAACATACTCGGTGCTGCTGAAACCTGACTGTAACATTAACAGAAATAAATCTTCCCTTACTGATCCCAGTCTACGTAGGGAGGACCCACAGCAAATAGGACGTGTGTGGAAAGGCATAGCAGCGTGTCAGGTATCGGTACAGCAATGGTTGGCAGAACTGGTTCTATAGAAATGAGGATTTGATCAGACAACAGTGAATACCACCAAGTTGTGCCAGAGCTCCTGCAGCTGTAAAGGGTAAAAATACATTTATCACTAGCACCTCCAGTGTGAGCAACAGATGCTGTAGAACTCAGAGTATCCATTCTGAAATGCCTATAGATGCCTTAAGCCACAGATGGTGATTTCTCAAACACACACACAAAAAAGCTGTATCTCAGGCGTGTGTTTTATATTAGACATCGTCATGATGGTATAAGGAAAAAAGTAGATTATAGAATTACGTTAAAGGTTTCATAGGTGCTAATGTTTATAACCAAATTATTGGTCTGCCCTTTAGCCTGTTCAGTTTAGTACACGTAATAATGACTTTCCCTTTGAAAGGGTTAATTACCCAGAGCTGTGATAAGACACAGAGTCACAAGCGGAAGCCAAGAGGGAGGCTTGAGACAAAGCTGCTAACTTGAATCTGATGGTTGGGATAGAGTTGTCCATAGTGCTTGGAAAAGGCATTCATTGTGCTCTCCTGTGAAGGGAGAGATGAAGGACTCCGTTTCAGTAACATGGAGCCTGTGGAGGTGACTGTCCTACTTAAAGAAAAAAAAAATCTTGGTGAGAAAGAGGCTGTTAGTCCCTTGAGGACAAAAATGGTAGTTGACTTAATGCCTACTTGTAAGATTATCCCAAGAAAGGGATAATTGCGGACAAGTCCCACTGAATTCTTTTAGAAAGGTAGGCAAGTAGCAAAAAGGGTCTTCCCAAAGATATGTGTATTACATATACAAGGAAGCGAAATTTTGAGAAGAATGGCATAGTGAAGGGAATCAATGTGATAGGCATTGGAGGAATCGCCAGATCCACGTGTATTGGCAAAGCAGAGTTGTATTTTGGGATGAGGTCACTGAAGACAGGCTATGCTTTCACAAGGGTTTCAAGTCAGAGACTTAGTCTTTCCAGTCTTCATGCTTTACTTAGTGCTCAGACTCCTGTCTGCTGGAAAAAGGGACCATTCCCAGCTTTCTAGGCTTAGCATCAGCACCTGTGCTTCATGAACTGGGTCCTCATCTCTCCTCTCATTTCCTCTGGTTGTCACTTCTCAGTGGAAGAATTCTCTGATCTGGCTTGATATGCAGCTGCAGAAGTGCTTACATAGCAGTCCTCTGTAGATTTTAATTTTCATGAATTAGCCTAATTGATTTTCAATATGAAAAAATCCCGCAGTAATGAATGCTGCAGGTTAACTGTGAATTACATAAAGAAGTATCTACCTCATATTTGTTTTGGAAATTGCCGCCTGATAATACGTTTAGAGGCCACCAACTGAAATTGAGAGGCTGACAATAATAGTTTTCTGTCCACCTTCTCCTCATGATTTGTGACCTTATAAACATCTTGTATCCAGTCAGTTATTTTCCCTTCCAGGCAGTGAGAAGCAAGGTGAATGTTTTTCACTAAGGATGGCAGTGTGTTTTCCATTACCGTTTGAGAGTTAAGGGATGTGCTTTTTCTTAAGACACATTCTAGTTTAGCCTTAGCTGCAGCCCTGAATTATTTAATTTAGCACAGTCCTAGGGTTTTGCACAATAAATAGACTACATAAATTTAAGCGATCCCTTCTGACCTTTGAGCCCAAGTGGCAGTGTTGATAAAGCCTGGGCATGGCAGTGACTGTGTAGTGTTAAATCATGCTAATACTTCATCAAAAGAAGCAGCAGCTACTGTGTTTCTCCACTGCTGATTTGTCAGAGTTGGTATTTCCTTTGTCATGATTGCTGTGCTGTGCCTGATGCCTGCTGAATCAGGATAGTGCCGTTCACGAAGAAAAATGATTATCAGGCATTACTGCGTACTAATAAGGTTCTTAGGAGTTTGTTTTCCCTGCATCTATCTGATACTGAAAGCAGAAGCACCAGTGTGGTATCAGAAATGAGTTTAACTGTTCTAACTCTGCCTTCATCCTGCAGGAGTGGGTAGGGGAGCGATGTCTGAAGTCCCTCTGTGAAGACAGCAATGACTTGCAGGATCCCGTCCTGAGCAGCACACAGGCCCAGAGGCTGATGCAGCTGATTTGTTATCCACACCGATTGCTGGACAACGAGGAAGGAGAAAATCCTCAGCGGCAGAGGATTAAACGCATCTTACAGGTGCAGGCTCCTGACAGAGTCCGAGAATGATCTAGTAACTGCCTGATGCGACATCAGGATGGTGGAGTCGGCGCTGTCTGAGTGGTGCAGCCCTCTCTGAGGGGTCTGACGCTCATTATCATGGGAGCTGAGGGCATGGGTTGAGGACATAGTTTGAACTGAGATAAGGACTCATACGAAGTGCGTGTGTGTTGCAGAATCTGGACCAGTGGACCATGAGGCAGTCCTCGCTGGAGCTGCAGCTGATGATTAAGCAGACTGCAAACAACGTGAGTTTCTGCTCAGTGGGACCGTGCAGGGATGGGTGCTGCCAGCATTGAGGTGGCTGCTTGTGAGGTGGTAGGTTGGTGGCCTGGCAGAAGTGAGAATAGGGAGAAAATGAAGAGCATGCGTTGGTGAGTCTGGCTTGTGAAAACCAAGTATGAGATGGATGTGAGGAGTCTTGAGACCCAAAGAAAAGCATTCATGGGGGAGTTGGCAACCTGGATTTCTGCTGAGTTTAAATGTGTTTAAACGTGGAAACCCTATCAGTGGGTGCTCTCAGAGCAGGGCTTAGCTCTCTTTTCTTCCCTATCTCCAGGAAATGAACTCCTTGTTAGAAAATATAGCCAAGGCCACTATTGAGGTATTCCAGCAGTCAGCAGAGACCAGCTCTGCTAGTTCTGCTGGCAATGGAGTCAACAGTCTCAGTAGCTCAGCAAGTGCTACGCCAGCCAGCAACAAATCCAAACCCATCCTCAGGTAGGTGTAGTCTCAGCATGAAGCTGTCCTGTAGACAACTTGAATCGTAGGTTGGATTACAAACTGCTTTTCTCTTTTGTATTGTCACAGCTCCCTGGAGAGATCAGGAGTGTGGCTGGTGGCCCCTCTGATTGCCAAGCTTCCAACGTCAGTGCAGGGCCATGTGCTGAAAGCTGCTGGAGAAGAACTGGAGAAAGGACAACATCTGGGGTCATCATCCCGCAAAGAGCGGGACCGCCAGAAGCAGAAAAGGTGAGTCCTGGGGAGAGGGCAGGCCTTGCTTGCTGTGCTGACCCCCCAGCCTGGCAGCATAGTTACATCACTGTCCTCCCTGCAGCATGTCCCTCCTGAGCCAGCAGCCGTTTCTGTCACTGGTGCTGACTTGCTTGAAGGGACAGGATGAGCAGCGGGAAGGCCTCCTCACCTCTCTGTACAGTCAGGTCCAGCAGGTAGGTGTCTTGCTTCTCCCCTCACTTTCCACAAAGGCTCACTGCTGAGCAGACAGGCTATTGACACATCCTTGGAGACGACGTCTGTCTGTCTTTGTGCTCAATAAGGGAAAGATCTTACCAGGGTCGATACAGGGTGCTTGAGCTGACCTCTCTGAGTCACCAGTCATTGGATAGCACAAGCTGCTCTCGGTAAAGTTCAGCATACAACACGTGAGGTCTGTCCTCTCTTCTCCATCTTAGATTGTTACGAATTGGCGGGAAGATCAGTATCAAGATGACTGCAAAGCCAAGCAGCTGATGCATGAAGCCCTGAAGTTACGACTGAACTTGGTGAGCAGTTGCAAAGAAGAGGTTAAACCGTATGAAGTGAATAGTTCAGTGCCTTTTTCCCCCTTTTTTGGAGCACACACACACTGGCAGAGCTATAAATGTCTTGAAGTGAGGGTCACCCCTGCTGCTGCAGGGTTTTAAACCCTGAGTGGTATAGAATGTGTGGGAAAACTTCCTTGTTCTATTGGACCAGGATGAAATCCACAGTCTTGGTCACCATTTCAGGCTGTGCAGACTGCTCACAGTATTGCCTTCGTATCGTAATGCTTTTGTGCTCCCCATTGTGACTTCTTGTATCTGAGGTTTGCCCTATTGACTGCAGTCTCCTTGAGCTCTCAGAAGGAGTTGCCATAGCACAGGAGTTGCTCTGGTTTAGGCTTCTTTCTCACTTTTAAGTCTTAGTGTTTCTTCTTGGAGTATTTTTGACTAAACTGCTCTTCTCTCTCAGGTGGGAGGGATGTTTGACACGGTTCAACGCAGCACGCAGCAGACGACTGAATGGGCTGTGCTTCTCCTGGACATCATCAGCAGTGGCACCGTGGACATGCAGTCAAACAAGTAAATTTGTGGCTGACTTCTGATCCATATGGTTCCCAAGAGAGACAGTCAGGCACTCATTAGCATAGCCCCTTTTCTTGTGTGAGCTAGCTGTCTCTCTCTAGACGCTCTGTTGGAAGCACTGTGACAGGTGAAAGAGACTTTGGAGCAATAGCAGGCTGTAACTTAGGTCGTAGTGTCCAAGCATGCTCTTCCGGCATACCCAGAGCAAACTCTGCTCTCCCCAGCTTCTCTCTCTGCATCTGGAAAGCAGAGTCTGGATCTGCTTTTCAGATAAGCTGAAGAAGCGGACAGGAGGCCATTCTTAATCTGTGATACTGCACTTGACTGAAGTGTGGACACGTGGCAGCATATAACCAAAAGGAGCATTACTGTGGGAGGCTGAAGCGTCCTTGGTGCTTCTGGCTGTAGGCAGTACTCCTAGCAGGCTAATAGCGTTTGGTGTTAGTGTGATGGCAGGGACTTGGTCTGATTCTTCTGTGACTTTGGCCTTTCTGCTCTGACCAACAGCGAGCTCTTCACTACTGTCTTGGACATGTTGAGTGTTCTCATCAATGGCACCCTGGCTGCTGATATGTCCAGCATTTCTCAGGGCAGCATGGAGGAAAACAAGCGGGCATACATGAATCTCGTCAAGAAACTCAGGGTGAGAGACACCAGGCCCTGTACGGGGAGCTGTGCGCTGCGTCATGGTCATCCAGCTCTGTGGATTTACCTGTCTCACGTTGTACTGGTCCTGTTGCTGTTCAGAAAAGCAGTAAGGGTTGCCCTAGTGGCTCTGTGGTCCTTGGGCTGAATGATGCAGAGGTGACAGGTATCGCGGGGTGGAGGCTGACACCACTAAAGGCACAGGTAGGCCTTGGGGTGTTTTTTTTCTGAGCAATTCTTGAAGTTTTCTCTACTCCACTCGTGCAGAAAGAGCTGGGGGACCGGCAGTCTGACAGCCTGGAGAAGGTACGACAGCTCCTGCCGCTTCCCAAGCAGACCCGAGATGTCATCACCTGCGAACCTCAGGGATCCCTCATTGACACCAAAGGCAATAAAATAGCTGGATTTGACTCCATATTCAAGAAGGAGGTAAGTGAAGCTTTGCTGTCTGCCTCACAGCTCCTGAGCGCGGGTTTCGCCTTGTCTTCTGATGCCACGAGCCTCCGCTGCTTGGGAGGCATCAGTATGCAGCACCTTGTTGCCTGCCGAGCTTGAAATGGCTGGCTGCTCACAGGCAAGCTGGCGCATAACTATGTCTGAAAAGGGCAAAGCTGGGTGTTAATGCTCAGCAATACCTGCTGCTATGGCCTGAGAAATTATTTAAACTTTTGTTTTGTACTCGTGGCTGTACGAGGCAAAAAATCTATAATCCCTGTCACGTGACGTAACGGGTACTGTCGGTTTGTGGCAGGAGACTGTCAGAGGTGGGATGAAGGAGCATGGCAGTTTTTGATGAAGGTTTTTAGAAATGACTGCTTTGCCCTGTGGAAGAGCAGAACCACTAGCAAGGGCTCAGGCTGTCTTTTTTTTGTTGTTGTTCTGTAACATGTGGAATGGAGTCTGATGAAAGTGTAGAGTTTCCTGTAGTAGGAGAAAGAACAGGTGTTAGAGGTTCTTCTTTCTTTTGATTTCAAGGGTTTGCAAGTCTCTACAAAGCAGAAGATTTCCCCTTGGGATCTGTTTGAGGGCTTAAAGCACTCAGCCCCTCTGTCCTGGGGATGGTTTGGGACAGTCCGGGTGGACCGCAAGGTGTCTAGATTTGAGGAGCAGCAGAGGCTTCTTCTGTACCACACACACTTGAAACCCAAGCCCCGCAGTTATTACCTGGAGCCCTTGCCATTGCCTCCTGAAGAGGAGGAGCCTCCTACACCTGTGACTTTAGAGCCAGAGAAGAAAGCTGTGGAACCAACCAAGGCTGATAAAACCAGCTCCAATCCTGCCACCTCTACTGAAGAACGCAAGAAGAAACAGAGCAAAACCAAGAAACGCAACCAGTCTGCCAGCAAAAGTGAGGTAAATGACTGCCCAACAGATACGGACCTCATGTGTCCAACCCCATTCATCCAACCCTGAGCACTCCCTTGCTCCTTTCTTAGGAGCCTGAAAGCAGTAGTGGTGAAGATGGGATATGTTTCCTCTCAGATGGGAGCACTGGAGCTCTGTCCTGTTTCTACTAGCCTGGGGCAGGGCAAGCATTTCCTTAATCCCTGATGGGTGGGAAGGGGGCTTTCAGCTTAGGCAGGGACTGACCCAGGCTTCCTCCTGTGAGCTTTGCAACCCTTTCATATCCTTGATCTGTTCATGAGTTTGCAGTGCACACTGATCTCTCTTACTCCTTTCTTGGTCCTTGCAGGATTTTGTGTTGGGTCCCAGCCGAGGGGTTTCGTATGGAGTTGGCATGCCTACAGATCTCTTGCATCACCAGGCGGGAAGCACTATGTCTAGGCTAGCGTACGGGCAATCACCGGTGGGTCTGTATGCCCAGAATCAGCCTCTTCCAGCAGGTAGGTGTACAGGGGAGGTGAGAGTGGGGCATGGCTTTGGGAACCTCTTGTGAGAACCCTTCATGTGAGATGGTCCTACACCCACTCGCCCTTCTGCCTGTCATGTATCCAGATATAGTGATGAGCAGTTATTCTGGAGCTACAAGGCTCAATGATAGCATGTGTCTAGTCAGTCTGTTTTCTCTTTCTCTTGCAGGTGGCCCTCGCCTGGATACATCCTACAGACCTGTGCGCATGCCGTTGGGGAAACTTGTTCAGAGTCGTCCCCCATACAGTGGGGTGCTGCCTTCGGGGATGGGGAGCATGATGGGCATTGACCCCTCCTACAAGCCAGCAGTGTACAGACAACAACCTCCAGTGTCCCAGGGACAGATACTGAGGCAGCAGCTTCAAGCCAAGCTGGTAAGTCAGAGATGTGCTCTTGCTGGGCCCCACAGCACAGCAAGTCCTAGCTGTTGGCTGCCACTATCCACTCTAGCCAGAACTCTTCAATCCAATCTCTGTTTCTGCCCTCAAAAGGTGTTTCTTCCTCTGGGCAGCTCTGTGTTTGCTAATGGCTTTGTTGGACCCATTTCTCCAACAGTTGGTGGAGTGAGGTGCACTGGGGACATCTTGCAGCTGCTGGGCACTGAGAGGGGCGCATCCTGGCAGTGGAGGGGTGGGATGGTAGCAGCCTGTTTGTCCCAAGCCAGGGCGAGGCAAATGTCATTAGCATCTGGGTGCCATGAAGCAGCCTGGTAGTTCCAGCAGCGAAGCTACTTGTCTGGTATGGTGGGACTGCTGAGGAGAGGGCAGCAGCGTCCTGGCCTTTGGAGATGTTGAAAAAATTGTTCCTGTGTTGCCTTCCAGCAGGGCCAAGGCATAATGGCACAGCAGCCAGTACGCCAGATGGCTCCAACCCCATCCTACGGAACACTGCAGCCCTCCCAGGTAAGTGGCAGTGACCACGGGTAAAACTGGAGTCTTGCTACGGCACGTGGCAGTGTCTTCATTTCTGCTGTTAAGTCCTGGAATCTCTTGACTATTTTCACTCGTTTTCTGGCCAGCACAAATCTGAATCCAGGAGATGAACTGTCGTGTGACTGCGTTTACAGGAGAATACATGCTGCCCCATGACTAACAAAGCTTTTGTTTATTTCATTTCAGGGTTACACATCTTACGTCTCCCACATAGGCCTTCAGCAGCACCCCTCCCAGTCAGGCACGATGGTACCTCCTACGTATTCTGGCCAGCCCTATCAAAATTCCCACCCCAGCTCTAATCCTGCCCTGGTGGATCCTGTTAGACAGATGCAGCAGAGACCAAGTGGCTACGTGCACCAGCAGGCTCCAGGCTACGGGCACACCTTGGGCAACACACAGAGGTACCTCCCACCCTACTGGATGTATTTCATCAAGGGCTTCCCTGCTCAGTCCAGACAATTTGAACAGCAATCTGTGCAAAGCCTATTCTCCATGCTGTGGTACACAGCATCCGAGTCCTTTACACCCTCGGGGAGCATCTTTATCCAGCTTTCAGTCCCAAGAAGAAACAGAGAGATAGGATGAAATTCGGAGATGCTAGCTGCAGGCAGGAGTTGGTGTTACTAACCAGAGAGAGATGAAATTGTGAAGTACGAGGTAAATGACCTGGGAAAGTCAGAGTTTTTTGAATTTAAATCTAGCCAGCAGCTCGCCTTCTGAAGGTGCGATATGGTACTTCCATTGCTCCTGGGCAGGCATAAATCCGTCAGTGAGACAGTGCAGAACGGTGGGCCATATACCATTACTTGGGGCTTCCGGATGGAGCCCTTGAAGTTGCCTGGTGTCCCTCACCTCTCTGCAGAGAAGCAGCACAGGTTGCAAGCAGCTGTTTGGGCAGTCTGTTTTGATGGCAGCAGCTGGGTTTCGATTAGCGAAGCTAGCTGCCTGTGAATCTTTTACTCCACGGGCTTGTCCTTTTCTCTTGCAGATTCCCTCACCAGTCAATACAGCAGGCCCCCATGATGAGTGGGATGAACCATTTGGGTCCACAAGGAGTCCCCTCAGGAATTCGGCCCAGCCAGATACTGCCTGACCAGCAGCAGCAGCAGTACCTGAGGCAGCAGCAGCAACAGCAGCAGCAGATGCTGAGGGTGAGTGGTTGTTGGTGCACCAAAGGATGTCAGCTCCTGGGGGCTGTCTGCAATGCTTTGCTAGGCGGTTCTCCCTTCCTTGGAGTTGGCCGCTCCTGATGGAGAAACCTGCTGCGCTGCCTCTTGCCAGTCACCCAGGATAAGGTTAAAAGAAAGTTAAGAGCACAAAAGGTCTGTTTGGTGCTCCGTGGCCTGCATCCTCACTCTTCCTGCTCAGTTTGGGCCCATAAGATCATGCAAAATGCTAACTGTCTTAGAAGTGAAGTTTCGTGGGAGCTAGATACAAAGTGAACCCCCCCCCCCCCGCATACCAGGGCAGGCAGATTCATTCTTTATAAGATCAGTTTTAGGGGCATGTCTGTGTTTTCACAAGATCAAAGAAGGTGGCATTCAGAGGCAGGAAATCTGGTGTGAATCGGTCCGTGTACTCCACTTCTAACAGCAGATGGTGAAAAACTGATCCAGTGAGCTGATAGACCTAACTCCAGGTTCGGAGAAGTTCACAGGTGTGTGTTAACTCCGTGGAGTATTCCATGGATTTGCATTACAGCCTTATGAATAATAAATACCCATAATGAATATAGATGCACATTTCTTGGCGTTACAGGAATGCTTTGGGTTGAAAGGGAAACACAAAGATAAGGAGTTTGTGGGTTACTTGGTGAATTGTGTGCCTTAAGACAAGGCCTAGCACACTGGTAGAATATGGGTAGATTTGAAATGGCACAGAGTGATGACACTTAGTTTTCTGAGGGGGGCCTGAGCAAGACAGTGGTTTCTGCAGAGTGCCACAGTCAGCAGTATTTGAGAATTGCTGCCTTGTACTGGACAAGAGGCTGCCTGGAGCGTGGTCAGCAGCTTTTAGCCCTTTTGATGAGTAGCACCTTCTGACTATTCAGTGGGTTTCTTTTAGCATCCTTCATCACTTGTATTTGGGAAAAGAACATACCTCAGACAAGTTGCTAGCAGTTTTCCTAGCTCAGTAACTTAATGCGTACCTTCAGCTTTTAGCTGACATTGCTTGGTTACTCAAAAAACGTGGAGTGCCCCAAATCTCTGCAGTTACAGTGACTCTTGCTGTATTACCAGGAGTATGCCAGATGCGGAACAGACTCCTGGTGCTTGAGTTGACTGTCACATGCAGTAGCTTGTAGAAAGGAAGCACGGCCTTCTGTTTTCCATGGGTGGTAGTCAGCTGTTGCAAGGAGGCAGGACGTGAAATCAGGAGGAAGGTCTCCAGGCTCATTGAGTCAGTTACCTGCTTATTGAGGTCATAGTATCAGTTTCATGAACCTAAGGGCCCAAATTGGCTTAAGATGGAAGATAGGAGGCTGGTCTAGAAACTCACTCCCTTTGATGGGTAGAATCCTTGATCCAAGCTTCATTGTGCTTGTGAGTGGTTCTTGTACCCAGTTATTACTCTCTGCTGTGTCCTGGCTCTTTTGTCCTTGTTCACTGTCTCTTCTTTCTCTCTGCTGTTTACCCAGTGTACTCCTAGGGAGCACTTGCATCTTTCGTAGGTCAGGTTTTTCTGACCTCCTCTCATAAGATATCGTCCCTTCTCCTGATACATTTTTGTCTGTTTTCTGAGTCCGTTCAAGGTTTGAACCTTACCCCTTTGAGCCAGGGATCAGAACTGTACCTATCATCACCATGTTTTTTAGGACAGTTTTAGTGGTGTTCTGTTTCTCCTGGAAACTCTTCTGTTGACCCAGAGAGTTTAAAACTACTTTGGCAGAATATTCTGTCTCTCTATATTCTTCTTTCTTTAACTAGCTGCATCAACATCTAGGTTGGAGCATTGCATCCAGTTTTATCTACCTCCTGTTACTGACATGTAGCATCCCTGTCAGGAGCGGCAGAGAAGGGCAGTAAGATGGCTTGAAGAGTTAGGGAATGTTTCTGAGGAGGAAAGGCTGAAATAGCTGGGCTTCAACTTAGAGAAGGAGAGACAAGGGGAGCCCCCATATTTTGTCTTTTTAAAACAAACAAACCCACAAAGAAACCTCTTACCTGTTCATGTCCCTTGGCTGTAGGACAAGAAATGACCTTACATTTCTGAACATACAAGATTCAAGATAGGCTATACAAACTCCACTAGGAGTAGCCAGGTGTGTGACGTGAAATGGAATGAATAGGGAGGTTACAGGAGCTGTGCTGGTATGTCTGGAAACATTTTGAGAAGAGGTCAGGCAAATACTTAGTGAAACAGGTATTGCTGATCGTACCAGGAGGCAAGAGATGAACTGGCCAACCTCCAGAGATAGCTCTTAGTTGTTTTCCGTTCTTGTATTGTGTTTACTCCTAGTCATTCCCCAGCTGACAAGTAGACTTGTAGTTCTCTTCCTGCCATCTGCTGAAAACTCATCTTAGAAAGGATTTCGTTACTGCCACTGTCTTCCATGCAATTTCTCAGCCTGGGGCAGGGTCCTGGTGAAATTTGTGTAAATTTAAGTACTTGTAATGTACTCTTACACCACGTTCCTTACTGCGGTAGAACGTCCTTTTCCCTTCAGCCCTGCCTGTGTGTTGCCCAGACCGTCCCCGATGGCCCCTTCTCTTTTGTCTTCCCAGCAGCAACAGCAGCAGCAACAACAACAGCAGCAGCAACAGCAACAACAGCAACAACAACAGCAGCAGCAGCCGCCTCCACCGCAGCCGCAGCCACAGCAGCAACCCCAGGTCTCCACAGTGCCTCAGCCACAGGCGCAGGGCCAGCCCCCAGGGCTGGGGATGCAGGCTCTTCCCCCCCAGCAGCCCATTGTGAGTGTTCCCTCGGAGACAGAGGGATGCGATATTCCAGCACAAATCCAACCGTGCTCTACCTGCATCCTGTCCCCCCACCCTTTCTCCCTCCCCTTCATTTCCCAGGGCTCGTGTGAATGCTGAGGGTGCCAGCCGGGTGGTGTGGCTGTAACCACGTTTCTCTCATTGCAGTTCCAGCGCCAGGGCCTCCAGCAGACGCAGCAGCAGCAGCAGACGGCTGCTTTGGTTCGACAACTTCAACAGCAGCTTTCCAGTAAGCCTTAGTGTTCTTGATCCTGTCCCTAATCTCCTCCCCTGCCGTTCCCTATTGCAGGTACCCTGGTGCAGGGAAGCAGGGCCAAGCCAAGCTGTCTGTCTGAGGCCATAAATGATGTTGGCAGGGAAATGGTATCAGGACTTTGAGCTCCTGGCCCAAAGGGGCACGACAGCAGGGCAGACAGTGCTGCCAGCGTGTGAACAACCTTCCAGACCTGCTGCATGCAGAGGGATGAGAGAGCTGAGCCTTTGTAGGGGCTGTCATGCAGTTTTCTCAGAAGGATTCAGTCTGCAGCTTTAAAGCATTCAGAGATGCTTCCTCTGCTGTAGATGACCTCTGAGGGGCTCAGGGAGGCTGTAGTCCTGCGGCATTCACGTGGCGGGTGACCCAGAGATGTGATCGGGGCAAGACTTCTTGGAGGCAAGGAGGGAACTCTAGGAAGCACTGCTTCATGCTTGCTGCGTTCTGTGGGCTTCTGTGGCGGCTGTCACAGACAGGGTAATGGCACAGATGATGTTTGTAGTCTGGCACTGTGCAACTATTCCTATAATCTCTATTTAACTGCTGGCTGGGGGGCTAGAAACAGAACCCAGTGCCTGTGCTGTTCCCCTCTGAACCACCTGCTGTTTTACTGTCACCTTACTGGCTTTTGTGCCATAAAAAATGGCAGCAAGGCTATGAAAATGCCTCCGAATAGGGTTTTTGCAGTGTGAAGTGTGCTAGCTGTACCAGTGTGTGTGGTGGGGGCTGGGAGCTTGGCTGGGAGCTGACAACCCTCCTTTTTTCTTGCTGGGCCACTGTTTCTGTGGTAGTCAAGGATGTGAATGCCTACAGCTCGATGTCAAGTAAAAATACATTTGGCAGATTTTGATCTATCTGCTTGGTTAATTCAGTTCCTTAAATTGGTTATTTCTCAGAGTAGGCTTGTGCTTGGGAAAAGCTTGATACAATCAGGGGTGGAGGTGTTTTCTTTCCTATATGCACAGCTTTCACGTGTAACAAATGTCTGCGACAAATACTGGCCAAACAATAGCGCTTACACTTGTTCCTTGATAAAGTTCTCAGTCCTTGTGACAGAAACAAACAAACAAAAGGTAAACAGAAGTTTTAATGTGCTAAGTTTCCTACTAGCCAGACTCACAAACCACAAGTCTGTGCGAGGATCCCAGCCAGGACATTCAAGCATAGGAATAGCTCATATAAGTATCCGAATATAGCAGAATAGCCCTATTTTCCTATCCTGTCTGTGTAGCAAACGGAGCGGGGCTTTATATGGAACGGATGCGTGGGTCCGATGCAGCCATGTGTCAGCACGCAGCTTCCATGCCACCTCGCTGGGCTCGCATCAGCTCCACCAAGAACCATCTGGAGTTCTTGTCTGCAGTGTCCGGGCTGTGGTAGAAAGCAGGACATAACCAAGAACATCTTGTAGGAGGGGGACAGGAACACCTTGGGCTCATGGTGGGTCAGGAGGTTCTAGGATATTCCTAAATATGCCGTTGTCCAGCAGCGTTGAGAGGGCGGGCTAGCCTCAGGTCCCACTGGTCTCCTTTTATTTAGTCTGTAGCATAAGATGTGCTGATTGGGTTTCGAGATAAAACTCACAGGATTTTATTAATCTCATGGTACCCAAGTATACTTTTGAGCAGCATGCATCACCAAGCAGCAGTCCCAGCAGTCGGGAAGTTCTTGAGGTTCTTTAATAAAACCTTACCAGGTTTCCTGTCCCTTTTGTGCCAGCTGGAAGTCCTTTGGGTATGTTGTTCATTTGTACATACTGTCAGGGAGTCAGAAGAGTTCCTGGAACCTTCACGAAGTCTGGTTTCTGGGCGTACCTCGGGGTGGGTGTTTGACGCTAGCTGTCTGAACAGCTTGTTTGGCTCCAGGTGTTGTGCGATCTTGTAGGGCAAAATTTTCTTTCAAAGCAGAGAAATAACTTGCACATAGCCTCATCCTCCTAACTTGCTGCCATCTTTCAGAGCTTTGTTGTGGTGCACCAGTTGTGCCTTGAGAGATCTCTTCTGGAGAAGCTCTGGGATTGGGACTGGTGCATGTCTGTCTCTTCCTCAAAGAACGTGGGCTCCTGGCTGTGCTCCTGCGCAAAGCCTCAGAGAAACGAGCAGAACAGGGAGCGCCATAAAGGATATAAGCGCGTGATGTTTGGTTTTTGCTCATGCGCTGCAGCATACCCCTCAGAGCTTCGCTGCTGGGGGAATCTGCTTGCTGAACAAACCTTGTGACTGTCTAACTCTTGACCTCAACAGATACACAGCCCCAGCAGAACAACAACCCGTTCGGACGCTACTGATCGGTGGCGCTTCAGCCTGGTCCAGGAGGGAGCCATCACTGTGGACTGGATACAGCCTCTTCAGCCTGACCTGCAACCTGGGACTGCTCCCAGCCTCTGTCCTTGGGCTCGTGCCCCAAGTGCCGCGTGCTGCCGCTGCCCGTCTCACAGGGAGATGCCAGGAGGATGGTTTTATTGTACAGAGAAAGTGTTTTTACTATCCGATTTCTACAAACGTTTATGGAGATCCCTTGTGGCTGATAGTCTCCCTTCCCATTTCGGTTTCAGTTTTTACTCCGTTTTTAGTATTTTTGTTAAAATAATGATTAAGACATTGTAAAATTTTGTACTTTATTTATACCAGATGAACCCTGTACTGCAGACATTCTCGGATGAATACAGAGAGCTTACTTTGCAAAAGGAGTGTGTATTCGGAGTCTGCTTTTCCTCCTTCGAGCTCCTCCCAGCTTCCAGTACAGCCCAGCAGCACCTCTGCGCGTGGTCTTTCTCTCTTTCTCAGTAGAAATGATGTCTGCATTTCCTGCTTTTGTGAATGGGTGTTGCTGAGGCAAAGCCTTTTGGTTTGGGAAGGAAAGCCTTTCTTATTTGTTTCATAAGCTGGTGTTCACATGCTTTCTAGGGTTTGTGCAAACTTCGTAGGCTTTCTGTGTTGATTTAGAGCTTTACGAGCAGTCTCTGGCATGTGCCAACGGACAGAGGTTTAAGAGCAAAGAGGGAGGTAAATGAGAGAAGTTCTGAGCCCTAACAAGCCCAGCTTCCCTGCCACAGCAGTATCAGAGACGCTCAAGCTGGTACCTCTGCAATCTAGGAGGAGCTGCAGCCTGAATGCACTCAGAACAGTACTTCTCTCAGCATGGTTCTGCTTGTAAGCACCAAGGCTCAGCTGTTAGCTCCTTCCTGACAGCCCCCGTGCTTTTCTGAGTGGGTAACATTCTGCATTCTCAACCTCAGACCCAGCTACTGCAGCCTGCTGGGCTGGAGTCTCGTCTGTCTCTGGCAGACTGCTTCGGCTTTGCTGTGTTGCAGTGCTGGTACTCTCCCCTCGTGCTGCCTGTTGAACCTGGGAGCCACGCTGACCTGCTCCTTTCTTCTCTCCTTGGTTCTTCCACAGCACATTGCTTGGGGACCACTCGACCTGCGGTCGTGCCTTTAGTACGTTTTCTGGATGAGCATTTTAATTCTGCCCTAGGAGGGTGGGAGCTTGTGAGGCTTGTAGGGCCTCATGAAAGAGCTCCAGTTAACCTCAACTCTAAGGAAAAATAAACTAAACTGGCTTATTACCAGCATGCAGGGTGCGCCACAGAAGGCAGCGGGCTCTGGGAGCTGGGAGGAAGAGGGGGGATGCCCTCGGTTTTGCTCAGGCTCCTCATGGACAGGAGGAAGCCTGACCTGCCAGAGCCTCCCTGGGCTGGTTCCTGCTGCTGCAAGAGCTGGAGCTGAGCCCTTCCCTCGCTGGGGGGGAGCTGTGCGCCCTGCTCCTCCCCACCCTGCAGCTTCCTTGCACCTGGACTGGGCTCCTGCTGTGCTGCAGGGGGAAAGGTGTTGCTGGCCAGGACTGATGGAGACAGGCTCCCTCGCTAATGAGAACGGACAGTTGTGTGCAGGGTGACTTCCTCTGTGCACGGCTGCTTGTCCCCTTCGATGAGCATCAGGCCGGGGCACAGCCCCAGCTGGCTGGGAGGAGCAGCCTGCCTGCCCCCCCTGTGCCCAGGGCTCTGGACAGTGGGGCTCCGCTCACCCGCAGCGTGCTCTCAGTGCCACAGCGCTGCCAGCAGCCACCGAGGGCCTCACGGCTGGGGCAGGAGGAGGCCGTGTGTCCCCTTCCCTGTCCTGCCCGGGGCCCAGGAGCGGGGTGCCAAAACACAAGCCACGTTGGGTGGGCGGGAGCTGGCACAGCCGCAGCCTGGGCAAGCTGGGCGCTGCCCCTGGGTGCTCAGAGCCCCTCTTTCTGGGGCGTGTGCGGCCGCTGCCTGCGGCCCCCTCCTCTGCGGGCCCTGGGAGGCGGCTGAGCCTGCGCCAGGCGGCATCTTGGATGCTGCCTTCTGCATCGCTGCCGCGCTGCTGGTGGGAGGAGGGCGGCTCTGCAGCAGCCGGAGCGGGCGGCGGCGGCGGCGGCAGCGCCATGGGCGGCCCTGGGCCGGGGTGCAGCGGTGGGGTGGGGGGGCTGCGGCAGCACAGCATGGAGCTGGGGGTTGGCCTCTCGTTTTGTTCCTTTTCACGGGCTCCGGGGCTTTCCACGTCTCCCTGGGGGGATAGGAGATGCCTCAGCCCTCTGTGGGTTCCTGCTGCCGGCTGACCCTGCTTTGCTGCACAGCCCAGCACAGGGGCTGCTCCCAGAGTTTGCTCCTGCAGGAGGCTCCCCCCAGCCATGCCAGCTGCGTGAGCACAGGACAAGCACCTCTGTGGCCCCCGTGCTACCCTCAGGCTACCCCCAAGGTTGTCAGCTGCAGGGGACGCAGGGACGGAGCAAGAGCTGGGCAGGGCACAGGGCACGGCCGCTCTGCCCAGCCTGGCCGCCTGCCTCGCAGCCCCCTTGCTGTGCTGCGCGCTGGCACTGAGCAGTGGCAGTTTTAAGTAGCTCTGACAGCTTCCAGCCCTTCTGCTCCCTCGGAGTCGCAGCTAAATGCTGCTTAAGACGCAGCCAGAGGCGACTGGGGGATTTTATTACACACTGCCCATTGACCAAGGCACACAGCCACCCTGTGGCCTTCAATCCCTCTTGGGGGCTGATGCTGGAACCGCGTGAGGGTGCAGGTCACTGGGCTCTGCAGGGCTCGAGGCCAGCCCCAGGGGTGCCTGCTCAGGGCCCAAGGGCAGCGTGCGTGGGTGATGCTGCATGGCATGGGAAGGGGCCTGAGGTCACGGGAGGCTCGGCACAGCCGGGGCAGCAGATAGGCAGCAACAGGTCCTGCCCCGTGCGCCCACCCCACCCGGCACCAGCAGCCTGCACAGGCTGTGCCGGGGGCAGAGGCAGCTTGTCAGGCACCACGAGAACTGGTGTTGTGCAAGAAAATTGATCGCTGCCTGCTCCAGCAGCTGCGGCCGGCGGCTGAGCAGCCCCGCGAGTGCCCAACGCTCCCCGTGCGGTGCCGGTGGCGGGGAGCGGGTGAGGAGCCACAGCTGCAGCCCCCAGCACAGCGCCCCGGGGCAGTAGGATGTGGGGGGGCTGTGCCAGGAGCCCTGCAGCTGTGGGGGCAGCCCGGGGAGCCTCTGAGATGCTGCTGGGGGCGGACGGTCCACCAAGGGAGCGCGGGTGCTGCTGCAGGCGGTGCGCAGGGGCTCAGGGCAGGGCTGGTGCACCCATGCCAGCGGGCACAGGGCTCTGGTGGTGCGTGGCGGAGGGCTCCTGGGTGTCACGGGTCAGCGATGAAGCTGCTCCAGCTGCTGCCCACCAACGAGCAGCCCTGGGACAGGGAGCGGGGCAGGAAGGCTCCAAGCCGCCCTGCAGCGTCCGAGCGCAGGGAGCCCCTCGGCTGCACGCTCACTGACTCAGTGGCATCGGGAGAGCCGAAATAAATGCCTGCCCTTCACATGCTGCCGCACAAGCATCTGAAATGGGAAGCGGTGGCTGCTCCGCAGAGCCCCGTGTCGGGTCTGGGCTGCAGCTCTGGCAGCGGGAGGGAGGCAGAGCCCAGCTCCCAGCCCCAGACTGGAACGCGTGGAGGTGTCTGCTGGTAATTGCACGTCCTTCTCTTTGATCAGGCACCGCGGCTGATGCTGCCCTGGCAATGGCAGAGAGCTGCAGAGAACACAGACACATCCAGCAGGACCCAAATCCGTGCCCTGTTTCAAATGATTTCTGTAATCCCATCAGGCAGGAATGAAACAGCAAGGTAGCCCCGGCACAGGGGACAGGCGCTGTGCCAGGAGCCTGTGCGCGGGGGGAGAATGTCCCCGGGCTGGGAGGGGGCACACCGGGAGAAAATGGGGGTGACAGGGGGGCTGGGGGGGCTGGGAGTGCTGCTGGGGCTGGGGGGCTGTGTCTGCTGAGCCCGCAGCCCCACTCATGGAATGGGGTGGGACGGCTGTGCCTGGCCCCGGGGCTGATGCTGGCACCGGGGCACCCCGTGCTGGTACCTGATGGACCCCCTCGGACCAGCTGGGTGCTGCTGAGCAGTGGGGAGCTGGGGGCTGCTCCCCTGGCAAAATGTGCCGGGGGGGGGGTGTTCCGACGGGCAGGGCTGTGCCAGGGCACCGCGGGGCTGCGGGCGGGTGTAGAGGGGCCTGTGCGGAGCGCCCGGGGTGGGGACAGGGCACGGCGGGACAGGGTGTTGGGGCAGTGCGGGGATGCCCAGGGTGGCGCGGGATGCTCGGGCCCTGCAGAGGCATCCTGGGCGGGGTGGGACCCCCAGGACACCGCGGGGACCCCCAAGACACCTCGGGGACCCCAGGGCCGTGCGGGCTGCCCGGGGCAGCACGGAGATGCCCGGGGCGGAGCGGGATGCTCACGGCCCCGCCGGGATGCTCAGGGCGGTGCAGGGCGCCCGGGGCTGTGCGGAGATGCCCGGGGCGGGGCGGGTGCTCCCGGGAAGGGCGCTGCGGGGTGCCCCGGGCGGTGCGCGGCACCTCGGGCTGCGGTTGCCCCGCTCGGGCGGTGCCGGTGCCGGTACCGTTGCCCCCTTCCCGGGGGTCGGCCGGTGCCGGTGCCCGGGCGGGGTTCCCGGGCCCGGTGCGGTCCCGGGGGTGCGGACCCGCTGGCTCCGGGCCCCGCCGTGCCGGGTGCTTTGTCCCCGCATCCCGCCCGCTGCGGGTCCCGGGGGCCGCTCGGTGTACCGGCGGCGGCACCGAAGGGGTGCTGCGGCGGCGGCCCCTCCCCCGCCCGCCCCCGCCGTGCACGCGCCGCGCGCTCCCGGTGCGGGGTCGGGCCGGACTGAGCGGAGCGCGGGGCGCGGAGCAGCCGCCGCCGCCGCCGCCGCCCCCGGCATGGCCCAGCCGCGCCGCCGCCCCCGACGGTGAGTGCGCCCCGACGGCCCGGGCCGGCACCCACCGGGGGGGAGGCGGCGGGGAGGGGGCACCGGGAGGGGGCACGGGGCGGCCGGGATGGGGCTCCCAAGGGAGGGCGGGGGCCGGTGCCGGTGCCGGGGGAGGGGGGGGGTGCGCGCAGTGCCGTGCCCGTGCCGTGCCATTGCCGTGCCCGCAGCCCCGCGCGGCGGGGGTTAACGGGCGGGGCGGCGGCGAGGGCGGCGGTAACGGCGGGGGTTAACGGGGCCGGATGAGCGGCCGCGGCGAGCCGGCGGGTTGCCATGGCGACGGGCTGAAAGGGGGATTGTGCGCCCGCCCAGCTGCGCGGCCCCCCCGGCACGGCGCGGCTCGGCACGGCTCGGTCCGGTCCCGTCCCGTCCATCGCGGCTCGTCCCGCACCGGCGGCCCCATCCCGGCCCGGTTCGGCCCGGCGCGGCGCTGCCCGGGAACGGGGGGACCGAGCCGAGCCGAGCCGAGCCGGGCCGGGCCGGGCCGGGCCGGGCAGGGCAGGGCGGCGGGGTGCAGTGCCGGGGCGGTGCTGTGCCGGGGCCGAGCATCCCTGGGTCAAGGGCAGGGGGAGACCCGCGGCTCGGTTCGGCTCCTCTCGGCTCGGATCTGGCACGGGCCGGCGTTCCCGGCCCCTGTGCCCCGCGTGGGGCCCGGCGGCAGGCACAGCGGGCGTCCAGCCGGGCCCCGTCGTGCCCGTCCCCGAGCAGGGCGAGGAGCACACGGAGCACGGGGCGCTGCCGGGGGCTCCCCCACCACGTGCTGCGGGCAGGGCCCGGCTCCATCGTGCTCGAAGCCGTGCGGCAGGACGACCGCCGTCGGCGGTGGTTGGCGTGCCCGGGGACCACGCCAAGGGGCGTGCTGCAGGCGGCCAGGATGCCCCAGGCAAGGCAGCCCCCGTCCTTGCCCAGCGCCCTCCAGCCAGCCGCCCTCAGCACCGCGCTGTCCCCAGCGGCAGCGCATCCCGGTGCCCCTTTGCGGCCCTTCCCGAGGGGGCACACCTCCCTTGGGGAGTGGGAGGGCTGGAGGTGCCCCCGTTGCCCATCACGCAGGGGGGCTCTCAGGAAGCGCCTGCACCTCCTTGTCCCCCTGTGCTGGACCGGAGCATCCGTGGCACCCTCCGGGGCAGGGCTGGGCGCCTCCAGGTCCCCGCGGGAGCAGGGCTGTGCGGGCGGCAGCCCCCGGAGCCGGTGTCTGCAAAATGGTTAAACGCTGACATTTAGAGGTCACGCTTTTAGCATTGTGCATGTGTTTGCTTCATTTGCATTTGCAGTTAGCCCAGATCCTCGGCTCGCCGCTTGCATGTGCAGTTGCCATGGTTACACGCGCAGGATGGGGAGCTGGGTTGGACACCTGCAAACGTGCGGCTCCGAACCTCCGGAGCACCGGGGCATGAGGGAACGGCGCCGAGACGCGGGGCAGGCTCCGGCCGCGGGCACGTGGGCGCCGCGCGGCCGCGCGCTCAGGAAATGGAGCCCCGGTGCCCATCTTGGCCGGGGCTGCGTGCCGCCACCTCGCGCAGCCTCCCCGCACCCTTACGAGCCCTGCAGCACGCGCCTGGGGCGGCCCCGCTGGAGAGCAAGGCTGAGCCCAGGACGCTGCCCTGCACCTTCCGTCTGGATCCGGCTCTTTTCCAGAGCCCGTGCGCAGGCTCTGCGCCCGTGGAGGTGCCGGGCAGGTTGGTGCTGCCTTGCCCCAGGCCCAGCAGCCTGCCGGGGCTCCAGGAGGCGGCTTGGGAATTGGCAGGGCGCTCGCTGAGGTTGTGGCTGTGCAGGTGGCAGCTTCCCTGGCTCTCTGCAGGGTCCTTTTGCTTTTGACCCAGGGGGGTTTTGACCAGGATGATGTTGAATCTGTGAGGGAGAGCAAGGAGACAGTGACTGCCAGACCCTTCCGACAGGTCCCTGTTGGCTTTGCCGTTGTGTCGAGGGAGGAGGGATTTCAGGAGCCCTTGTTTGGAAGGGACCTGGAGGTCATCAAGTCCTTTCAGCTCCACCTAAGCCATCCCTACCAACAGCAGCTCTGCCAGCTGCCAATCCTCCCCCATGACCGCGGTTCTGCCTCCTCCCCAGCACCTTGCTGCAGCCTTCCCTGCCCCTGCCTGCCAGGGGCCAACTCTGTGCGGCAGGTGGGCGAGCAGGGAAGCCCTCGGACATGCCCAGAGCCAACTGTGGCCTCGGACAGACCTCCGTGGTGGCAGCCGTGGTGGTGAGGAACCTGAATGGAAGCATGGAGGGATGGTGGGAGGCAGCGCCATGGGGCACGGAGCATGGCGTGCTGCTTTCTGGGCATGGCCTGGGGGGGAGCCACAGGAGAACCTGAGCAGAACCTGGGAACACAGAGCACAGGAGGGCTGGGTACCCACGAGGTCTGTGCCCGGGTGCGAGAGATGGGCACCCAGGGGTGATGGACAGGGACAGCTTGGCTCTGTCCTTAGGACTTCAGTGCCGCTGGGATGGGACGGTCATTTGCTCCCTGTGGCACCCCAGACAGAGATTCCTCTGCTGACGAGCCGTGGTTATCTGCTGCTGCTGCTGACAGCATTTTGGAAGGCTCTTCTACACCAGGGCCTGGCACTCGAACCTGCATCCCCAGCCAAAGCCGTGGTGTGCAGGGCCGTGGCACGGAGGCTGGCAAGGGCACGCCAGCAGCAGCGAGCAGGATGCGTCCCGGTGCTGGGAGCTCAGGGGAAAGCCGCAGCAGAGGCGGAGCTGCGTGGTGCCGCGCGCTGGCCGAGAAGCTCTGGTGGTCTCCTAACGTGACGTGGGGCAGGGAGCGGGCTCTGCCCGACGCTCTGTGTGCTGTCCTCAGCAGGATTCTGCAAGGCGTGTGAGGGGAATGAATAACAGGTCCTGCTGTTGCCAGCGCTGGCGCTTTGAACCCCCATCGCTCGGCCCCTGGGCTGGGGGGGAGCTGGGGGGGAGCAGGAGCTGCGGGAAGCAGCGGGGGCTTGGGGCTGCTGCCACGTCCCGCCTGCTGCGTGCGGTGCTTGGGAGTTTTGCCTGCCGAGGATACGTGCCGGTTGTTTGGTCACTTGTCTGGGCTCACGAGAGGTGGCATCGCATGATGAAAACCGTGCTCCTGCTTCTTGTGGGCACGTGGGGAACCTCTGCCCTTGCTGCGTTGTCCGTCCTGCAGGGAGCGGGGCGATGTCTGCGGGCAGGGCTTTGTGCCGGGCAGCGCTGTTTGGGCTGGGACTGCCTTGGCAAGGAGCTCTGGGGATTGTTGGTGAGGAAGCCTTGTTCCTGACACTGCAAAACGCAGAGCAGCGTAGTAACATCTGTTATTTTCAAACTGCATCTCAGCGTGAGCATACCCTGTGAGGTGCCTGGCAAGCGGAGCTGAAGCTCTGCCTTGTGGACAGATGCTCTGGCCGTGCCAGCCGAGCAGGTGGCAAAGTTTGGGAAAGGTTGCATGAGGGAGCAGTACAGGGCTCTGACTGTGCCTGAGCCATGTTCGGGTCTGGGCCGGGGCTGCTGGGGCTGTCCGAAGGCGAGGCGTTTTGGCAGAGCCCGGCCAGAGACGGGCACGGGGAGGAGACTTCTGAGAACACCCTTGGCGTCACGGTCCCTTCTGCTCAGGGCGCTGCAGAGGTTTGCCCAGCGCCACCCCTCGCGGAGAGCTGCCCACGGGGAGCTCTCGTACCCCTCAGGAGCACGAGAAGCACGCCCCGGGCTGCGGTGAGACCCGCGGGTCGCTGCCCACGGGGGCGGCCGCGCACAGAAAGCGAGTGAACAAGGCGAGGTTCTTCAGGCTGGGAGAGAAACAACAGAGGGTGGATCAGATACAGCTACAGAAATCACAGGAGGCCAGGAGAGAAAGGATGGAGGTTAACCGCTCCCTGATTCTTGCCACGCAAGTACAAGGTCACATCAAACGCCGCTAGCAGGAGGTGCAAACCGGGAGGAGGGGATCTGCCGCTCGCAGACGTGCTGCCAGAGCACACAAGTCCTCAGAACGAGGTGTTGTGAACGGCAAAACCTTATGCTGGCTCCAGGAGAAATGGGACAAGTTCAAGAAGGACAAGAGGTTCCCCGAGGGCCAATAAATACACGGAGCTACACTTGGACAGCTCCTGAGCCGCAGATTGCTCGTAGTTCAGGCTACCGGCAGCGAAGGGTGCAGGGCAAGGCGCACCTTCGGGTTGAGCCGTTATTTCCGTGACGTGCCCGTGGGAAGGGTGCAGGCAGCAGGAAGCACAGGGGCAATCCCCACCCAGCTCTGAGCTGGCACGGGGCAGGCCCTTGCTGGGTGCAGGATGCTCTCCCCCATGGCAGCTGGGCTCCTGCCCCGCTGCTGCCCCAGGGCTCGCTGCATGTGTGGGCACCGTGTGGCATCGCGAGGGATCCTGCTTTCATCTCCCCCTCTCCTCCCATCCCCTGGCCCTGCCTGCTGTCTCGCACTCACACCAGGAAACAGCCCCAGTTCTGCTCCTGGTTTTGTGCCCGGCTGTCAGTGAGGGTGCAGCTCGGTGCAAGGAAGCATCCTCCCAGCTCCCGGCTGGTTTAGCAGCACCCGGGGACAGCAGGGAGCCACGAGGCTGGGCCTGGGAGAGGTCTTGTGGGGCGGAGAGCCTGTGCTGGGCTGGGAGATGAGGGCACGGGGCTGGGCTGTAAGGGGATGGGCCTTAGAGAGTTTTTGTCCCGTGGAGGAGGCCGGGAGGTGGATGTCCACGGTGCTGTGAAGTTGCCGATGGGAACGTGATTTCCATCTCTGCCTCGGTGCCATTTTGTTCACTGCTGCCACCGGGCCCTCCCGTGAGAGGGTGCTCAGATGCTCACCCGCTGAGGTTGCTTTGATGCTCACAGCCTTAAGGGGAGCCACGCAGTCACCTCTTGGCCGCAGAAACCTCCCCTGGCCCCCGCAGGGAGCGAGGCTTCAAAGCGGGCATCTGCCGAGGCAGAGCAGTGCTCAGGGACCTCGGCAGGGAGCACGGGCGCGTTCCCGGCACCGGGGCCGCCTTTCCTTGGCACTGCTGGTCCCTGCAGCCTGCCTGCTTGTCCTGCTTCATCCTCGCCTCCCAGGGCATCCACAGGCTGCCCGATTTGCTCCGGTTCAGCTTATTTCTTAACACCAGGCAGCCTTTACAGTGAAACACATTAAAGGATTTTTGCCAGAGGTTTAAGGCTTTCTGCTTTTTGTGCTTGAAGATAGAAAATATGGGAGGAGAAAGCTACAAGGGAAAAATATAAAGTACATTTTGGATTAAATTTAAACAGGCTTCTTTCCTAGCTGCTGGCTTGCCTGGCCTCAAGTCCTCAGCATGCCTTAGCAGCACGAGCAAGAGGGATTTTGCAGAGCTGCCCTGCTGCCGGCCGGCCCTCCAGTCCGTGCGTTCTCTGTGGTCTTCTTCGTGGTCGTGCCAGCTTTGGCTTTGTTTTGGGAACACGGGTGGCCGATGGCTCTTGCTGCAGGTGGAGGCTGAGCAGAGGCTGCCATGCGCTTGGGCTGGGCCGTCAGCCTACCTCCATCCCTCCGAGGCACAGGAGCTCAGCTCGGCTCTCCCGGTGCTCCCGGGCAAAGCTTCTCCAGCAGCGTTATCCTCGGCGGTGGGGTGGGGCGAGGGGAAGGATGGATGTGGAGGGGCAGGGTGGCTTCTGCAGCACCTGCGTGCCTGCTCCGGGGGCGCACAAGTGTGAAATTCAATTTGTAGATAAGCCGTAGCGGGCGAGGAGCGCGGGGCCTGGCGTCTGCGGGAGGCAGGCAGTGTCTGGAGCAGCACAGCCTGCATGCACGGCGTGTCCTGCCTGCCAGCTCCTGGCCAGGCTGACGTCACCTCGCAGAGCGGTGGCTGCTGCAGGACGTGGCTGCTCGAAGCTGTCTTGTGTTCTCCCGGGGTCTGCAGCCCCCAGCTCATCCCCCACCCCTGCACAGGGCCGGGGCACAGCTGGCAGCCCGGGGGGGGAGCTGATGCTCCCACCACCAGCAGCAGGTGAGCTGGGCGGCTTGCAAGGACAGGCGCTGTGAGCGGGGCCGGCGCTTCCAGCAGCGGGTGGCATTTTCCCACCTCCATCTTCTGGAATTCCCTTCCTGATGTTTCCAGCGAGCCCTGCGTGCTGGCGGACATTACAGTCTCAGCAAATGCAGCTCATGCTGTTCTCCTGTTCTTCCCGTGCGTTGTAACCGGTGGTTGCAACTCCCTTTCTCCTGCCCCACTCCAGAAGCGTCCGGGTCTCCCATCCCCAAGCACAGCCCCTGCTGTGGGTGAAGAGAATGCTGCCGTGAGCAGGGCAGCGCGGTCCCCTGAGCACTGAGCAGTGCCCTGGTGCTCTGCAGGGGCTGCTGCCACCAGTGCAGCCCAGGAAAAGCCACAGTGCTGCGAGGCAGTGGGTGGCTGCTGGTGCCACCGGGTGTGAACAGGCAGCAGCATGGTGGTATTAGGACGATCAGCCTCTCCCGCTGCTCCTTGCCGGTCTCGGCTTTCCAGCGTCGTGAGGGAGTGAGCCTAGCTAGCCCTGCTGCCTGCACTGTGATCCCAGAGGGGTGGCTCCGTGCGCATCACCTGCACGCCCCTTGCACAGGGGTTTGCTGTCCTTGTGGAGCCGCTGTGCTCCATCGCCTCACTGCCTCGGTGACTTGGTGTCTGGTGGCGCAAGACAGGGCGGTGCAGGGAGGTGATGGCTGTACGCTGCCAGTATAACTTGGAACATTATCTCTGTCCAGGGAAACAGAATAATTACATTGTCATTCAGGTTCCATGGAAAATCTAGTTCCTGCTTCTCTCCAACCATTTTCCTTGCATTTGTTCTTTGCCCCACTATTGATTACCTTCATGCTGTATCATCCCCATGACCTGGCTTACAGTTCTGCCCCATGAAACTTTGCTCAGTTGACGAAGAGATGAATAGCGATATCAGAAAAAATAGGTGATTGAGACAGGTGTCAGTAGAGAAAACAATCCTTTATCAGCTCTGCTGTTGAAACCGGAGGTTCTTACAACCGCATTCCAGATTACAACCTGTGATTAAGTGGTTTTGGCTTCCTGCTTTGAGTCAGTCAAAATGAAACACCGATGGCTTATTTTGGTGTAGCTGTTCCTGTTCAAAGCGCTCTCGGATTTTGTTGTCCACCCTCTCTAGTCGCATTCGCAGGAAGTCTTTGTGTTTTAAGCTGCAGCCGGTTCCTCTCTGCCCAGCCCACCTCCTTACATTTATAGAGCCTCCTCCGGACCACGCTATTCCACGGGAAGCATTGGCTGTGTGCGCTCAGACTGCCTGCGCTCCCTGGTGCTTCCCCAGCCTCCCTGCGAGCGTGCGTGGGGCTGCTGGCACCGGCGGCGGTCGGGGCAGGGCAGTGTCCCGTGCAAGCTGCCCGTGGCCCAGTGGCCAGAGGGGGTCCCTGGCCTTGGTGTGCAACTGGGTGCCTAGAAAGGGGTGTGGGGGACTGGGATACAAGACGTTGTGGGGAAGGACATGCTGTCAGCAGCTGGGTTTCGTACTTGCTGTTTAGTTTGGGGCCTTTCAGAAGCGTCACTGCATGAAACCAGCCCCTCTGGCACTGAAGTCTCCTTTCTTTATTAAATTTCAATCCTGCTGTTGCTAACTCAGAAAATACAAACATGTTTGGACATAGAGTTTCGGAAGCTCGTTCCTCTGAAAAGAGTCTCGTGTTTGTGTAATTGCTCCCTGAAGTGGTTCAGTCATAACAATTAGTGTTAGAGGAAAAACGGGGGGCCCTGCTAGGCACGGTTGTTTCAGAGGCGGTTGTTTGGGAGAGGACACAGAAGCTGCTGCTCTGGAAGAGGTGAGGGGATGGCGGCGAGCAGCCGGGATAATGTCAGCACACAGCTCGGCGGAGCTGGGGAAGGAAGCGCGGGGAGCGCTGCTTGCGCTGGCAGCGCGCTCTTTGCTGGGTGAGATTTGCACTCCAGTCGCTAGCTGCCGAGTGTTGGTCTCGGATCCACGAGCGAGCTTGTATCGCTTCAAAGTGGGTGCCTGGTGCTTGTTCGTGATGTGTTGGAGAGCAAGCGAGCCATCTTGGCGTGAACTCTGCGCTGGTGCCAAGGGCTCTCTGGAAGCAGCTCGCCCCGAGCAGACGTCTGGCGGTTCTGGGGTTCTGTGGATGCACACTCATGTTGATAGTCGACCCGCCCGCACGAAGCGAGCAGCGGGGCGATGCTGCCGCTCGCAAAGCGCTGTTTCTCTAGCATGGCCGAGGTGGTTGATGCCCTACCAGCCAGGCACTGCTCCCGGAGGTGCCCGGTGCCCTTGAGGTGGCCTCGGTGGTGGGCCCGGTGCTGGGCTTGGCCTGTTGGGTGCTGAAGGAACAGCTCCGGCCCGTTGGGCTCGGCTGAGGGAAGGGAGCCTCCTGCTCTGCTCCGCGCTGGTGTGGCCTTGCCTCCAGTGCTACGTGTGGAGTTGGGCGTTGTAAGAAGGATGTAAAGCTGTTAGCATCCAAGAGGGCTGTGAAGGTGGTGACAGGCCTAGAGGGCAAGATGTGTGAGGAGAAGCTGAGGTCCCTTGGTTTGCTCAGCCCTGAGCAGAGCAGGCTGAGGGGAGGCCTCGTGGCAGCCTCACAAGGGGAGCGGAGGGGCCGGCGCTGAGCTCTGCTCTCTGGGGACAGCGACAGCACCCAAGGGAATGGCTGGGACAGGGGAGGGTCAGGCTGGTGTTAGGGAAAGGTTCTGCACCCAGAGGTGGTCGGGCACTGGGACAGGCTCCCCAGGGCAGTGGTCACAGTGCCAAGCTGCCAGACTTCAAGAAGCATTTGGACAACACTCTCAGATGTAGGCTTTGGTTTTTGGGTGGTTCTGTATGCAGCCAGGAGTTGGACTCAGTGATCCTTTCGGGTCCCCTCCCATTCGATGCTTCTAGGAGCATCTGAGGACACCTGGGTTTCTCAGGACTGGAGAACAGGAGGTTGAGGGTGTCCTCATAGCGCCCTACATCTTCCTGAGGAGGGGATGTGGGGAGGGAGGCGCTCCTCTTCGTTGGGTACATAGCAACAGGATGTGGGAATGTCTCAAAGCTGCACCAGGGGAGGTTCAGACTAGACGTTAGGGAAAACTCCTTTACCAAGAAGGCAGTTGGCAAGGGAAGAGCTTCCTAGGGCGGTGGTAGATGCCCAGCACCTGTCCGTGTTTGAAGTATTTGGATAACACTCAAGATGATAAGTTTTAACCTGGGGTCTGCCCTGAGGTATTCTGACTCAGTCTCAGTGATCTCTGTGGACCCCTTCCACCTGGAGCTGCTGCTCTATCTCACTTTACACCATCCTGCCTGTCTTGCCAGCCTGGATAGTGCCCATTTAGGCTGCAGTACAGCAATGCCCCATCTGGCTATTGCTAAGGGCGCAGCATGTGCAACCCTATTGCAGGGGCTTCTGGACAATCCTCCAGGGCTCTCTGATCTGCCAGGCTGGGTCAGGCGCTCTTCCTTCGCTGCCAGTTGTTCTGGCTGGGGAGCAAGTGCGTGTGTATCTGTGCCAAGGCCGTGGCACTGTGTTTGCTGTTTAGACAGTGGTTCTCATTAGCCTCTGCCCCTGCAGGGAAGCATTTGTGAACTGAATCTGTGCAAGCGGCAAGGTGAGGGAGAGGAAAGCTGCTGCCGTTTCTTTGTGCTGAGGTCAGGGAAGCTGCAACGTGAGATAATCCAGATTATTTCTACCCAGAATGTGGCACCGAACGCCCTACTTCCAGCAGCTGTCTGCGAGCGGCGTGGAAGTCCGGCAGCCCACCAAGAGGCTGCTGCCGCTGCCCTCTTCACAGCCAGGGATCTGTCCCACAGCCTCTTGCTTGCACAGCAGCGGCTTGCTGTGCCATGCGGCCCTCCCCCAGCTTTCTGCACGCTCCTGGGAAGCAGCGAGTGGGAAGGTCAGTCGAAATCGAGACCGGCTCAAGGTGAGCGTGTGGCCCATGCCCAGACAGCCCTGGCTGTCAAACACGGTTGTCCTTGGATCCTCAATGGAGGCCACCCTGTACTTGCATCGGCAGTATTGGGTGCTTACCCCACCGCTGTCCCTGCTGCAGTGCTCACTGGCTGTCCTTCAGCAGCATCGCCGCTCCCTGCACAGTGACGCTGAGATACTGCCTGCATTTTTGGAGCTTCTGATGCTAAATGGGAGTTGGAAGTGAGCCAGGTTATGTCACCCACTGGGTTGTGTGCCTTCGGGAGCAGGCAGGAGCAGGGCATCGAACAGTGCACTGGATTCAGCACCAAAAATCATAGAATCACAGAATGGCTTGGGTTGGAAGGGACCTTAAAGCCCATCCACTTCCACCCCCCCGCCACGGACAGGGATGCCACCCACCAGATCAGGTTGCCCAGGGCCTCGTCCACCTGGTCTTGAACACCTTCAAGGTATGGGTCACCCTCTGCCCACATCTCTCGAGGATCTCGGCGTGTGTCTGAGAGCTAAGAGCTTCTGTCCCACATATGTTCTTGCAGCACTGAGGAACTTAAACGATGCTTCTCTTGAGGTTATCTTTCTTCTCCCCAGGGCATTGGATGCACAGCTGAGTGTCTCATCGGCTTCTGGTGTTCAGCTTTGCTTAAGTATTGGTGATACTGTGGGCAGAAGTTAGAAAAGGCAAGTCACAGGGAAGCATCTGGCAATTGAAGTGAACAAGGGTGAGGTTTGCGGTGTTTTTCCTTCCGTACCCCCAGAGTGGCTGTGGTGCCGTGCTATTGCGTTGCAGATGCGCCTCTGGGAGGAGGACGAGATGCGGGCACGGGGCTCTCAGGGAGACCTGCAGAGCAGAGGGCAGCTGTGGTGGGCTCCATGCTGCTGGGAAGCTCCCTCAGAGCCTCCTAAACACTGACGGTTTCATGGCCGAGATGGCTCTTGTTTCACTACGTGGTGACAAATGCTGAACCACCGAGGGCAGGGACAGAGCTGCCAGCCAGGGGAATGAGAAGCGTAGGGGAGTGGGCTGGAGGGGACACCAAGGTGTCATTCGCTCTGTCCACCTGCCTTGGAGCACCCTTTGCTGACGAGCTTACCTCTACCTTTACCTTTCCGTGGTGTACACCTGGCTCCCCTTTCTTAAAATGAAAGTGTCTCCTCCTGTCCCAAAAGGAACTGCGCACTTCTCTCAGCACGAGCGAAGCAGCGATGTATTTATTGATGAAAATAGTGATGTAGCAGTGCTTAATTGTGAATGAGACAGTGATTTAACAATTTTCTAATGGTAGAAGTGACATTAACAAGATTCGTGATGGCAAGGCCACTTAATTATTTACTGCACAGAGGAGAGGGTCAGGCTACAAGCCTCAGGGAGACCCTCACATTGCGCCATAAGGTTCAGAATGGAGGTCCTTTTGCTGTCCACACTCTGAGGAGTCTAGATATGACCAGATCCTATCCCAATCCCAGACTAACACTTTATGCCTAGAGGACTGTATGCATGTCAATCCTTTATGTCACTTAGCTAAGGTTACAAAGTTGCGGCACGCTTAGTAAATTACTTGCAAGGTTTCAATGAGCTAGCTGGCAGTCACCTACTGGGCGTCTGTCACAGGTAAGGAATCTCTCGACTTCAAAGAGTAGCTTTGAGAGGCGTCCCTGCTCAAGGAGAAGATCCTGGCATCCAGCCCGCTGCAGCAGAGGAGAGCTCAACAGGCGCTGGGCTCTCCTCTATTTTTGGGGTAAGATGACTGACGTCTAGTCGTATCAGCATGCCAGCCGTGTTTGGGTGGTGCTTGCTCCCTTAGCCCTTGGATCTGCCTCCCCCAGGTCCACGCTGAGCCCAGCTTGGCTACCACAACCAGATGCATCCATCACGGTCACCACCGGTGGCTATCACCCACAGAGAGGCAGGGGGAGGACGCTGCCACGACTGCCCAGCACTGAGTTCAGCATCAGACTGTTCTGGGCTTTTTTTGCAGCAGCCTTTCCAGCTTATAAAACTGCATCTGCTGACATGACTTGTCTCCCAGGCTTCTGTTCAAGGCCATGCTTCCCAGGCTTTCTGTGGCCTTGCTGGTCTGCTGTGGCCTCTCTTGGTTGGCCCAAATCTTTTGGGGGATGAAGCAGTTCTCTAGAGGAGAGCAGCATAATTACTTGATGTATCGTTACGAGGAGAGCAGAATAACGAAAGGCAGTTGATGTGCCTTTATAAGCTGTCCTTTTACACATCCTACTGTACTTGCCCGTTTCTGTGACAATGACATGCTGGCTCACGCGCAGTTTGTACTCCCCTGTAGCCCTTTTGACCCTTCTGGCAGAAGCACTGTTGCCTTTTCTTCCCCAGCCTGCATTTATGCAGCTGCCTTCTCCTGCCAGCGACTCTCAGCCCTGCCCATCACCACTCAGCCCTCTCTCCAGTTTGTCAGGAGCACGTCAAGTTCCAGCCCTGGCCTCCAAAGCCCTGGGTGTCGTGTGCGGATTTTAAAACATACTTCATTCTGTCATTTAGGTCACCCAGAGAAACGCTGAGCGGTAGCAGCAGCAGGGCAGACCTTGCTGAAACCCTGCTTGTCCCCGCTCAGTGCAGCTGAGTGCCTCTGGTAACCATTTATTGCTGTGCACGAGCTCTGTGATGGATTGAATTCCCAGAACTGCTCCCCCGGTGCTGCGGGACAGGGAAACGTCTGCCTGCAGCACGGATGAGAAACCTGGTGTCAGGAAGACCCGCTGGGCGCAACCCATTGCGCTTAACCACCGCTCTGTAGCATTACCCTCGAGCACCGACCCAGGCCAAAACCATCGGAGGGTGAGGGCTGAGGGTGGCTGGCAGAGAAACACCGGGGCCCAGGGGCACGGGGACGTCACCCCGGTGCCGCTGCAGCTCCCGTGCTGCCGAGGTTTCTGCAGCATCGCCGGCCAGGCAGAAGGCAAGAGCCGAGGTCGCTGCGTGCTGGAGGAGAGCGGCGAGGGGGCTGGCGGGGAGGGAGGCAGCGGGGTGTGGATTGCTGGGAGGGGAGCGGAGATCCGACGCCAGGGCCAGGCCTGGCAGCGCTCGCCCACAGCTCTCAGCCAGCAAAGGTGTGGATCCGACTCTTCTGGCTGGCGCGGGGACGCCTCGCTGTGCATCTGCAACCGCGGCTTCGCGGGATCCGCCTGCTCAGGTTTCCATGGAGAGCGTCTTGTTGTTGGGGAGGGAGCAGTCTGGCAGACAGTACAGTCGTGGAAATACCGATACAGCGTTTGTTTTCCAAGATGCATGAATAAAATCATTAACAGTTAGCAGCCTCACTTCCTCCGCTCGCACCAGCCGCCCTCAACGGTCTGGCAGGACGACCCAGGATGCCTGCAGCGGCTTTATTCTCCCGGCTCCTTGCTCGTGCGCTCGTCTCGGCGTCCCCAGCTTGGCTGTATCTGCCCGGGCGAGTCGGGTTTCACTTCCAGTTGGCAGCCTCCATTTCCTCCTGGCAGCCTCCAGCGCTCGCGAGGGCTGCGGGGAGGCAGCAGCCACCTTTGCCGGGGGAAGAGCTGGGGGAAGAGCTGGGCTGGCTGGGAACAGCGGGAGGAGCCGTAGGCGGCTCAGCCCGGGGACGCTTTGCTCCCACCTCCCGTGGGATGCGAGGGAATAGCTTCCCGAATGAAACGGCCTCCCTTGGATCTTCTTCGTTACTGCGTGTGCTCGGGAAGGCTGGGGGAAGGCTGCTTCAGCCCCGCTGAGGAGCGGGAGGCAGCGGTGCAGGGCTCCCGCAGCAGCCCCCGGCAGCGCCGCCAGCTGCCGAGCCCTTGGTGGAGGGGGCTGAGCGCCGGTGTTGGTGGCAGCCCATCAGTATTAAATTAAGGCTCGATTCCCGTACTAAATGTTACGTTAACACGAAGTTACAGCCTGCACGCCACAGCAATATGAGGGTAAGATGTGTTTCGGGGGGATTGTAATCATCCCAAATGAGGCGTTTGAAACCCAGGGAGTTCCAGATTTAGGGTTTGCGTTGTTTTTGTTTTTGTAATTGAAAACCAATCCAAACACAGGAGGGTTTAGGAGCACGTTGCTGAGATTGTTTGGGTGCCTTTATTCTGTGCTGCAGGGGCATCAGCAGATGGAGGAGAAAAGTCTTTAAAAAACGATGGAACCAAATCTTCAATTACAAATGTTAAAATAGCGTGATCTGGGTTTTATTGGTAGCACATTCTGGCTCTCCGAGGTAACATTAGGGCTGTTGGGTCTTGACTGCGCGTCTCTCTCTGGACATACTTGGCTGTGCTAACGTAGCTCACCTCTGTACCTGATAGCTCAGAATTTGAGACAACTGCAAGTCCTGAAGCATGATTTTATTTGCGTTATGGATCTGTACTTGGATCTTTAATTCTATTGTAACAGACAGTTTTTTGTCTTCAGATTTCCCCGTTTTTTAAAGAGCTGTTGGAAGAGCCGTGGGTGAGGATTAAGCAACCCAAAAGGATATCATGATAGCATAACCCTGAGGAGATATAGCAAGAAGCTGGTTTGGGCTGTTTCACTTTAAAAAATAAAATAAAAATCTCTTCTTCAGAGTGCAGTACACAGTGACACAGTGGCTACCCCAGGTGTGCAACCCCTCCAAGGATGGGAAGTGGGTGGTGACTTCAGCCCTACTTTTGTGGCGTCTCACGCTGAAATCCCTTGGCTGAGGCAGTGCTGGTTGCACTGCCGGCGATGCACGGCCACGGCTCTGGGAGAGCTTGGGGCCGGGGAATCCTCTGGTAAGCCACAGGGCTGCGGCGTGCGTGCTCCTGCGGAGCAGGGACGAGGGCTGGCAGCGAATGGCTCTGCTGGGAGTTATGGATCCCCCAGCCGTGACACCTCACCCTCAGGGCTGTCCCCTGCTGGGTGTCCCCGGGCTGTGTCCAGGCCCCGGGTGTTGCCGCTCCTCCTCGCCCATCGCTCCTGGCACCGTCCCTGTCTCCCACCGCTGCTGTCTGTGTGCTCTGGGAGCACGTCTGCGTTCCCAGCCCTGCACAGCCTCGCTGCTCGGGTGGGCTGGATGCAGCAACACGATTTTCTGGGCTGAGTGTTTCTTATTACACCTGTCAGACACTGATTTCTGAGCCTGCTGCGTTCCCTGGGCATACCAGGAGGGCAGGCACAGCACAGGCCCATTTCCTTAATGACCGGCAGTGAATTGCCTGCACATGTGCAGTGCAGATTTGAGACGCCCTCCACGTATTTTTTATTTTTTTTTTTCTCTGCGGATTTTCCTCGTTGGATGAGGTGCTCTCCATTAGTGGAGTCCCTGCCCAGCTGAGCCTTGAACACAGCCTCTTCCTTCCATCTGCACACAGCCCTTATTTTGTGCTCCAGTAATTCCAGTGCAGCTCTGCTCCCCTCCCAGCTTCGGGCAGATTTACCAGGTGGGCACCTAAGGATGCTCAGGGGCAAAATGGAGGCGCCCCACTGCCGTCCCTGCCAGGGTAAGCACGTGTGGCTGAGACGGGCGGCAGCCTCTGACCCCCTCCCCGAGCGGTGCCTTCAGCAGGGACCGGCTTGCCGAGGCCAGGATCCGGCCTCTCACCGACGCTGGGAGCCCACGAGCCAGCGTGGCCGCGCTGTGCCCGTCCCCGGGAGCCGGGGGGAGCCGGGGGGGGGGGCCCTTACATAAGCCCTGAATGCGGCAGGCGGAGCGGGGAGGGGAAGGGCAGAGCAATGAAAATCCAGGCAGCCTCCAGCGAGGGCTCCCCGCCGCAGCCCTGCACGCTGACACGCGGCTTCAGGTCCCCATCCACGGCCACCTGATTTGTGTCCGTGCCCCCTGCCACCCTGCATGGGGCTGCGGTGGGGGGGGGGACGTGGCCATGGACCCCTGCCCACCCAGCACCCGGTGCCGGGGGTCGCTCTGTGCCATGGATGGGCTCTGTGTGTGTGCAGACGGGCGCTGTCTGTGTGTCCGCACGTGCTCGGGGCTCTGTCTCCTGGGGCTTATCGGGTGTTCCCCAGCATCCCAGCCCGGGCTTGTGCCCCAGGGGGGTGAACGCCGGCCCCTTCTCCAGCACGGCAGGGGCTCACGAGCAGGGGAGCGCTTTGCGCCCAGGTAGGAGCGGGCACCCACGGCGCCGCAGCCCCGTGGCTCTTTGCAGGGTGAGTCTGCTGTTAATTCCCTCCGTCTCTCCGCAGCATCAGCAATCCCACCCGGGCCGGGCCGTTCGAAGGGGGACCGCAGCAGGCAGCTCGCAGGCTCTGAGGCGCGGCGGCACGTTGCTCCGGGTCGCTGTCCCTGAGTCGCTGGGCTCTCCCGCCCCACGGATCTGGCCGTTCCTGCTGGGAAAACCGGAGGCTCGCCGTGATGGGGATGCGCTGAGCCCTTGCCCCAGGAGCTTCAGGCCTGGATGTTGGTGCTGCTCCTCCCGGACGATGTGGCTGATACTCTGGAGAAGCCCTCTCTTGCCCCCTGTTCTCCAAGTGCCTGAGCTGGTGGCCGGCTGGGACCTGCGTCTCGCCCTGTGGGTCCTGAGCTTCGCCTCGGCCGTCGTGCGCATGGAGGGCCAGGTCTACTCTCCCACCGTCAACACGCACTATGGGAAGCTACGGGGGGTGCGCGTGCCGCTGCCCAGCGAGATTTTGGGACCCGTGGACCAGTACCTGGGGGTGCCTTATGCCGCCCCCCCCCGTCGGGGAGAAGAGGTTCATGCCCCCCGAGCCACCGCCCTCCTGGTCGGGCATCAGGAACGCTACCCACTTCTCGCCAGTCTGCCCCCAGAACATCCATAACGCCGTGCCCGAGATCATGCTGCCCATCTGGTTTACCTCCAACCTGGATATCGTGGCCACCTACATCCAGGACCCCAACGAGGACTGCCTGTACCTCAACATCTACATCCCCACGGAGGATGGTGAGTCCCCGCCGGGGCGCCCGCAGGAGCGAGCGCTCTGGGAGGGCAGGGGGGGCCGCCCTGCCCCTGCCCCTGCCCGGCAGCGGTTGGTCTCACCTGGGTGTTGTGTTTGAAGCATGTGGTTGTGGACCCTGCAGCATGCTGTTTGTTTGTGGAAAGCTTCCTCTGGCCACTCAGCTCGCCCTCAGCTGCCATCTCTGTCTCGCGTGCTCCCGCCCCTCCACGCCTCTCGGTCCCGTTCCCCCCCCCCCCCCTTTCCACCTCCATGGCATCGTCACGGGTTCCTCTCTTGTGTTGCTAAATCTGAATCAGACTCTCTGACCGCAGATCCACAGAGCGACGAGCTGGTTTGTGCTCCCCAGGCGCCGAGTGCCAGGTTCTGTCTTGAGTTGGTTTGGGTTTGTCCTTCCTCCCCCCTTTCCCACCCCCAGGTCCATGCGCTAGCCGTGGGCACGGGCCGCGGCCGCCGCTGGGAGGAACACTCTGCCTCTCCCGGGGCCGGGCTGCTCGGGCCAGGAAGGGGCCACAGAGCCCTTTTTGGGGCCGCAAAAGCCCTTTCGGGGGGGTCCTGGCGCAGGCGGGAGGTTGGGGGCATCGCTCTGCAGCTGCAGCCACGCATGGGGGGCACGGTCCCGCGGTGGTGAGGCCGAGCAGCACCGGCTGCCTCCTGGCTAACCTTTTCCTTCGCAGGGCATCCCACCTGAACCGTAAGTAGAGGGTGGAGGAGGCAGCACCTTGCCCGAGTGCCCGCCACAGCCTCACCACCGTGGGAGCCCCGGGGGCTGCAGGGGGCTGGATGGGACACGGGGCAGGTTTGCCCCGCTCAGGGCAACCTCACCGGCTCTGCCCCTCCGTCCCGGTGGGCTCTCGGCTGCACCTTCCCGCCCGCCCAGCACGGCTGGCCCAGAGTTTTCCTCCCACGGCGCCGCTCCCTGCCCACCTCCCGCGGTCCCGGGGCGGCGGGTGGGCGGCAGCGTGGTTGTGATTGCATGCCCACTCCAGCCGGTGGAGCCTCCTGTTATTTTGTAGTCTTTTATTCATTTTACAGTAAAACGGATTTCCAAGGAATGCACCCGAAAGCCCAACAAGAAAATATGTAGGAAAGGAGGTATGTAGCAAGCCGACCGGCAGAGAGGCACAGAGAGGAAAGAGAGAGAGAGAGTGAGAGAGTGAGAGGGTGCCTGTCGGTTCTCTCTGGCCCCGCGGCGTGCTCCTCCAGCGCCTCTCTGTGCCGCGACCGCCCGCGGGCCCCGAGCAGCCCTGCCCCGCTGCCGCCTGCTCCCCGCCCGCAGGGACCCGCGGGTGCTGCGGCCGCCTCGGCTCCCTCCCCGCAGCCGGGGGCTGGCGCTGAGCACGGGTGCAGGGCAGAGCAGGACGCTCCTGGTGTCCCAGGCCTTTCAGAACAGCTGCTGGCAGGCTGAGCCTGTGCTCCCCGGTCCCGCTGGTGATGGGGAAGGCCTAAATGCACCTGTTCCCTTAGGGCTGGAGGGGCTGCACCTCTCATCCCTCTGCCCAGAGCAGGCAAGTGGCTCCCTCCCACCCTGGGTACCGACCCGCTCAGGGGGAGCACCTGGCTGTATAGATGGGGCCTGAGCTCTTCTCCCTGTTGCATCCCTGGTCATGAGCAGCCAGAGCTCTGTGGTAAAAGCATCGGTCCTCGCCTGGCTGTGTAAACGCTGCCATGTTCTGCCCCAGCCTCTGTTCTTCCCTCAGCTGTGCTGGCGGGGCTATATGCATCCCTATATTCCTCCATCCACATACATACAGACACGCTCGCAAACACGGCTGTGCGAGCTCAGGATGTGCTCTCCACCTCCTCAAATCGCACCCTCCCTAAGCTGCAGCCTCCCCGGAGGCGGCAGAGCATCTCCAGCGCAGACACAGCTCCGCTTTGTCTCGTCGCTGTCTCCAGGGCTGTGCAGGGCTCCTCCCGCTGCACTGCAGCTTGGGCACCCGGAATAATCCCCATCCAACCCCAGTGCCACGGGCCGGGGAGCGGAGATGCACAAACCAGACCCCTCCTGTCTCCCTCGCTCCCTGGAGGACGCTCCCTCCGTCCCACCGCCCAGCCCCGCGCGGGTAGGCAGAGCCCAGGCTGCTCCCTGCATCGCCCCGTCCTCCCCGCTGCCCCGAGATGCCCGCGGCCAGGCCGACCAGCTCTTCTGAAAGGCTCAGGAGCGGGTGTCCTGCTGGGCTGGAGCTGCCCTCCGTGCCTGCCGCCGCCTCTGCACCGCCGTGCCGGGCACCCCGGCTCCCGCCGCTTTTCTCTTCGTGCCCCCGCGTTTCACGGGGCTGGCGCAGCTGGGCTCAGAGGTTTGGGGAGCTCTTTCCTTCCAGCGACTATTTTTTCTTTTGGTTTTTCTTTCCCCCCTCCCTGAGTTCTGTCGTTTGGTTTCTTTGCTTTGCTTTTCCTGTCGCTGTCCTGGCTATTCACACGCCATCTCTCCGAGTGCCAAGGCTGCCCCTGAAAGGGCTGGCGCATTAGGGAGTCTCCGCACGCCGCCTCCGGCGCAGGCTGTGCCAGCGACACCGAGACACTTCAAAGCGCTTCCTCTCCCGGCCCTCTGGGGCTGGGGTCCCCGCGGGAGCCCCCCGCAGCCCGGGCAGAGCAATGGGGCTTGGGGTATGGCAGGAGAAGGGGTGACGCAAGGCACAACGAAGCCCCTGGGGCGCCTTCGCCTCCTTGTTCTGTGCCCCCCGTCAGCTCTGTCCCCCGAGGATGCCTTTGGTGGCCCGTGCCGTGCGGTCCCTGCGTGGTGGCAGCTCGCAGGGAGGCGGCGGGGCCGTGCCTCCTGCCCTGTGCCTCCTGCCCCGTGCTGGCAGAATCGACTTGCGGATGGGCAGAGCCAGCGATCCGGGCACCCAGGCGTGACGTGCGGAGGATTAAAGCTCCCAGCTGCTGCCGCTGCCCTTCAGCTCCGGCCGCTGAGCTGGTGTCTGTTGACTCGAATTAATTGAATAACTCGTGAAGAGGCACTTAGCTCTGAATGTCCTGGGTCGGTAGTGCTTAGGGCGAGGATAACGCACCTGCAGCGCTTGTTTGTTCAGACTCTGTCTCATTTGAACATCATCGTGTCCAGTAGTCCTCCTGATTATTATTTCTAAGGCCATTTTGTGTATGACCGGTCAATAAGCTCTCCTCCGGCAGAGCGAGAGAGCCTGTCTAGTATTCTGGTGGGTTGAAATGCCTCGGCTCTCACCTCACTGTTGTTTTCATCTCAAAGCAGCCAAAGGGCTAAGATTTTACCAGAATTCTCCCCGTCTCCACGAGGCAGAAAAACGCCCCTGTCTCCCTGACCCATTTGCTGCTTGGGCGCACATGGGTCCCCTCTCGCGGGACAGGGCAGGGCAGCAGCGCTTTGGGGCTAATTAGCCGTGCACCGTGCAGGAGGATCTGTCGGACGGTGTGGGTCCAGCTGCTGCTCGTGTTTGGCTGTGAAAATAAAGCTCTGCCCACCGGAGGAGCGTGTACGTGCACACAGCATAGGGCCTGTGGATGCTCATGTTGGACCCCCCCGGTCTTTACTAGGGACCAGCCTTACCTCTGCGGGGTGCCTGGGGGCACGTGGCCACCCCTGTGCTCACAACGGTGAGGGGCGGCGTTAGTGCTGGCGGTCACCAGGACACGAGGAGCCCCGGGAGGATGGAGATGGCTCCTCAGCATCGCCCAGGGGCAGGAGGCGCCGGGCAGCATTCGGGAAAGGCTCCTGCCCGGCTGCTGGAGCCAGAGAAGGACTGGGTCCCGCTCCTGCTCCTCTCTTATCTGCACCACGCCGAGCGCGACGGCTGCAAGGAGCTGGGATCCCTGCCCTCTTTATCGCTGTTTGCACTGGCGTCAGTGCTATTGGAACAGTTTGCTTAAGATAGTATAAATCCGGTGCGGATGCTCCTGTTTAAGGAAAACTGATTTTATTTTTTACTGAACTTGAGCTTAAATCTTCCCAGGGACTTCAGATAAGAGCATACGCATCCTTCCTATCACCCTGAACAATGTCACTGCGCAGTCAGCTCGCAGCTGAGCAGCGTAACAGGCACTCGCACTGGGTGAGCAGAACAAATTTTTGCTGGGTGAGGAGAGCAGGAGCCACAAGTCCATTGGTTTTCCCGGCTGTGAACCAAGAAGCTCAGACGGGCCCAGGGAGCTCGTGGGCCGGGCGGGCAGCTCTGGGCCCCGGGCTGCGGCCTGTGCTGGAGCGGAGGAGCAGCTCCTGATGCCGTGGCCTCGAGCACTGAGGTGCCACCTCTCCCAGCTCCGAGCGCCGGGTGGGTGAAGGATTGCTGCCTGCAGTGGTCATTAGAGAAAATCCCTCTCCCTGTGCATTACCAGGGAGGCTGGAGAGGAGCCCCGCTTAGCAAATGCTGCACGGGTGCTTTGTCATTTGAGTGCTTTCTGGGCTCGCAGCTCTCCCTGTCGAAGACGCACCCGGCCAAGCCCTCAGCGCCTGCCTGCAGGCAGGCTGGGGCTGAGTGTGCCACGTGGGGAAGGGGACTCTGGGGTGCCAGGGCAGAAGGCAGGGGCTCCTGGGGTGAGGCTGGGGGTATAGGTGTAGCAGGACGGCTGCGAGGAGGCAGGGCACAGAGATGGGTTGTGAGGTGAGCTCGGAGAACATCCAGCTGGCTCTGGAGACATCCCTGCCCCAGGACAGGAGCTGCTCTGCCTAATGTGAGCCCAGAATTTGTCACACCTCTTCCTAACCCCCTCCCCAGGCCATCAATTCCACTGCTTTTCTGCCCTATCTGCCAGAAATGTTTTCTTTTTGCCCGGCTGAACCCTTCCTCCTGTGGCTCCGCAGCTGCTGCCCCGTGCAGCAGGAGTCACTTTCCCGTGTCCCCACAGCTCATGGCCTGTCCTGCCTGGGGAAGCAGCGGGCACAGCTCCCTTCGGCTTCCTGCTCTCAGCACTTGTCTCCCTCAAACTTTGCTTGCCCGATGGATTTTCCGGACTCGTGGTCCTTTCTCGGTGGGCTGCCCGCAGAAGGGCACGGCGCAGGGCGCTGTGCAGCTCACCAGCAGCGGCCGCGCCTCGCCGCTCGCCCTCGCACCCTGCTCTTGTCTTCTGAGCGGGACGGGGCTGCTGTCCCCAGCCAGGCACCGCGGGTTATCCCTGCTGACGAGGGGTGTTTCCACCTGGCCCCACAGAGCTGCCCGTATCACTGATGGCTTTCATACTCCAATCCTGTCCCCCCCCATCTCTGTCATCTGCAAGCGGGACAGGTGCCACCCGTGTCACCTCCCGGGGTGGCAGTGGAAGTGACTCACTGGCTTCAGCTTCCCAGCCACTCTCGCACACCCACCTTTGCCTCAGCTCATCCGGACCCAAGGCTGCAAGGAGCAGCCCCTTGCTGGGACGGAGCTGGGCTGATAGGAGCGGGGCCCTGGGACCATGCAGGTGCCCGGCGGGACCTCCGAGCTGTGCAGGACCTTACAGAGACTGATGTTTTGGGGGGCATGGGGTTGCTCCCGTTACAATCCAGTGGTTCGTGGTGCGACGAGCAGGGCGCTGTGGCATTTCGGCCGTGCTGGTGGCAGAGGACAGCCGTCCCCAGCGGCAGCAGAGCTGGCAGCGGGGACCCCAGCGCCCACCCCGGTGCTGTGCTGCGTGCCGGGGCCGCAGGGGCAGGCAGGGACACCGCTCGGGGATGCTCGCCGCCCCCAGCACCTGGGGAGGATCTGGGAAGGGCCCTGGGGAGCGGCATCACGGCGCCAGGGCAGCCTTGCCCCTGCCCTGCCATGGCTCTGGGAGAGGTGCAGTGTGAGTAGCCAGCAGTGCTGTGGGGCGCAGGCCTGGCCCCACCGTCTCTGCTATCATGCTATTTTTGAATTCTCTTTTGTTGTTTTTTTTTTTTTTTTTTTTTCCTTTTCTTTCTTTTTTTTGTTGTTGTTGTTTTGTTTTCCTTTCTGTTCTGTCTCCTCGTGTTTGGTCCCTAGGAGCCAGCGCTAAGAAACAGGGAGAGGACTTAGCGGATAATGACGGGGATGAAGACGAAGGTATTTCTGTGCTCGAGGCTGCCACTGCATGACACGCAAAGCAACTCCGTTTGCCCGCCATCCGCTGCCATCCCCAGGGAGCCCCGTGTGTGTCTGTCTCGGCGCTGGGCAGCTGCGCGGGGCGGGGGGCCGGGGGGCCGGCTGTGCAGGGCTCAGGCCCTTCCTCTCCTTCGGGGGAAGCTTGTGGGGTTGTGCTGCAGGAGAAGTTTGCTGGCTGCCCCGCTCCGCTCGAGCGAGGGCCGGGAGGAAGCATGGCAGCTTGGGAGCAAAGGAGCCCTCGGGCACCTGGGCCCATTTCACCCCGAGCCCGGTCATATTCCACCTCCAGCCTCATCCCTCCGGACTCAGAGATGCGCAGCGGGAACCTGCGCCCTCCCCTCGTGCCCTCGTGCCCTCGCCCACTCCCGACTCGCTCCCAAGGAACGCGGGTGCTGGTGAGGAGCGGCCCCGCACAGCCCCGGGTGTTATGCCACGGGCCAGCAGTGCCTCCAGCTCGCTGCCCCCTGCACCCGGAGCAGGATTTGTACCCGGCCCCGGCGCTGGGGATGCTGCGCCCACTCTTTTCCCAATGCGAGCGGGGTCTTGCTAGTGGCCATGGCGTCTGTGCCAGCTGAGCGACTTCAAACGGGTGCGATTCAGGATCTGCACCAGGCTTAAGCAAGCTGCAGAGCAGGCAATTTGGGGTAAAACAGGGCTGCTCGTCTGCAGGGTCTGGACTCGGCCTGTTTTGCTGCAGGGATGTGAGGAGGAGGCGGGAGGAAAGGTCTGCCAGGATGCAGCTGGGACACGGCGAGGGCAGCGAGACCTCGTGGCTGCGGGAGTCCTGGGGCAGCTCAAGCCTGTCCTGACAGATGGCATTGGGGTTCTGGGAAGCAGATGAAAAGCCCGTTCATTGGCAGCATCAAAACCTGCTGTTGTCTCCCAGTAACCTGTGCCCCAGGATCTCTTGTACCAGGGTGTAAACTGGCATCCCTCCTAAGTGATTTGACTGCAGTAAATCCCTGCGCACTAAGATGTGCTGCGAAGATGAAGAACCGTTTTTTTTCCCCCCATTATGCCGTTGCTGCCGGTCAGACACAGGGATGTCCCTTGGCATTCCGGTGACAGCGCGTGGCAGGGAGGGGAGTTCAGAGCTGCAGGCTCGGCGTTGGAGCTGTTGGGATTTCACGCAGGCGGCCCCAGGAATTTTCCTGCCAGAGCAGGGCTGGCACCGGGGTGGCCCCGGGCAGGGCAGCCGGTGGCGATGGGGTGCGGGGGGTGAGGGAGGCAGGGATGGGGCAGGGGTCGGGGCAGCCGAGGGGGGCGAGGCGAGGACTGTGCCTGGGACCGGCCATGCCCACCGGTGCAAGGCGCTGAGTGCGGGTGAGCACAGGGGAGAGCAAAGTCCATCGGCACCGGCTGGCCGGCATGGGAGAGGGCTGGGCACCATTTGGAGCTGGCACCACCAGGAAGGGTGCAACCGCCTCTGTGCAACGCGGTGGAGATGTGCCAGGTGCCGAGCACCAGCAGGGACTTTCCCCAGGATAAGAGCAGGCAAGAGAGGGAGCGCGTGGCTGCTCCCTGCCCTAGGCTCCCCCAGCCCTCCCTCCCCGTCCCTCGGGTCCCATTCCCCATCCTCACTCCATGCCTCATGACCTGTCCTCGCCCGGCCTCGGCGCTCACCTCCCGACACGCACACGCGCACGCACTGTCTGCTCATCGCCATGTCTGTGTCCGGGCACTGGGGTGCCATGGGCTCGCATCCCGGCAGCCGGCAGGTTTCTGCCTTCCCAGGGAATTGGAATTGGGGTTTGGGGGGGGGGGCGGGAGAGACAGAGGTGGGAGTGCCCACCAGTGCCCCCCCGCCCTCCAGGTCCTGCACACCCCGTCCCTGCCCCTCTGCAATGCCAGCTGCCAGCACTCCCGGAGCCGAGGGCTTGGGGCCAGCTGAGGAAGGGACACGGGGACAGACTCCGGGGGCACCCTGGGCTGCCGGTGCCCCGCAGCCGCTGCCACCACCGAGGTGCCGGCTCCTGCCCGCAGCCAGAGCCTGGCTCCGGGGAAGAGCAGCTGGGTCCAGCCCGCGCCTCTCCCGCATGTGCTGAGACCCTGGGCAGCTCCTGGCAAGGGGACAGCAGTGCTGGGACGGGGACAGGGGCTGCCACTGCCCGGAGAGGGGCTGGAGGGTTTGGGAGGGTGGTGGCGCCAAGGCTTTGGGTTCTGGGTTTGGCTGCTGCAGCCCCCTCCCCAGTCCTGGCAGCTGGCATTGCCTTCCTCCTCCACGGTCTGCCTCTCGGCAGGGTGCTGCGGCTGCTGGCGGGGTCCTGTGGTTAACCTCCTCTCCTTCCAGACATCCGGGACAGCGGGGCCAAGCCGGTGATGGTGTACATCCACGGCGGCTCGTACATGGAGGGCACGGGGAACATGATAGACGGCAGCGTCCTGGCCAGCTACGGGAACGTGATTGTCATCACCCTCAACTACCGCGTTGGAGTGCTCGGTAGGGGCCGTGCCAGCGCCATGCAGTGGGACGGGGGACGGGGGGACAGGGAGGGACGGGGTCTGTGCTCCGGCCGAGCACGGTGCCACGTGGCAGCTCCCCACAGCAGCCACAACAGCGTGGTCAGGCTCCTGGCACCGGCCACCCAGGCTCATTTACACAACCTGGCTCAGCTGAAAGCAAATATTGGTCTGTGGTTAAATAAATAATAAATGTGTTTACCCAGCATCACCTCCCGAGAGGGTTCGGAGCGCTGAGCTGCCAGCGGGTGCTGCCTGGCTGCCCTGGGGGACAGATCAGCTCTCCCCCCAGGCAGGAGCTGCCTCTTCGCTCCATGGGTGCTGTCCTCCAAGCCGACCAGGCAGTGCCAGTACCCCAGCAGCCCCAGGACGGGGCCAGGGCAGGCCCCAGGAGCTCCCTTTGCCCTGCATGGGAAGTGCACAGTCCCAGATGCATCCCCTGGGGAGGGGAACAGGAGAGGTGTAAGGGTGGCTTTGCTCCCACACCTGGGCACCACGTCCCTCTGACACCCCTGTGCCCCACATCGTCTTGGAAAGGCAGAGGTCAGCAGTCCTGCCTGGATTTACCTGGTAGGAAATAGGCTTTGCCGTAAAAAGAAGCCTATTCGAGACCTTTCGATATTAAAAGTCAGGCCTTTAAGATTGATAGCACTAATTTAAGAGGTATGAAATACAGCCTGAAGTAAAACTTAGGTGGTGCCATCGGCATCTCCACGGAAGAGCCGCGGAGTGCCAGCAGTGCCGGCGCAGCGCCGTGCCACTCCCTGCCACCGCGTTACCTGCTGGCATCCAGCCTCCGTGCCATGGCTTGGGCTTCCTGCTTTGAGTCAAGGCAGATAAAACATCGCTACCTTATCTTGGGTGTTACCTCTGCTATTGTAAGCATTTCTTAGCATCTTTTCTCACTGAGAGCCTTTGTGTTTTAAGCTGCAGCCGGTTCCTCTCTGCCCAGCCCACCTCCTTACATTTATAGAGCCTCCTCTGGACCACGCTATTCCACGGGAAGCATTGGCTGTGTGCGCTCAGCCTGCCTGCGCTCCCTGGTGCTTCCCCAGCCTCCCTGCGAGCGTGCGTGGGGCTGCTGGCACCGGTGGTGTTCGGGGCAGGGCAGTGTCCCGTGCCCATCGCCCCGTCCGTGCTCAGCCTCTCTCCCCCCACATGTGCAGCACCGCGGTGTCCCCACACCAGCCGCAGCACCCACGGCACTGCTGGTCCCGCTGCGACGGGGTCCCCGAGAGCTCCCCCAGGCCCAGGGAGGGGTGGGAGGGCAGGCAGCTTCCCCCGTCCCTAACCGGGCTCCGCTTCACCCGCAGGGTTCCTGAGCACGGGGGACCAGGCTGCTAAGGGCAACTACGGGCTGCTGGACCAGATACAGGCGCTGCGCTGGGTCAGCGAGAACATCGCCTTCTTCGGCGGGGATCCCCTGCGGATCACCGTCTTCGGCTCCGGCATCGGCGCCTCCTGCGTCAGCCTGCTCACCCTCTCCCACCACTCGGAAGGTAGGTGCTGGCCGTGCCCGAGCCGCCGAGCCATTCACGCGGGAGTAGGGGCAAAAGTGGGGCGTGAGCCCGGGGAGGGAGCGAGGCCCCGTCGTACCGGAGAGGAGGTCTGGGAAGCGTGGAGACTGGCACGGCGCTTGTGGAGGTGATGTGATTGATATCGTGCTGTAAATACAGCAGAATGTTTACTCTAGATAAAGAAAGGAATTGTTTATGCTACAAGATTGTGTTGGCATAAGAGCAGATGCATATAAACCACCTGTGAATAAATTTACATTGAAAATTGGGGAAAAAAAAAAAAAAAAAAAGATTTTCAGCAATCAGAGCAGAGTTGTTCTGCCTAAACTTCCTGAAGGAAACAGCAGGAGGAAAACCTGAGCTGAGCACGGTCCACAGGGCACCGGACTGCCAGGGAGCACGGTGGGCATGGTCGCAGGGAATTACATGGGGCACATTCACTGACGTCTGCCAGGGCCACATCCCTCTGCGTGGTGCAGGGGAGAAGGGGCACACGCTGGGGCAGTGGGCACCGCCGTGCATCTGCCCCAAAAACCCAGGCAAGTGTGACAAATGACAATCCTGTGAAGAGCTGCAGCCCTGCTGGGGAGCCTGGGAACAGTACACGAAGAAAATCCTTCGGAAACAGCACGGCCGATCAGGTGGCGGACGCTGAACATGGAGCGGGGCAAAGTGTACCGTGCTGCCTTGTCCTGGTCCAAGATGTGGGGAATTCAGGGCCAGGCTGCCCCAAAGCCTGCTTGCTGTGCCACCACCATCACCTGCACCCTGCCAGCTTGGAGTAAAGCAGGGTAAAGGAGGGCTTGCTACAGCCCAAGTGTAGGGAAAGTTTGGAAATAAGGAAGGTAAAGCTGGAGTGGTCAAGCCCGAGCAACGTGTACAGAGGCCACATTTGCTCTGGGTAAGCTGCCACCCTGCCACCCTGGGCTCTCAGGGTGCTCATGATCAGTCCATGCTCCTGCACGAGTGCCCAGTGCCCAAAGTCAGCACCTCAGCTCTTGGCAGCCCTCTGTCCTGCTGCCCCCGGCATCTCCTGGGCAGGATGCTGCTGGGGATGGTGCCTTGTCCTCTTCAGGTGACTTGTTCAAGCACGAATGGCTTTTAGGAGAAGCCATTTTCTTTGGTAAGCCCAGAAGATGCTTCCCTTGTGTGAAGTGGTAAATCCAGAGCCGTGCCATGAAGGAGCAAGGGTAGATCTCGTAGACCCCGGAGCAGCAGGAGGGGTTCCACCCTCATGCAGGGAGGGGATGCCCTGCGGCACAGGGGCCTGTGCGTGGCCATGCTGTCCCCATGGCCCCACCATGTCCCCATGTCCCCATGGTGGTGACACCTCTTTGGAAGCACAACCGGGTGCGCTGCTGTACCCGGCAGCATGAGGAGAGGCTGGGGCAGGTTGGGGCCTCCAGCCCTTTCCCCCCCGAGTGACTGCAGCCGCTCCCTGGCTTTCCATCCACAGCTGGCCAGGCCAGTACAGCACGTTGTGGGTCACGCCAGGCTTCCTGCCACTAAACCCTGTGTCTGGGGGCTGTGTCCCTTGCTGCCCCATTAGGCTAAGGTATCAGAACAAACGGAGCCAGGACGCCCTCGCCCAGACCTGCTCCAAAGGGGATCCATCTCCCCGGGGACGGGGCCGGCAGCCGGCTCTGCAGCGCGGCAGGGGAGCCACGCCGAGACACAGCCCGTAGGCCAGGCGGGTTTGTTTTTATCGGATCAAAATAAAACTCGTAGTGATCAAGAGCTATTAATGAAGCTGCTAATTTGTGCCTGCTCTGCCAGGCGCGGCGAGAGGCAGGCAGGGGAGGCTGGTGCCACGCACGCTGTGTCTGGCTGCCGGGGAGACCCGCGGCTCCCCTGCCAGCCCCGGCGCGCGCAGGCGGGTGGGTGCCTGGCCAAGGGGCCAGGGGCTGCTTCTCCTCCCTGCCGGCCCTGCCAGGGTGCCTGGGGATGCTCACCTCAGAGGGGAACAGGCAGTGCTCTGCCCGCTGTGCCTGTGGGCCGGGCACTGCTTTCCAGGGCACCGGGAGGTGACGAACAGAGCTTGTGACTTCTCTTTGTCCCAGCGCCTGGGACTGTACGTCAGGTACTTGGCAGAGCGAGGACAGTGCGTGCAGACAGAGCTCCGGGCACTGTGGCTGGTAGCCAGGATCCCTGAACACTGCTGCTGCAGGCAGGGGCACGCTCCCGTCAGAGCTGCACGGGCTCAGGTGTGCGACCATCTCTCTGGCAGCACTCCGTGCGTCAGTGGGCTCAGCCCAGCGGCCCCTGGGTGCAGCGATGCTGCTGTGCTGGTCCCTGCACTGTGCACGAAACGGTCTCTGGCAGCAATCAACTGCAGCAATCAAATGCCAGAGTCCAGCCAGGCACGGCAGCACGCGGGGCCGCGGGAGAGGGCCGGCCGGAGAGCAGAGACCCCAGGGTGCACCCCGAGCCCGGCCGCTTTCACCGCCCCGGAGGCTCCGCTTCCTCGCAGCCCTTTGTATTCCGAGCACAAGCGCCATTGACATGGGGCTGGAGCCCAGCCACGCATTCCTCCGCCTGGGCCAGGGCCTTTGTGGCCCCGCTTTCCAGGGCGAAAGTCCACTCCCTCTGTGTTCCCGGTGGCAGAAAGGCCCTCTTTGTGCGTCTGGCAGCGTGCTCCCGCGGGGCCGGATTGGCACCGAGCAGCCCCAGCTGGGCAGGAAGTGGCGGGGAGGGGGGCGAGGGGGGCCCTGACAAAGCGGCGGGTGGGACACGCAGGGTTAAGTGTCCCCGGAGCAGGCGTTAACCCTCCCGCTGCTGCCAGGCCTTCCCCATGAAACGCCTGCCATGGGATCCTGGGGGAGCGCGGCGCCCCGGAGCTGAGGCCCCGCGCCAGCCCAGCACCGCAGGGAGCGTGGCACGGGTTAAGTCCGGAGATCGGGGTCCTCGCAGGAGCCCAAGGGCACCAGTGCCTCCTCCACGCCTCATCCTGCATTGCAGCCATGGGGTACTGGGGCAGCTCCGGGCTCTCCCTGCTGCAAGCTTCCTCCGCTCCTTGCTTCTCTTGCAGGTCTCTTCCAGAGAGCCATCATCCAGAGCGGCTCCGCGCTCTCCAGCTGGGCAGTGAACTACCAGCCCGTGAAGTACACCAGCATGCTGGCCGACAAGGTGGGCTGCAACGTGCTGGACACGGTGGACATGGTGGACTGCCTGCGGCAGAAGAGTGCCAAGGAGCTGGTGGAGCAAGACATCCAGCCGGCACGCTACCATGTGGCCTTTGGGCCGGTCATTGACGGGGACGTGATCCCGGACGACCCAGAGATCCTGATGGAGCAGGGCGAGTTCCTCAATTACGATATCATGCTGGGTGTCAACCAGGGCGAGGGGCTGAAGTTTGTGGAGGGCGTGGTGGACCCCGAGGACGGCGTGTCGGGCAGCGACTTTGACTACTCGGTCTCCAACTTTGTAGACAACCTGTACGGCTACCCCGAGGGCAAGGACACCTTGCGGGAGACCATCAAGTTCATGTACACGGACTGGGCCGACCGGGACAACCCCGAGACACGCCGCAAGACCTTGGTGGCCCTCTTCACTGACCACCAGTGGGTAGAGCCGTCGGTGGTGACGGCCGACCTGCACGCCCGCTACGGCTCCCCCACCTACTTCTACGCCTTCTACCACCACTGCCAGAGCCTGATGAAGCCCGCGTGGTCCGACGCGGCCCACGGGGATGAGGTGCCTTACGTGTTCGGGATCCCCATGATCGGCCCCACAGACCTCTTTCCCTGCAACTTCTCCAAGAACGACGTCATGCTCAGCGCCGTGGTGATGACCTACTGGACCAACTTTGCCAAGACGGGGTGAGCAGGGCCTGGGGAGCGGTGCCTCACTGGGGGTCTGCATGTGGGTGAGGGGGTGGTGGGATCGCATGCCTGCTGTGGGACCCTGTGCACAGAGGTCCGTGCGCTGTGCCCTAACTGGGGTCATCAACCACACAGCCAGAAGCTGAGAGCGTGGCCAGCCCCAGGGGCCTGGCACCATGTGTTCCCACCCTGGGCAGGGCTGCTCGCGGCATGGCACGGGCTGTGGCCACGGCCAGCCCAGCACAGGCTCTGTCCACAGCCAAGCACAGGGGTGTGGGAGCCACTTTGGCTGCGGTTATCACAGGTCAGGTTTGACTCAGGGTTTGGGGTGGTGCCTATCTGTGCCCTCCTCTGCTTATCCAGACGCGGCCGGCTCTCCCTCCCCACCTCTTTGGCTCTCCCTGGCGCTAGCTCTGTTTTGCCTGTGTCTTGCAGGGACCCCAACAAGCCCGTCCCCCAGGACACCAAGTTCATCCACACCAAGGCCAACCGGTTTGAGGAAGTGGCCTGGTCCAAGTACAACCCCCGCGACCAGCTGTACCTGCACATCGGGCTGAAGCCGCGGGTGCGCGACCACTACCGGGCCACCAAGGTGGCTTTCTGGAAGCACCTGGTCCCCCACCTGTACAACCTGCACGACATGTTCCACTACACCTCCACCACCACCAAAGTGCCACCGCCCGACACCACGCAGAACTCCCACATCACCCGCCGGCCCAACGGCAAGATCTGGACCACCAAGCGCCCCGCCATCTCACCCGCCTACAACAGCGAGAACGGGAAGGAGAAGTGGAGCCCGGAGCAGGAGGCGGGCACCCTGCTCGAGAGCCCCCGTGACTACTCCACCGAGCTGAGCGTCACCATCGCTGTGGGCGCCTCCCTCCTCTTCCTCAACGTGCTGGCCTTCGCCGCCCTCTACTACCGCAAGGACAAGCGGCGGCAGGACACGCACCGGCAGCCCAGTCCCCAGCGCGGCGCCGCCAACGACATCGCCCACGCGCCCGACGAGGAGATGCCGTCGCTGCAGGCGAGCCAGGCGCACCACGAGTGCGAGGCCGTGCCGCCCCACGACGCCCTGCGCCTCGCTGCCCTGCCCGACTACACGCTGACGCTGCGCCGGTCCCCGGACGACATCCCGCTCATGACCCCCAACACCATCACCATGATCCCCAACTCGCTGGTGGGGCTGCAGACCCTGCACCCCTACAACACCTTCGCTGCCGGCTTCAACAGCACGGGGCTCCCGCACTCACACTCCACCACCAGGGTATAGCCGCCTGCGGCCGGCGCACACCCACGCACGCACGCACACGCACGCAGCAGACACTGGCAGAGGGACCGGCGGGAGCCCCGGACGGACGGGCAGCGCACACGGACGGTGCGGCACCGAGCCCGGACCTGTGGGACCCAACACCGCTGGCTGTCCCGCTCCCCTCGGCGCTTTCTTTCGTTCCTTTCTAACTCTTGAGAAGTGCTTCGACTCTCCCGGCTCCCGGCAGGAGGGCCCCTCCAGTCCAGCCGACAGCGGCCACAGGGCTCCTTGTGCCGGGGCTGTGCCTCCCCGCGGGGACACGGCCGAGCACCCCGGGATGGGTGCGCAGTGGTGCCGGGCATCCCTCTCGGCCGGTGCCGGGGCTCCCCGGGAGGTTTGGCATCTGGAGCGCTGTGGATAAGGCTCCGAGCGGCGGCCCCAGGCCATGGTGCTAGAGGCAGAGGGCAGCGGGCAGGGGCCCGGGGCCTGGCCTCGCGCTGGGTGCGGGCGCTGGGGCCAGTGCCGGGGCACTGGGAGCCGGGGAGCTGGCCCCGAGCTGGGGACTTGGCACCTCTGCCCCTCTTTGCGCTGCAGAGAACCTCTTTTGTGTCAGTCGTTTCTCTTTGCAGAGACGTTTTTTAAGCAGATCTTTAGTTCTTTACACACTAACGGAGTCTCCGCGTTTTGTCCTTTGTAAAGATTTTAAACCAAGTGTTCTTGATATAAAATAAAAAGCCAGTTAGAAGAACCCCAGCGTGTGTGCACGGTGCTGGCCCCAGCGCGGCCCCGCGGCCCCCACTGCCCGTGCACGGGGCCGGTGGGCGCCAGGCAGGGCCCTGCCTCCCGCGCCGCGAGGCCGCGCTCTTTTGTATTTTTGATATTCTCCCTCTTCTGTCACCCGTGCCCACGGATCTCAGCCAAATAGCCTACTCCAGGGCCTGGCCGCGAGCACCCCACGGCCCCCTCTTGACCCATCCCACCCCGCTGCCAGCACCGTCCAGTGCCACCCCCAGCCCCTCCTAGGTGTCACCCGCCAGGGACGCCCACGGCTGAAGCGCAGCCACCCAGGGCAGCAGCCGGGGCTGCGTCCCGGCGCTCCCCACGACCACCCTGCCCTGCTCCCTGCCTGCTTCCCACCCTGCCACCCCCTCGTGCCCGCTGCCGGGGCCACGCTGCACCCTCCCTGCCCCAGCTGTGTGGATTGCAGCGGGCCGGCAGCTCGGAGGGCGAGCTGGCTGCACCGAGGGTGCTTTCTGCCTCCCGGCACCCGGGTGTGCTCGCAGCGGGACCACGGGGGATGATGCAGCCCGCGTGGGGACAGGGCACCCATCCCGGGGCTGGGGCACCCGCGGGGCTGGTGGGGGCTTCAGTGCAGCCGGGCACGGAGAAGGAGCTGCCCGGGAGCCCGGCCAGGGCATCTCAGTGAGGGCAGGGAGTGTGTCAGCCTCCAGCACGGTCCCTGGCGCGTTGGGCTTGGGGAAGCAGGAGGGGGGGACGGGTCCAGCAGCTGGGGGCAGCTCCTGTGTCCTCGCGGGGCCGCCATCCCTCGCCCCGTGCGAGCTGGTCCGGCTGGCAGACGCTGCCCGTGCTGGCGGCCGTGACGCACCGGTGCCGCCTGGCCCCGCAGCCCGCCCCGGCCGAGGGGTGAGGATGCTCGTTGGAGAATGTATTTATACCCTGTCACCCGCGCAGAGTAACAGATTCCAAATAAAACAGAAGTGATATTTTTAATAGCGGTGTGTCTCGCCTCTCCTTGGAGCGTGCAAGGGGCAGAGGCTCGGGCCAGCCAGGGAGGGGTTGAGGGGTGCAGCACCACAGCCGGGCGGTCCCCAGGACCCCGGCACCCCCAGGCAACACGGTGCGACCTGCCCGAAGGATTACCAGCGTCTGAGGACACTGGGTCTGCGTGCCCCAGCCCTGCTAGGTCCCCACGGCACCGGGGTCCTGCGCAGGACCTCACCCACCCCAGTGACACCACGGGTCCCCTCCTGCCGAGCCCCCCGCCCCGGCCAGCCCCGCTCCCCTCCCCCTGCTTGCCAACCAGAAAAGCTGCTGGTTTCATTTCTTTTTAATGTAATTTCAACTGGGGTTGCCATGGAAACCAGGCATGGGGCCTGAATCGCCTCCAGGCAGCGCACACGCAGTGGAGCCAGGGCCGAGGGCTGGGGCTGGGGGGCAGGGATAGGCGGGTGCTGTGCGGGGTGCTGCGCCTCACTGGGGGGTGTCCTTGTCCCGAAAGCCGGCACAAGGCAGGGAGCATGGGATGGGGGTGGCAGACCCCTCGCCAAGGGGTGGATGGAGGTGGGAAGGCAGGCAGCGTGCCGGGCCCCGCTGCGTGATGCCGAGGGGCACCCAGAGGGGCCCGGGGCTGTGCCCCCCACCCCAGGATTATTGCTCGCTGGAAGCAGAGGGGTTCCCACAGGCTTGGGGTCGGGGATGGGGTCGGCTGCCCAGCCTGCAGCCCAAACCCTGACCCCACAGTCCCATCCAGCACTGCCCCAAGAGCATCCCCTCTGCTCGGACACACCCAGGGCACTCCCTCGCACTGGTCCAGCTGCAAGAGGAATGGGGATGGAAACCCACGTCGGGATGGAAACCCACATTGGGATGGAAACCCACATCGGTCCACGGGGGACAGGTTGCCATGGAAATGCCAGTGCTCTGCAGCGCAGCTCCAGCCGCAGCCCGCTCGCCACAATTTGAGCAGCGGGGCCAGCCCTGCCCGGGGGCTGGTGGTCCCCATCCCCGTGACACCAGCACCGCCGCCAGCTGCCCACCCCGCAGTCCCCTCCGCTTGAAGGGGAGATGGTTTCTGCCCCACAACAGGGGCTGGCCCTGCCCTTCTGCGCCCCCGTCCTCGCACAGCCCCAGCTGCCCGCTGTCCCCGCCTGCCCCCCCCAGCCAGGACCCCGCGTGCAAGCTGGTGACAGGGGACACGCTGCCATTAAGCTACTACCTTTGCAGAACTCCCAAGCCTGCCATCTGCTCCGGGTGTCCTTGACCATCAGCAGCGTTTCTTTGGAGACCTGGCAAAGCCCAGGGGACACCGTGTCCCCGAGGGTATTTGCGGTTAACATCTGTGTGGCGACGAGGGACGTCCTCAGCTCCAGGGGACTTGTTTAGGGCTGCTGGCAAAGAGAAGCAAAAGGGAACTGAGCCGCAAAGCCGGCCTGGCATGGGGAAGGTGATACGAGTGACCTGTGTCTGGTCCCTGCCTGCTCCAGGAGCCACAGAGAGCAAGAGCGCAGGGCTTGGTACGGCAGCCCCACTAGGACGGTGCCCTGGTCCTGGTCCTGACGCTGGTCCCCACACCCCGATGCAGCAGGGCACAGGACGAGACGTGGCTTTGTGAGGCTGCACAACCTGGCTGAGAGCGCCGCGCTCCCCTCCGACCCCTCTCCGGCAGCACAAAGCATTTCTGTGCTCGCCCGCTGCCCCGGCCCTTCCCAGCAGGGCTGACGTAGACAAGGGGGTTTGTCTCTTAGGGGGTGGCATCCAGGGACACCTGTGTCACCATCAGCCCGGGCAAAGGTGGCTCTGAAGCAGCACCGTTCTCCTCCGGTTACCTGATGTGTGTCAGAGACTCAGTGCATCACCATTTTGACGTGTACTGCAGGGTTCTGAGACCTCTGACCCCAGCGGGGTGCCACCGCTGCGTCACCCCGTCCCGCCGCATGGATGTTGGCTTGCCCCAGCCTATCTCGTCGGCTCGTCATGCCCACGTCCTCACACCCCAGCCGCCACACTCACCTCATGATTAACGTCATTAGCTAAGAGCCCGTTTTGGCTCTGGGCGGTCCCCGGCGGGGCGGATTTCTGGAGGCAGAGGCCAGTGCTGCCTGCGCCTGGTCCTGGCCCCGCAGGTACAGCCTGTCCTGGCCTTCAGCCTTTGGCACATGGCTTCTGCCACCGCAAACAGCAGCAGGGTCCAGAGGCCGGGCACAAAGGGCGGCAGCAGCCGCAGAGCAACCCCGACCGCCTCCCCGCCAGCCTCCTCCACACCCCCGCAGCACCGGCACCAGCAGGACACCCGCAACGCCCCCGAGCCCCTCCTCCCCGTTTCATTGCCCCCCCTCCCCTTTTTATTTATTTATTCTAATTTATTCTTTACTAATTAATTAATGAATTCTATTTTTAATGTCTTTGCCGGGCTCCCCGGCAGCAGCTGAGCGCCCTGCGGAGCCCGGTTGCACCCCGCAGCCGCCGGCCCCTGGCCGCGCTCCCAGCCCCGCGGTTCCCCTGGCCCGGACCCGGCCCGGCTCGGCCCGGCCCGGCCCGGCCCCGCAGCGCCACCTGCCGCCGCCTCCCTCCCCGCTCCCTGTCCGGCGGCGCAGGGCCGAGCCGTGCTGACTCAGCCGCTTATCGAGGGCCGAGAATGCGGCAGCGGCTCGGGGTGGCCCCCCCGCACCCCGCGCCCCGCGCCCCGCACCCCGCCGGCTCCCCACGGCTCCCCAGCCCCGCAGCCCCGCAGGGTCGTCGCGTCCCAGCGCGCCGCGTGGCCTCGCTCCCTGCTCGGCGGCGGGACCTTGGAGTGGGCTGCCAGCCCGGTTAATGGTTGACAGGCTGTTTGCCTTCCCCGGCTGCACTTTTGCACTGCTAACCCGGCTGCTCAGCACCCCCCGTTCTCCCCAGGAGCACCCCAAGGGGCACATCGTGGGTGCCGTGTCCCCGTGGGGAGAGCGGGACGGGGCCACAGCGCCGTGGTGTCACAGCGTCCGTGTGCCTGGCTTAAACACGTGGCAGGGAGGATGCTCCCAGACGAAGGGTGCAGCCAAGGGGACCCCACAGAGGGGTTTCAGCTCCCCCGGGGTGCCACGGTGGCCCCTGGAACACCCCCAGGGGATGCTCGGAGGTGGCGGCGGGGTGGGTGCCTCGTGGGAGTGAGCTGGACACACCTGTGGTGTTTGCTCAGCAGGGAGCAGGTCCTGGAAAGCACTGAGCTGTTTGGGAGGGGGTGGGTGGCGCGGCGGGTCAGTATAAAGTCCAGGTGCTGTGCTGTGTGCTGAGGACACAGCGCCGGGAGCCTTTCTGGGAGCAAGCCCCACGTGGAGGTGAGAGCAAGGCGGGCACCGCACCGGGGAGGCCCCCACAGCCCCCAGCTGGGGACCCCCGGGGGGAGATGTTGGGGTCTCACCGTGGGGTCCGGTGAGAGCAGAGCTGGGGTGGGATCGGGGGAGCAGGGTGAGGAGCAGAGCAGGGCCTTCACCCACCACAATTTGCACAGCTCCTGGTCTGAGTGCTCACACCCTGGGCTGTGGGATAGGAGCCATCAAGGGTGGCTTTGCTGCCTGCCACCTCCTTCACCCCCGCCATGCCAGCAGTGCCGTGGGGCCCTGAGCTGGAAGCTTGTGCTGTGTGTGGCTGCTCCCCACTGGGGGCTGCCCATGGGAGCCACTCACAACCCCACGGGTCCCATGGACGCTCAGTGCTGTGCTGGGGAGCAGCCAGCCCCCAGCCCCAGCCCAGGCCATGGTGCCATCCGTGCGGACAGAAACGTGGCTGGGCTCTGGCACGTGTCGCAGGCCCTTCCCTGCTCGCCATGCAGGGATCTGAGCGTCCCCAGGGCCATGTTGGGGCTCTCCCACCACCGTCACCGCCAGCACAGGGTCCTGGCTGTCCCATCGGTGGCACCCGGCCGTGCAGGTGGCCGCCATCCCGTGCGATGCCCGTGGCAGTGGGCACCCCCCCGGCCGGCAGCCGTGGGGCCACATCCGTGCTCGGCGCGGGGCAAGGTGGGAGCGGGAACGCAGCACACAGGCACTTTGTTAGGCTGGGGTGGGCGGAAGTCAGGGCGTTGGATCTGAATGCTAAAGTGTGTTGTTCAGGGGCCCATAAAGGGCCCATTGTATGTAAATAGTTTATAAAGCAGCATATGACTTCCAGTGCAGGGCAGTGGTGGACAGAGACGAGGGCAGGCGGAGCAGAGCTCTCCTGCTGGAGACATGAGACCTTAGAGGGGCCTTTGGGGGCAGCTCACGAGGACCCTTCCTCACCAGCAGGTATGCGCCATGGGGCACTGCGCCGGGGCCAGCCGGCAGGCCCTGGCCCCCAGCCTCGGGCTGGCCCCGTGCCCAGGTGGGGAGCAGCCCCCGGGGGCTGCTCGGTGCTGGCACTTGGGGTGCGGGGTCACCCCAGGCAGGGATGGTGCCGGAGGAGGGAGGCAACGCGTGGCTGCCCGTGGGGACACCGTGCCCGGGGCTGCGGGGCGATGAGTGTGGCAGCGCAGGACAGGGAGGTGCTGGAGGCTCAGCTCTGGGTGTGGATGGGGGTCCAGGAGCTTTGCCCCTATCCTCTGCAGTAGATGCAGGTGGGGAGCCTGGTGCCAGCATGGGGTGGCAGGGCAGGGGCAGGGCCCCTCGGCTGCCCTGTGACAGAGGTGACAGGGGCTCTTCTGTCCCCGGCCCTCGCAGGGGGAGGCAGAGAGGCCCCGCAGCCGGAGCCAGCAGCAGCTCTTGGCTGCCAGCTGGGAGCCCTTTGCCCCCCAGCCATGACTGGAGTGGCGGGGCAGCCCTCCCCCATCCAGACAAGGAGCAACCGGGGCAATTTGCTGTCCCGGCGGCACACAGCGCCTTCTGCCCGCTCCTTTGTCCCAGCCCCACACTCTGCTGCCACCCCCGGAGCAGAGCTGGTGGCACGGGGACGGCAGAGCCATGAGGCTGATCTCCTGCCTGCTGCAGGCAGAACGCTGCCCTGAGCCGCCGTCCTGCTGTCTGTCCGTCCTGCTGTCTGTCCGTCCTGCCACCCACCTGGGAGGTCCCTCTCAGCCCGGGGACCTTCCCCCCCTCCTAACGCCGCTTCTCTCTCCCGCAGGCGTGAGGAACGATGAACTGGGCCGGCCTCTACGCGGTGCTGAGCGGGGTGAACCGCCACTCCACTGCCATCGGGCGCATCTGGCTCTCCGTCATCTTCATCTTCAGGATAATGGTGCTGGTGGTGGCGGCCGAGAGCGTCTGGGGGGACGAGAAGTCTGCCTTCACCTGCAACACGCAGCAGCCAGGCTGCAACAGCGTCTGCTACGACCACTTCTTCCCCATCTCGCACATCCGCCTGTGGGCCCTGCAGCTCATCCTCGTCACCACGCCAGCCCTGCTGGTGGCCATGCACGTGGCCTACCAGCAGCACCAGGAGAAGAAGCTGCTGATGATGACGGGGCACGGGGACGCCAAGCACCTGGAGGAGGTGAAGAAGCACAAGATACGCATCGCGGGCTCGCTGTGGTGGACGTATGTCTTCAGCGTGGTCTTCAGGCTGCTCTTCGAGGCGGTGTTCATGTACATCTTCTACATGATCTACCCGGGCTACCAGATGGTGCGGCTGGTCAAGTGCGAGGCCTACCCCTGCCCCAACACCGTCGACTGCTTCATCTCCCGGCCCACCGAGAAGACCATCTTCACCGTCTTCATGCTGGTCACCTCCAGCATCTGCATCGTGCTCAACATGGCCGAGCTGGTCTACCTGGTGGTGCGGGCCTGCGCCCGCCGGGGCCGACAAACCTCCAACCCCTCGTCGGGGAAGGGATCTTTCTACGGGCACAAGCTCTCCGAGTACAAGCAGAACGAGATCAACCAGCTGCTGACGGAGCAGGACGGCTCCCTCAAGGACATGCTGCGCCGCAACCCCGGGCTGCAGGAGAAGGGCGACCGCTGCTCCGCCTGCTAAGGCCCACGCCGCAGGGGCTGCAGCCCTCGGCCCTGCCCCACAGCCTCCCCCCAACCCCGGGGGGGGGGCCCAAGCCGCCCTCAGCCTGAGTACAGGACCCCCCGGTGCCAGCCCTCCTGGACAGCGAGGAGGGCACGGCCGCTGCTGTGCGCTCGGGCCATTAAACCTCCGTTCTCAGGCGCTGCCTCCCTGCTTTCTGCTCCGGCTGGGACGTGCCGGGGGCCGTGGTACCAGCATGGGGTGCCCGCCCCTGCCCGGCCAGGCAGAGAGGAGAGGAGCGGGTCTGAGTGCAGCCAGGCTCCTGCCACCCACCTCTGGGGATGCTTCCCCATGCACGGGGCCGGAGGGCCCCATATGTGGGTGGGGGATGCTGGGGTCTGGGGGGGCTGTGGTCCCTGCGTGGAGCCCTGGCAGCACGCGTGCAGGAGCAGTGACCCTCTGGTGGCATTGAGCACTAGCCCCTGCAGCCCCAAGTATATTTAGAAAGGTACCCAGACCAAAAATAGAGGGGAAAAATTTCCCCCAGTGGCTGCTTCATCTGCCAGTCACAAAGAAAGCCAATGGGGCCCGCAGCTGCATCACGCCCCGATAACCCCGTGCCCGCTGTCGGGTGGACAGACGGACGGACGGCGCCGGGCGGACCTGTCCGCAGCCCACTGCGCGCCGGGAAGGGGCCTCGCAGCACCCTGCACCCCTGCGCAGGAGCCGACGGCGTGGGAGCACCGGGCCGTGCCCCGCGCACCCGCAACGGTGAGGGGTCCCCGCGGCGGCTCGGCACCGCGCTGTGCCCCGTGGTGGCTGTGGCCACCTTGCTGGGGATTGCTTTCTGACGGAAGCCTTTGCTCCCGCTGCCCACCCTGGCCAGGTCAGGGTGTCCCGTGGGACGCGAGGTGGCGACAGCCCCAGCTCAGGGCCCCGCATGCCCACCTGGGGGCAGGGTGGCGGTTGGGCAGGTGTCCGTGTGTCTGGAGCGCGGCTGTCTTGCAGGGCGCAGCGCCGCGCGCCATGGGGGACTGGAGCCTGCTGGGGCGGCTGCTGGAGAGCGCCCAGGAGCACTCCACGGTGGTGGGGAAGGTGTGGCTCACCGTCCTCTTCGTCTTCCGCATCCTGGTGCTGGGGGCGGCCGCCGAACGGGTCTGGGGCGACGAGCTGGCTGGCTTCTCCTGCGACACGCAGCAGCCCGGCTGCCAGAACGCCTGCTACGACAGCACCTTCCCCCTCTCCCACCTCCGCTTCTGGGTCCTGCAGATCATCTTCGTCTCCACCCCCAGCCTCGTGTACTTGGGACACATCCTGCACCTGGTGCACCTGGAGGAGAAGGCGCAGCAGCGAGCGCTGGCACGGGCCGGCGGCGGGACCAGGCGGCAGCGCCCCGGGCAGCCCCCGCTCCAAACGGGGGACGTGCGGGGCCGGGTCCAGATGCGGGGGGCCATCCTGAGGACGTACGTCTGCAACGTTGTCTTCAAGGCTCTCTTTGAGACGGGCTTCATCGCGGGTCAGTACGCCTTGTACGGGTTTGAGCTGAAGCCCCTCTACACCTGCAGCCGCTGGCCCTGCCCCAACACCGTCAACTGCTACATCTCCCGGCCCACCGAGAAGACCATCTTCATCCTCTTCATGCTGGGGGTGGCCTGCGTGTCCCTGCTGCTGAACCTGGTGGAGATCTACCACCTGGGCTTCACCAAGTGCCGCCAGGGGCCACGTCCCAGGTCCCAAGTCCTGCCTGGCCCTGGTGGCCCTACGGAGCCCCGCAGCGCCCGCATCACCTTGCCTGGTGGCGGCAGCCTCATGGATGCCGGCAGACCCCACCACGGGCTGGCACCCCTGGGGAAGGCTGGCGCGTGGCTGGGGGTGGCCAGTGGGTCCCGCGGGAAGGCGCGAGTGGGGGACCTGGCGGTGTGAACACGTGCGGTGTGTCGGGGTGCTCAGGGATGGGCGATGCGCAGGCTGCCATGGGGGCCACGGTTGTGGTTCCCTCTCAAGGACCTGCCAGGCCCCACAGCACGGACCCCATGGCCAGTGCAACATCCCAGGAGCAGCAGGACCAGGCTGGGACAGGGGCAAACATCACTACCCCAGCCCATCAGCCCTGGGGAGCAAATAAACACTCGATGCAACTCATCTGACTCGTGCTCTGCCCGTGGGCACCGCGGCATCGTTCCCTGACCGTCTGTCCCACAGATACACCGAGTGGCCCCGAGAGCTGGGACAGGGCCACCACCATGGGGGCAGAAGGAAGCACAGCGGGTGGGATAGAGAGGAGGGAGATGGGTGGCAGCAGCACGTGCCTGGCTCTTCTATCCAGGGCCCTCGTGCCCCACAGAGCCTTGCAGCACCCTTGGGAGAGGCCAAGCCCGCAGAAGGGAAGGCCCCAGCCCCACAACGCTGCTTGGGGCTATGGGTGCACGAGGGGCTGCAGGGGAAGCCAGGGGAAAGCAGGGGCTGCCCGCAGGTTTCTGCATCTTTATTTGAAATGAATGGTTTCCAGACACAGGGTTAGTCCTACCGCCCTGTTATCACTACAACAAGACTGGTGAGTGGCTCACTCTCCACATGGACAAAGAGGACACAGGGCCCCGGGCCAAGGCCCAGAACAATATATACAGGCTCAACAGTGCTGAGACCCATGTACAGCTCAGGAAAACCAACCAGAACACGAGGAAGGGCAGGAGGCAGCAGGGAAGAGCACAGCCGGAGCCAAGCCTGCTCCAGGCAGGGCACCGGGGTCCTGCAGCTTTGGGAGGGAGGGGAGAGGCCAGGCAGAGCCCCTTGCTTCTGCCAGCAGCTGCCCCAGAGCCCAGACAGGAGCGGAGGGACCTGCCACCGCCGCCAACACCCCGGCCAGCTTGCACTGCTGGTGGCACCTCACACGGGGATGGGGGCAGAGGAGCAGCGCTGGCACAGACCCGTGTCAGTCAGTTTTCTGCTGACTCAGAAAACATGGACAAAATTGAGGGAGGCAGCCCAACGGGGTCTCAGCCCTCACGTTCCAGCACCGACTCCATCTGCTCCCCACAGCCAGCCCGGCCACCTCCCGCCCTAGAAAACAGCCCTTCCCCTACCCAACAGCTCACGTGCCGCCCGTGGTCCTTCCCTGCTGCCTTGAAAATACTGTCCTGCTGCAGCAGAGCCGTTCCTGCCACGCCACCTGCAGCCTCCAGGAGCTGATGCCAAGGGAAGGGGGAATTAAAAGCCTCAGGGGCTGCTGGTCCCAGGCAGCACTCTGCCATATTGTGCGGTTCCTGCCCCGGGGCAGGGGGAGAAGGGGTTAGTGTCAGGGGAAGGGGCCGCAGCCCTGGGGAACAGGAGGACAGAGCCAAGCCCGGGCCACCGCCCTGGGGGCTTTGCCACCTCTGTGCTGCAGGGCCTGGCCTCGGGGAAGATGGCCCACACGGCTCTGGGACGCGGCTGAGCGCAGGTGCCACATAGGGGCAGGATGGGATGTCTGAGTCCAGTAACGATGAGGGGACAGCACTGCTGCAGCCCCGGCCCCACCCTGCGCTGCACGGCCCCCCCCAGCAGGAGGCAGGGAGATGAGGTGTCCAGGGCTGGAGCGGAACCAGCCCAGCAGCACCTTGTGCTTAGTCCATGTCGTCCTCCAGGCCACCGAGCCGGCTGTGCTCCTCGTAGATCTCCCTCACGGCCAGAATGCGGTTCAGCATGCTCTCCAGCATGCTCCGGTCCATGGGGATGACCGAGTACCAAAGCGGGGACTCGGCGATGCACGACCGCTCAGGCTGCAGGTAGAAGATGTCGTTGCGGTTCCGCAGGCTCTCGGGACTGCAGAGAGAAAGGAAGGTGAGCCCCTGGATACAAACAGAAGGCACTTGGAGAGCCTGGCCTGCCCTCTCGGTTAGCCCTTGAAGGCTCAAGACTTGGCAGACTCATCCTCTGGCAGGACGAGGCCACTGAGTGAGCCTGTAGCTCCTCACTCTGGAGTGAACTCCCTAACCAGAAAGCAAACACACCACACACCCCTCCACGCCTAGAGAGAGCTGAGCAGTGAAAGAGGCCAGAGCCAAGTGTTCTCTCAACCACAGTCTACGAGCAGGGTAAACCCTGGTCAAGGCTTCAAACTCATGGACGAATGTTCAGGGAACAGCAGCCACTCCACAGGGTCTCCCTGAAACTGAGAGGTGGCCCCAAAACGTCGCGTGCCTCTTCTCCACAGACTCACCATTTGGAGAGATAAAATTCATAGAATTTGACTGGGCATCGGAGTGGGTTCATCCTGTTCTCCCGCTGCTCCAGCATCGGTATCTCCTCCTCACGCTTCCGCTTTCCAGTGCCACCATCTGCAAAGGGGTAGAGAATAGGATCACGGCCGGAACATGATGGGGCAGGAGGGCAGGGAGAGGGACAGAGAGATGTTTCGTCAGACCCTACCTCGGCCTTTCTTCTGCTTGGCAGGAGCATAGTAGCGGATGCTCACTACCTTTGTCATGCCCCGGGCTGTGGTACACTTGCGGGACTGGCGCACGACGTTGGTGAAGGAGAGCTGCATGTGCTCCTCCGCTGTCTGCAGCCCGAAGAACTTGGTGTTGAAGAACATGAGGGTGTTGAGGAGCACAAAGGGTGAGTAAACGCCCAGCTGCTTGCACTCCCAGAGGTGCTCCTCCTCAACACGTGAGAAAACCGTGTCTGCAACACAGAGGAAGAACCAGGTCAACACCCACAGTGGCCTCGTGTTCCTTCAGGAGGGAACTAGAACAATGTGCCTGCCGGCGATGGCTGGGAGCCAGCCCCACGCATCTGGAGAACGTGGGCCTGGAGCAATCCCTTCACCCTGCACAGGCAAGCTCAGCTCGGTGCTGACGCTTCACAACACCCACTGCCCCATGAGGTTATTACTCCAGAGCCGTTAGTGGGTCTAGATGCTGGCTCTGCCCAGCCACGAGCCGTCCAGGCAAAACACAAGCTAGAACCGAACCAGTCCTAACAGCTCATCTCTACAGACAGCCACAAAGCGGACTGCAGGCCAGTGCTCCACCACACTGCGTGAGGTGGAAGAAAAGCCTGTTCCTGTCTAGACACACGGGTCCGGAGCCAAAGGCCTCTGCCTCAACAGCTGACATGCAGAGGGACAGGCTGCATCTGTGAACTAGCACTTGACAAAACACTGCAGGGAAGGGAGCCCAGATCACAGCGTCATGAAAAGCTTCTGCAGAGCTTTGTGGCAGTCTGCTCCCCAGGTAGCAGCGCAGCAGCCATGGCCAACACTCAGCAGTGTGCAGGGCTTACCCAAGGACTGGGAAGGCATGGGCCACTGCACCTGTTGGGTTTGGTACCCTCTTTGCCAGAGGCTCAGACATCACTGCGAACTATTGTAAAAATTCAAACTGTCCCAGGAAACACAGCAGCCATACCCTGCTCCCAGCCAACCTCACTCGGGGCAACAGAAGCTGCTGAGGCGTAACCCGGGGTGGCTCTGCTGTCGGTGTGGGACAGTAAGACCCCAAAACAGGGGTCTTACTGTCCTGTCCAGAGCAGCAGGACAGCGCTGCCTATGCCAAGAAAGAGAACTGAGGCTGGAGGAGCACAATCTGACTGCAGGATCCAAGGCTAGAAGCATAAACAGGGTGTGTGTGGTGATTTAAGGTAATCTGGAGACACATACTGTTTGGTAAGATCGTGGGTTGCCAGCCACTCAGGGACTTGTTGAGCTCTTGCACGAAGGTCAGGTAGTAAAGGTCTGTAAATATATTCACCATACGATTGTTCTCGAGCAGGTACTAGAAAGGACAGAACACACAGTCAGGAGACACACGGCAGCACCTGGAGGGCAAACCCTCCCCAGAGAGCCCAGGGTGCAAGCACAGAGCCCCTCCTTGTACAGCCAGAGCTACAGAGCAGAATCCCAAGGGATTCTGCTCTGTAGAATACACTCCTGAAAGTTGTGAAGGAAACCCCAGGACATGACAAAGCAAACGTGGTGCTGAAGAAGGGACAGGGTTTGGGGAGAGCTCCCAGCCTTCCTCAAGGATGTGCAGGAAGGGTGCAAAGCCAGGGCATAGCTGTCACCCTACCCACTGCGCTCAAGAAGCAAAGACTGAACCACATGGGTTGCTGTCCTAGGTCACCAGAAGGCAGAACAAAGGGTATGAGCTCCCCTCACCAGATCTGACCCCCAGGTCTGGCTGTGAAGGACTTGAGGACAAAAAGCCCTCCCTCACCTGCTGGATGCCTAGGCAGAGGTAATAGATGCTGTCCGGTTCGTAGCGCTCCCCATTGGGCCGTGTTATTTCCTTGACAAACTGAGCCAGGCCGTAGTTGAGCTCAGCTGCTGTGCAGGCCAGGATGTCCTCCTTGATCCTCATGGGCTTGGCTGTGGAAACAAGCACAGCAGCCTCAGACAATAGCCTGCAAGGTCAGGAGCACCTCAACACCTGGGGCCCAGCTGCTGGGAGGTTTCTGCCGTTCCACCCCACACAGCCAGGGCACTTACGGCCGAAGCGCAGCTCCTCTCCCTTGCTGGTCTCTCCCCCTGCATACTTGGCTTGCACCCAGGACTTCCAGGCATTCACACCGTACGAGTAGTTGAGTGCTGTGCAGCTGGGCTGACTGCTCATCGAGTCCCGGGAACAGCTTTCAGAGAGCACCAGACGCTTCTGCCCCTGCAGAAAGATGTACTGTGAGATGAGGCATGTACCTGGGACAGAGGCAAGGCTCCCAGCCGCTCCTCGGGCCTGCTGACAGCCAGCTCCCTCCCACAGTGCCCATACCCACGGCAGCAGGCATCCTCCTGCTGACAGCCAAGCCAGCAAGACCCATTAGTTATGAGGGTCACAGGCAGGAAAGAGGCCAGCTCTCACACGGCACGTGGCATCCAGGGCCCCTCCCAAGTGACAGATAAATACTTCCATTTGAAGAGATGCCTGTAGGCCAGGCAGGCCCTGAAGGGAGAGGGCACCACCTCCCCAGCACACCTCACCTCCCAGCACGTCCCAGATGGCAGCTCCCACTCCGAATCCACAGGGCTTTGAGCACGCAGCACCCACTAAGAGCTCACCTTTCGGACAGCACGAGGCAGCTCTTGCTCTGTGGACACATCATCCGGCCCCACCAGCCCGCAGTCAAAGAGAAAATCCACGCTGGGGTTGATGTCCAGAGGGTCTGAAAGGAAACGGAGGGAGAAGAGCTCAGCTGCAATACCTCATCCTGTCCCCAGCAGAGGTAACAGGCAGGCAGGCGTCTAAGCCAGATGGCTGTTCTGGCCTGGTTCTTAGCCAGAGGTAGAGCGAACACATAGCCCAGCAATTCACACCCTCCACCCCTGCTTGGCACAAACATTTAGCCACAGCCCAACAAAGGAAACAGCTTTACCTGCCAGAGCCGCAAGCTTTCTCAGACTAACCAGAACCCCACATTCTCCCTTCTGACAGTTTTTTTTTTTTTAACACTTCAGGAACATTCCTCATCCCCTCGCACCAGGCCAGCAATGGTGACAGCCTGGCACAGGCACCCCAATTCTTTGTCCTCTGCTGCTGTGAGTGTCCCCGCCCCTCCTTCCCACCTTCTGCCCTCCAACAGACACACTCAGCAATTCTGCCATCTCCCAAGACGTCATGCCCTGTCCAGGTCTTTCAGGCCTTTCTGGATCCTCTGGAATCATTATCTGTAAACACGCCACCACCTTTGCCCTGCTCTTTGTGCTGTTACAATCAGCTTCGCATTCCCCCCTCTCTGCAGACCTGTGTCTGCAGCAGGTCGGTTAGTCAAAAACTAGAGACTTGTTCAAAAGTGGTGGTCTCACCCCCGCTGTGAGCAGTCATCTGCAAGACCCTCAGCTCCTGGCCTCAAGTGGGGTCAGTCAGAGGGCATGGGGAGGTAAGTTCACACAGGTCTTAACGCTGTTGGTAAAGGTGGGCTGAGGGCAGCAGGAGGACCCTGCTGCAGCGTGAGCAGCCCCGCATGCCTGCTTCACCTAGCTCTTACTCTTAGGGAAGTCAGCCTCCAGGTCCTGGCCTGGCTCATCGAGGACGTTTGCCATCTTGACAGCCATAGCCAACACATCGTCCCGTGCTGGTCCAAACAGGTCACAGTCCTCCAGGAGACCCTCTGCACTCTGGTTACTCACCAGGTCTGCAATGCAAAAGCAGATCAGAAACACAATTTTCAAAAAAGTCTTTTGTCTGTTTTCCCCGTGACAGCTGGAAAATGAAGTCAAGCTCCCCGGGGCACAGTCCTAGGCTCAGATCAGCCCCACAATGGCTGCACTGTCCAGCCTTCCCTGGACAACAAGAAACTGCACCTCTGTCCTCTAGCCATGGCTCTAGTCACTGGGGCTTAAGGAATGCAGACCCCATCTAAAAAGATCTGTGAGGTTAGGACTGCTGGTCTGGCTGGGCAGCTGCTTTAGGTAAGAGCCTGAACAGCCTTGTGTGCACTAACGCCATGTGTGCCATGAGCCTGGCACCCCCACAAGGGTCAGTGGCTAACAATGCTCCCTGCTCCTAGTATTGCCTCAGCGGTAGCTGAGAGCTTGCTCTGCTCTTCTCCTTCTCAAAGGCTTTGGGAGAGCTGCAATCTGGGCAGGTGCTCTGGCTCCCAGAGCAGGCAAACCCCACGCAACAGCAGCTGTTGGGCCAGCCCAAGCCACGGCAGAACCTACCGCACAGGTCTGAGGAGGCCTTGTCCAGTTCCTCAGCTTCCGCAATCATCTCTGCCATGGCCAGGATGTCAGCCTCCAGAGGATTGGAGGGGATCTTCACCTTCAGCTCCTCAATGGTCTCCACAATCTTATCTGTGCTCTCCAGCGTGGTGGGCAGGAACATTGGCACAGGCACCTGTTGACAGCAGCACAGCAGGCAAAGATTAGACACATGCCGTGCCCGCAGGGAGCTCTGGCTCGGCCGACTGCTGTGAAAGCAGAGGCAGGAGCAGAGGACAGACAGAGAAGCAGGAAGGCTGCAGCGAGGCAGGACTGAGACAGTAAGAGAACACAAGCAGGTGAAGTGTGTCGCTTACCGGGACAGGCATGGAGAAAGGCACAGGTACTTTCTGGCAGTACATATGCATAGGCACAGGCACGAAGATCGGGACTGGGATTGGCAACACAATCACCTGGGGCTTCCAGTCAGCCTCTGACAAGAGCAAAAGTACGTCAGTGAGCTCGCTCCCAGCAGCTCCTCCACCCAGCCGAGCTGTGCACTGCCATGCCCACGCAGCCATCCAGCACCACAGCCTTTCCAGCCACCAGCGTCTGTGACTTATGGGCAGAGCTGGAGCAGCAGCAAGCCAGGCAGCCCTGCAACCAGAGAGGCTTGCCTTAGCCAAAGGTGCAAGCCCTGCTCTTATGTGATCCTGCCAAGAGGTCTAGTTGCTTTGGATATGCTAGAGACCGTGCACACACGTGCCCAATGGCAGCTTCACAGTGGAACCTGTTCAGCAGACAGCCCCTCAAGCAAGCTGGTGATCTCTAGAGGAAAACAAGTTGTCCCAAATACCCTAAGAGAGGTGAGAGAGAGCTACCCTGCAGCTTTCCTCCTGCTGCTGTTGGAAATGGGTGCCCTACCTCCAGCCCTTCCATGCATTCCCCGTACATCCCTAACTCTCCTCAGCATAATGCTGAACACCCAGCAGCTCTGTAGAGCATTTCAAGCTGGATTCGCATTCCATGTGGAGCAGGGACATGCTTTTGCCTTTCCAAAATGCCCCTTCAGTCCTGCAGTTGTGTCTTACTTTCCTACCTGTCTGACATCCTTTGGACTTCATTTCTATCTTGCAGGAAACACCCCGGTTCTGCATCAGTGGTTTACACATGGCAGCTTTGTTCTTCCGAGGGGTGGCTGGAACTGGAGGGGGCGGGGGAGGCGGCGCGGCTGGAGACATCTGTGCTGAGGAGGTCTTTGCTGACAACTGGGAAACACAGAAAGCAGGAGGTCGGTGTCCACCCAAAGCAGCACCACCTCTCCTCAACCACAGGTGCAGCCTCCTGCAGCCTGGCAGCCCGCAGCACACGTACACATGCTCCCACGGCCACGTTTGGCTGCAGGGCTGCCAAGCTGATGCTGGCAGGCAGCAAACCTCTGAGATCCCTGCAACAGCCAGCAGGGAGGCTGGCAGCAGTCAGCAGCAGGGAACTCAGAGGGACAGTGATTATGCCCAGGCACAGGGGAGCACCATGCAAAGCCAGCACCATAGTGGCAGTCTGCTCTGGTGCCTGTGTTTCATTGCTGGGGAAGTTATTTATCCCCCGTGCAGGAGATGTGCTGAAGTTGCCCTCCCCAGCAGCTTGCATCAGCTCCCACTGCCCAGGCCACCACCAGCTTAAAATGCACGGGCTGTAAAATGAGATCTCCGCACGCAATGGCAGATCTGTTCTCCCTGGGAACAGACACTTTGTGCTATCTTGCAAATTCCTACCTCCAGCAGGCCTTACCGTGTTAGTCTCTGCCTTCTGCGGGGAAGAGGCAGGTGGTTTTGGTTCTGAAGACTGACCTGCAAGAAAAAGCAATGACTCTTAGTTTAAGAGCTCCTCAGCTAACAGGTCCCACTGCTGGGACTGGAGGTGGCAACAGCCACAGGCCAGAAGGCAGTGACGGGCTCCCCAGAAACTGCTCCTGGCTGCTCCAGGAACAGCCATTCCGAAAAATGTCTAGCCCTGGCACCTCCAAAGACACTACAATTTCAAAATCAAGTCATTGCCAAGTCATTTTGAGTTCCCTCGCAGTCCACCCCATTCCCATCACAGCAGGTCAGGAGAAATCCCAGCCCCTTGTGGAGAGAGGAATCCAGGGCTCTATTCCCAGCTCTGCCTACTGGCTTGCTGTACCGAGCCATGGCCCCTCCCTGTGCCTCCATCTCCCTGCTACAAATATCTTGGCAAAGTGCTTCGAGATCCCTAGGAAGAAGGTGACAGAGGGAGCAGTTTGCTGTAAGGTATCCCAGAAAGTACAGAGACAGCTTTGCCCAGCGCTAGGGATGCAGGAGATAGCGGAACAGCAGCAGGTAAGAGGCACATGTGGCAGACACCAGTCTCAGATGGTAACAGTATCATCCTGGCTCGGATGATAATTCTGTCTCACTCGCTTTGCAGAGCACCGGCACCCATCTCAGAAGCTGCTGAGTTAAAAGCACCTTCACCCAAGTCTCCCGTGAACCCTGGTTACCCATGTGGCTGGGATAAAGAATTCCTTCTGCAGCACTGACTAACCGTGGGCCGTGCACGAAGGAGACACCTGCAAGGAAAGCAGCAGGCGTCAGCACCCGAACAGAGTGGCAGGTCCATTTGCTCCTCCTACAGATGGGCTCACTGGGAAAAACCCAGACCCCAAAGGATCGACACACTGGCATTTATACTGCGCAATTTCCTGCGTCGCAAGGAAATCCCGAGAATTTTGCTCTTCAGCAAGTGGAGGCACAGCGAAAGCCAGTTGGTGACTGCCGCAGAGGGGACAGGCAAGTTCCAGCTCAAGGAAACTCCCTAGCCTCCAGCTGGACATCCAGCCACACACCTGCCACGTCTCAGTGGGTCCAAGAGCTCCCCGTGACCAGTCCAAAGTGGATGGGCAGCAGGAGACACGGATGGGGAAAGACAAGCTATGGAGAAGAGTCCAAGCGGAGTCTGCTAAAGCAGAATAAAAGCAAAGGTCATTGTCTCGCAGGCCAAGGATTTAGGACAGCAGGAAACAAGAAGATCCTCACACCACAAAGCTCTACACATTCCATGTCCAGGCTCTCAAGAAAGCTTCAGCTTGTTCTTTACTCTCATCCTAACACCAGCAAGGAACTGTCAAGGTATCAACTGCACCAACCAAGACAATTGGCTCTCTCTCCCCTTCAGATGGATAGCCCTCTACAGGGCCCGTTCCCTTTGAATTCTCTGCCACAGTTCTGTGGCAGGAGCTCCTCAATCACGTCTTACACAGACTGTGTTCCTAGCAAAGGAACGGTCACTTTTATGGCCAGCAAGCACCCTCAGGATCACCAGGCTGGCAGCAGCCACTGGATGGCAGGAATGAATGGTTTTAGGCAACCACTGGCTACAAAACAAGCACGTAGTCAGCAGCTCTGCCCAAGCTGGACCTAAAATCCAGGTAGTCCCTGGACCGCTTACAAGACCGCTGCCAGATCCACAGGAGACCCTGTCTGGAGCAGGCAGAAGCGGTTCCTCACCAGTGGTGACAAGCTGCTCCTCCCGCAAGGCCCTGCACAGCACACGGGGCTGCAAAGCTCTGCGTAAGTGCACAGCGGCTCTGGCTCCAGCATCCTTCCACTGCAAGCTGACCAGAATGGCACAGTCCCTGGGCAAGGTTGTCGACAGCTGTCCCCCAGCTGTCCCCCAGCTGTGCCAGAACACAGAAAGGGCCCAGTGCCACCAGCGGCACTTGCACTGTGGCCTTTACCAGGCCTGCAGATCGTGCTCAGCCAAGCGCTCACCGCTGCCGAGGGGCATTTCCTTGGCTGCCCTGAGTCCTCAGCCTCACAGGGCGCACAGAAAGGCAGCAGTGACACAGTGAAGGGCAATGCCCCACACACTTAGCAGCAAAGTTCCTGCGGGCCTCCAGAGACGTGGTGGAGGGGGATGCTGGTTCTTGCGGTCAGTGGTGTTGGAGAGGGTACTCAAGAGAGTCTTGTGGTCCAAGTCTCCAAGAGGCAACCTCACGTGGCATTTTACAGAGCATGGCTCTTGGAGGGCAGGTCAGGACTCCCTCGGCCGGGGGAACCCGCTGCTTCTGGCAGAGCAGCTCTGCTGTGCTCTCCAAGCAGTGATGACATCCAGGGTTTCCCCGTCTCGCGATTAGCTCACTGCTGTCAGGAGAGAGGCACCAGGAAGAGCCCGGGGACGGAGGATGAGGTCTCTCATGGGAAGGTCTTCCTCTTGGTGTCCCCTCCTCAGCGCACCCTAGTCAGGGTTTTACACCTCACGAAATTCCAGGGGGCAGCGAAGCACTTAGCCTGAGATAGAGGTGTCTGTCGAAGCTTGGTAGCTGAAGAAGTCATACCACAAGCTGCCGGCATTTTGTTAACTACATCAGCTTACCTAGAAGAACATGGCCTACAAAAGACCGAGCAAAGTGAGACTATGCGAGTGTCCGAGGGCCATGCGATGTCTTGTCTCTCTCACTACGAGCACCTTCCGTCCTGAGGGACCCCAAAGCACTTTGCAATCTTCCATAAGCAACTGGCTCAAGTTAATGATAAGAAATGGGGCAACAGGCAGTGAAAATCTCCTCTCCAGCTGGAACTCCACAGATGCAGAATGGGGTTATCCGGGACACGGGGTTGGCAACTCCCCAAAGCTGCAGCGATCTTTGGGTAAGTGGTAGGACTCCAATCTAACATTGCAAGACTGAGGGCCTCCAGCGGCTCTGCGCTCCCTCAAGATCGATCTAGGTTCAGCTCTGGCTGAGGAGAGCCCACCTACAGCATCACCAGCACCACTTCCTGCAGCACCCTGTGTTTTCCTTGAATGCTTCCCATCCAAGCACTGACCTGGCCCAATCCTGATTAGTTTATGAGATCTGAGAAGGTCACAGCTCGGAGGTGGTGTGGGGCTGCAGGTGGATTATCATGCCAAGCCACGCTGTCCCCTAACCCTGTAAATCGAGCTCTCCGCTGGCAACATGAGGATGGAGTCGCCCATTAAATCCCTGAGTATCCTCGCTAAGTGTGAGCTACAGGCAGCACGCTGGCACCGGCTCCTCCCGTCTGGGCCCTGTGTGTCATAGAACCATAGACGTTAGAGATGGAGAAGCCCCATTAGGTCCCACTCCGTCCTCTCCCCCCCAAGGGCCAGTGCAGGATTGTTCCCTAGCGTCTCATCCAGTCCCAGGCAGGAAGCTTCCACCCCTCGCTGTTCAGTCTTCCCTGTGTCTCTCAGACTGAGCTATGCAGGTCCCCTCCCTCCCTCCTACTCACTGTTCAGCAGGCTCTCGGGCCCCTTCTGCGTGTCCAGGTTGGGCTGGTTCTGTTGGTTGTAAAATCGCAGCAGACACTGCTGGTTGCAGAAGTGTTTGATTTGCCCTCGCCAGTGGATGGTTTCCAGCAGCTTCCCCTGACGCTTGCAGGCATGGCACCGAGCTGCCTAAAGCCCGCATCAGCAGGAGAGAAACAAGGAGTAACTAACCACACCCCCTCCGAGTGCAACACAACTCTCCAGTGAACGGAGCACATGGCAAGGTGCTGTGAGCTTCCCCACAGCAGTGCCCTGCCAGTGCCAGCCGGGGTCTCCAGCGGTGCGAACTTCTCACAGCAGCACTAGCCGCGGATCCAGCACTGTGAGCTTCCTCAGTGCAGTGCTCTGGCAGGATCAGCTGGGCACTCCAGCTACGTGAGCTTCCCCGTAGCAGTGTCCCGTCATTGCCAGGCAGGACTCCAGCAGTGCCAGGTTCTCCGCAGCAGTGCCAGCCAGACTCCAGCAGTGCGAGCTTCCTCAGCGCAATGCCCACTTATCTGGGTGCCGTGCCCACCACAGCACTTAGCACAAGCTGCCAGTGCCAATACTGACCTTGAAGTACCAGAGCAAGTATTTGCTTTTGCAGTCTTCACTACAGAAGTCCCAGGTGCTGCCCTCCAGCTGCTCGGTGACCGCCCGCTGGCAGGTCTGAGAACAGTAGGTGCAGGTGATGCAGCACAGGCCCAGGTTCTTGGTGAAATCCTGTTTGTAAAGAAGCACACACCCTGCGGAGAAACAATAGGAGTGAAACCTTCCCAGGATGAACTGGGGGCCTCCCTGACCCAAACATGACCACAATCCAGGTCTGCGGAGACAACAGAGCACACGCAACACACTGTAGGGAACAATCCAGCACTGGCCCCTGGGGCTGGGATAAGATGGGACCTCATGGGGACTTGCCATCTCTCACCTCTATGCTTCTAGGAAGAGTCTGACTCCAACCTCCTGTGTGCAGGAACCCAGCAGGCAGGGCAAGGCCAGGTCAGGCCAGCCCAGACGCAAGAGCGTAGAAGTGCATGATGACAGGAGGAGCGGAGCTGCCACCTGCTGTCTCCCCAGCCCCCAGAGAGAGAAAAGCTGTGAGAAAGCCCTCCCCAAGGACACAATGAATGGTAAAGATCTTGCCCTCGGGCCTGGCTGGACAGCAAGCCATCCCCACTGACAGTCCTCCCTTTTCACTGCATGGCGAGGCTCTCGCCCCAGGGCCTGGCTAGACAGTCTCCCCTCTGCTCCACTCCATGCTCTCTTCTCCTCCCCCAGCAAGGGCTGGCACGGGGGCTCTGCCTCTCCCGTGCCTTCCCCAAGTACCTTCGCTGCAGAAGTTCTTCTCCACCCCAGAGAAGCGGATCTTCTCATGCAGCAGCTTCTCCTGCTTGCAGTGCTCACACTGAGACACTACCCCACGCAGCCGCTTGAAATCCTCGCAGCAGTCCTTGCAGCAGAACTGATACACCTTGTCCTGCCAAAGAGACCGCCACCGTGTCAGCCACGCTGGCAGGAGGTCCCCACGCTTCCCGGGGAAGCGAGAGCAAGACTATGTGTGGGTCTCTGCAGCCGAGGCATTCGCAGCACTGGCTCAGAAGGGGCTCTCCTCTGAGCAAGGAGAGGAAGAGCTCTGTGGTCCTCGCTGGGGTTGGCCTCGGCCTCAACGTGCTCCTCGGGGAAAGTCCTCACCTGCCAGTCAAGGATCTCCGGCTTCCCACTGAAAAGATTGTGGCAGTAATGGCAGTTCAGGTGGATCCCACCTTCAGGGCTGGTGCGCTGCAGAAAACAAAGACAGCTGACGGAGGGAGAGGCACACAGAGGGCAGCAAGCATCCGACCCGCACTGCCTCCAGTCGCCCTGCCTGCTCCACTGATCACAGCCGTTCACCTGCCCCAATCAGACCTGTGCTGGCTGCCGCTGTCAGTGACTCACAGTCAGTCCCTCAGATGATGTCTCAAGCTCCTGGAGAGCAGACTCCTGAGTAATTTCACCTTGCTTCCACTGTACTGGGTCCAGCTCAGGCAGGCAAGCTTTCAGGCTGCCACCCCTCTGCGTTTGAAAACTTTAAGAGACAGGGACTCTGTTACCTCTTCTGAGACTTTCTCTATGAGATCTCGAAGCACATGTGCCTAGTTCTTATTTTCAGGGTAGCGTAACTTCAGAATTCAAGTAGGCATTCTCATCACACCTTCCTCTGCTAGATTAAAGAGCCATTTAGCACTTGAGGTCTTGTCTACACAGATACATGTATTAATAAAATAATATTCCTGGTCTTGCTGCTGATAAGATAAGGTGCTCTGCATGTGCCTCTGTACATACAATTTTTCAAGGCTCACTGTAGTTTTGCAGCTTCTTTCAGTACTTTTTCTGTTTTTTTTCACCATTAAAAATGTGTACCTGGGATGAATATCCTTCCTATCTGTGCCTCATTCTAGGGAGATCTTTTGCTCCCTCCCTAGGCCCCAAGCTTTTAACTGTAGACTGAGGCACTCAAGCTTAATAGCTTATCTGCTGCAATCACAGAGCCTTTGCAAAGTCCTTACTTTCCAGGACTTACGACCGCACATTACTTGAGTAAGGATCTTGCACTGAGCTGTATTTAGGTACACGATAGGAGGAACCCATCTTGTCAAACAATCCAATTGCTTTGCTTTGCCCTGACCTCAGCATCAGTTAACACTTCGCCGCTTTTTGTTTCATCTGCAAAATTTTATCTTGCTTACTTTGACGTTATTTCCAGATGACTAATGAAGGTGTTGCTATTACTGATATCAATACTGATCCCCAAGAAGACATCATGAAACACTCCCTTCGGTGTGTTTTTTTGGCAAGTGTGTCCTGAGATCTGCCAGTAAGAAGTCACCTAATCCAGGTTATGCATGGCATTACTCACACGTTACAATGCTGATTTTACAAGGCAAGAATTCAAGTGTTCCATGAAGTCTACACCTGTAAAGACTCCTCAGCTACCCTTACCCACAGGTTGTGATCTCAAAGGATTATATCAAGGATTTATTAGAAAAAAAAAAAGAAATAGAAAAACTAACAAACAAACAAACAAAAACACAAAACAAAACACTGCAACTGTCAGTAACCAACTCTCTACCTCTAGATTCTCTAAGTTTTCTCAGTTGCCCAAGGCATGTCTTGGCCTAAGTTTCCCAGGTCTTCCTGGCTGTTGCTTTGTTCTTTGACAACTGTACAAAACCAATATTCTTCCAGTTGCCTTTGAATACCATAAACATTTCATGAATGCTAAAACTCAACACCAGAAGACTGAAAAGTATCAGCCAAGCCTTTGAGGACTATTAAGACATGAGGTCTCCAAGCCTGCTGGCTGTCAATTTTTAGACAACACGACCCTAGGTGACTTATGTTCCTTGGTGATACCTGGCTCAGGGTGCAGCTCCGCCTCTTTCCATGCTAGCAGGTGCTGATGGTGCTTTGCTAGCTTATTTGTGCTTTTACTTGTACCCTTGTAAGGCCACTATGTCCCAAACCACTCATGCAGTGCAGTTCTGTGCTGCACTCCCACTGGGCATAAGCTGCTAGACAGGACGTAATTACAGGCAGCCTTATCTCAGCTGAAGAGAGGGGAGGTAGGGCCAAGAATAAGAAATCAACAACTACAGTCACTGAAGTCCTGTGCTCCAGCAGAGACTTTCTTATGGACCCTCCCTGAGGAGCCTGAAGAAGCTGCAGCCTCTGCTAAGTGTGAAAAGAGGCAGGAGCTCTAGGGCCCAGCCCAGCATGAAGGATTTTGCAGTACCTGGAATTTGGTCCAGCAGCTGGGGCTGCAGAACTGGTAGACAACCCGGTCTGTCTTGTTGTAATAGCAGGGTTCAGATAAACTCTTTCTGCAGAAGCTGCAGGGTCTAGGGGGACCTGATGAAACAGACAGGAATTGGTGAGGCCAGCAGCAAAGGACGTGGGACTGGATTCTGAGGATGGCATGCAAGCTACTCACTCATCCTCAGTCTGGAAAGCTATTACCAGAAGGGAAGGGACAAGAACACCAGGAAACTAAGAGCACCAGCTTCTGCTAGGACAGAAATATAAACAAGGATGGAAAGCAGACTGGTCAAGGAAATGATCCTGGCTCTACAGAAATTTGGACAAAACAGACTGCAATACTTGTACCAGTCAACAGACCATGCGCGGTCCTGGACACCCTGGTACTCTGTGCAATGGAAAGGGCAATTCCAGCACAGCACAGTACTACAACTGCTTCCTGCATCCTCACAAACAGCAACAGACGCTATCCCCTCAGCATTACAATGGCTACGCACTGCAGGGTGACTCCCTCTCCATATCTCCTTCCACTTGTCTCCCTGGACTCCTCCCCAGACTCCTTCCCAGGTGAGCAACATGCCTTCTTTCCAGTCTCCTCCACAAGCAATAAACAGCACGAAGGAAGGAGTTAAGAGTGGAGAGGTGACTGAATCCCTGTGAGCGCCCTTACCGACCAAGCCTGACTGCTTCACTTTGTGGGAGGTAGTGCAGCAAATGGAGCAGAACAGTCCCATCTTGCCACTGCGATCCACATTGGGCAGCATGTCGAAGTTTTTGCACAGCGTCTTGCACCACATGCACGGGTAGACTCGGGTGTTCTTCTGCAAACACAGAGCAGAACAGAGCTGCCAGGGAGCCCGTCACAGCCGCCAAGGTCCTGTCCTCATACTCCACCCCACTACAGCATCCACCACAGGGCAGCTCTCCCGCAGGGAACACTTGATGTGAGAGCCAGGCTCATGGTCTGAAGGTTCACCTTTGGCACCTCTGCTTCTCATTTCAGGTGTACCCTGGCAGGATCACAGAAGCAGGCAGTCCCATCAGGACAGTTAAGCGAAGCCTGCTCAGACCACAGAGGAACAGATACAGCCAAGCTTTGGGGAGGCATCCGGAAGAAGCCATCTCATGCTAAGTGCATTTACCAGAGTAACCGAACAGTCTGGCTGTAGCTGAGTGTTTGACCTGTGCTCCAAGATGGGCCTCAAGCAGTGTAACTAACTTCTATTTGCCTGCTTCAGAGTTTCTCCACAGCAGTCTCTTAAAGCTGTTGTCAGCAATAAAAGGCCAAGGGGGTTCAAGCTGCCTGCTATTGCATAAACTGTCCTGTGCCAAACTGAACGAGGGAGATGTGTACCCACCGAGGAGCCCCCTCTCCCCCTGTAGCCCACTCCACACACCTTCTTGTAACTGTTGAGACAGGCAGAATTGCAGAAGCGCTTTTGCTGGCCTTCGTGGAAGAGGTACTCCAGGGGCAAGCCCTTGTTGTAGATATAAAGTCCACAGTTATCACAACAGTTGGTTTTCAGCCCCTTGGTGGCTCGGAACTTGGTGAAGCAGGCATCGCTGCAAATGCGGTGAACCACGTTCCCATTGCTGACCTCGTGCTGGATCTGCAAAGACACCATTGTCATTCCCTCAGAACACCACGGGGCTCCCTCCCACATGTACACCGCTACCACAGCCCTTGGGAGAAAGGGCTGTTACACTAAAACCCAGGCGAGTTCCCTCTTGGAGGCTGCTGTCAACTCAAGCTGGCTTCTCACCAAGAGCCAGCAGAGCAACTGGGAGAGGGGAGTGGCAGAAAGTAACAGTTTGCAGGGCGGGGAGAAGCAGAAGCCGAATTTGTGGGAATAAGGGCTAGTTCCCAGCAACAAGGCAGAACGTGGGAGGGAGCCCGAGGCAGCTCAGGGACTGAGGCCTCACACAACAGGAGAACCCAGCAAACGCCCAGCCATCGTCCCAGGCAGGGCCAAGGTCTGCAGGTCACAAGCGCCTGATCCGGGACAAGCAGAAGAGAAGGGATTTGCTTACCTCACCAGGTTTATGGCAGACGCTGCAACGGATGGTGTCTGAGGGGTCAGCAGACTGAGGTGCTGGTCTCTGCTGCTGGGCCTCATAGAGGGAGAGGCAGACGGAGGTGCAGAACTCATGGAAAGAGCCTCCTGAACCAATCTGGGCAACCACAGAGTCCTTGGTGTTCCAGATCTCCCTGGGGATCAAACAGAATGTGTTAGTGCAGGGACACACCAGTCCTGCCACAAAAGGATGGGGCGGCATGCTGTGGCGCAGGGACTTTGTTATCCCAAGGAGGTGACAAGAACTGGCCCGCAGCAGCCTCTGCTCCAGCCCAGAGCGGCGGTGCCCGACGGTGAAGCATGCAGGAGGTTGTTTTGAGGGGAGGCAGGGATGTGGGGCACTAATCCTGGCAGGGAGAAACAACAACGTGAAGGGGGTGGAAGGAGGATGGGATGCACAGTGCGTGAAAGAAGACACGGGGCAACACCTGGCAGTGGACAAGAGTGATGTGGGTGACAAAGGAAGCACGAGGGTCACAGGGATGGGCACTGGCAGGGAGGGCTGTGGGGCAGGTGAGGGGGGTCACAGCACAGAATCACTGAGGAAAGGGGAATGATCACTCACTTCTTACAGAAGGTGCATATCTTCTTGCCAGGAGGTCTTTTTGAGAAGGTGGTGAGACAGGAGCTGGAGCAGAAGAGCTGAGGGAGTCCTTTACGCTGGTAGGCAGTTTGGCCCTTCTGCAGAGGGGTCCGGCAGTTGGCACACGTCATCTTGGTGACCGTAGAGCGGGCGGCTCGCTGAGCCATCTGCGTGCGTAAGGACATGCGAGTCGAGCGTCGGGTACGAAAAGGAACAAAATCCTCGTCATTGGGATCGTCCACCATTGCATCAGAATCCTCATCAGAGACTGGAACTGCAAAGCAGAGACAGAAGATGCACAGAAATTCACCATTAGGAACTGAAACAGCAAGTTCTTCCATGAGAAGCATGCTGGGGCTTTCTGGGGTCATCTTGCTGCAGTCCCTCCACATGCTTTCTACCTTCCTTGTCAGAACACTAACTGCACCCTGAAAAGATAATCTGTTGGAATCCCAGATGAGTCAGAAGGTCTTTAAGCAAATTGGGCTTAAACACAATTCCTCTCAAGGAAAAGTCATGATTCTCCAAGGTGGAGCAGATGCCCCAAGTGTGAACAGTTACAGCCGAAAGCCCTCCAAGAACCAGTAAACCTTAAAAGGAACAAGCTGGATCGCCAGACACTTCTCCGGTACAGGCAGACAAGGAAGGGTCAACAGAAAAATGCTAGGGAATGGCAGTGCCACATTCAGCATCTCAGAGAGCAGAGATTTCAAGTACTTTTACAGGGAAGTCCCCCAAATGCAACCTTCCTTCAGGCAGCCTGATGGCATAGAGGCAAAGGAAGAAAGGTCCTGGCTAAGGAGATGGAAGATGGATTTCCTGGGAACACCCCCAGAGTCTCATCCTATCATTACTTGCTGCTCGTCCACAAACCACTGTAAAAACACTACAGCCCTCTCCTCAACTTAAAGGCGCTGAGAAATCAAGGCAAGTACCCTGAAACGAAAACTCACAGGTGAAGGGACCTGTCCCGTGTAACAGGAAAGTCTGCAGGAAAGCTCCAGAGTCCCTACCCCCATCCTATTCACAACCCAAACTGCCTGCCCGCGCTGGGCATAGGCCTCACCCTCTGGCTGAAGGCAGGCTCCGGCCAGCCCCAATTACTCACTGCTCTCAGAGGAGTTCACAGTTTCAGGCCTGGCAGTTTCTGATCTTCTGGCTCGTTCACTTCTTTTCTGTTCCTAGAAGACATTCAGAAAATACTTAGACTAACCATCTGCTAAGACAGCCATGGATAAATATCTCAGATCACAGCACAATTTCAACCTCTGGGTTTCGAATTTCCAATTACTAGGCTGAAAAAGGAAAAACGCTCCATGGATACCTGACCAGAGATGGCAAGATGGAGGGGAGAGGGGGAAGCAGGCCTGTGGGAATGATTTGGGGTTGGCAGGTAGAGAGATGCTGTAGCCACATGTACAGCACAGTGGCAGCACATTCTGGGACCCCTCCCTCACTGGAGATGTGCAAGCTCCTTCTCAGACGGATGAGCAGACAGCATCTCTGTGAGTTTGGCAACAGCCAGACACCCTCAGTGCTCCGGCAGCATACGTACTTGACTGCATTCTCCTCACCTTCTCAGCTGGTGTCTCGCTTCCCTTCCCAGACAGGCCTTCTCCTGCAACAGAAGCACAGAAGAAACTTGAATCTGACATCCTGCTTTTCTCCAACACAAGAGGGACCTCCCTGCACGTGGGGAGGCAGGCTGGGCAGCCACCTCCAGCTGTGCAGACTGTGTCTGGCTGTGCAGAGTGAGCATCTCCTGAGGATGGCCAGCCCGGGCAGTGGGACTTTGCCTATGGGAAACATCTTCTCCTGGTAACCCTCATCTCCAGGAAGGACTCCAGTGATGAGGAGCATGACTTATGATATACAGCAGCAGCTTTATCAGGGGAGCTCCTAGCTGACACAAACATTAAAGATCAAAGTTAAAGCTAGGAAAACCAGAGTGAGGGCTTGTGTGCACCAAAGGAACAGCTTCCAGGATATTATTCCTAACAGGCAAGACACATTTTCCACATCTAGCCCATCAGCAGCCTCAATGATTTCCACGGCAGGGGAACAGGGGGATAGCTGGAGTTGAGAACGGCCTCCAACTACAGAGACTGCAGCCTTCTGAGCTACAGGAAGCCCAGCCCTGCAGAGCCAACAACCTACCTGCTGGTGGCACAGCTTCCTGTGCCTTCGGTACACTACTTTCTTTAAGGGAGTTGTTCCCGTTATCATCTCCTTCCTCCGCCTGGTTTTCCTCCGTGGGCTCGTGGGGCAGAGCTGCTGCATTATTGTCCGGGTTCAGCTCCACCTCTGCTTCCCCCGCAAGCCCTTCCCTCTGCACGGGTGAGCTTTTCCTCGGCGCCTTCAACCTCGTCTTTTTTGACTGTTTAAGACTGAGTTGTGCAGGGGCCGCTGGCGGACTTGAGGATTGTGCTGTGGTTTCTTCTGTAGCTGGGGCACTGCTGAGGTCTCCAGAGACAGGAACAGGCGGTGGGGGGGATTCAGGGGCATTGTCATCAGACGGCGCAGGAATAGCAGCAGCACCATCTTCCTTTAGGTCCCCAGAATCATTTTTTGGTGCATCTTCCCCTTCTTTCCATGTTTCCGGAACAAGGGCTTCTCTAGAGAGGGCAGAGGAGTCCCCCGGCCCATCCTCCGCATCCTGGGAAGGCTGTGCCTTATACAGCCCGTCCAGACCCTCTGATTTATCCAGCTCCATCAAGCCAGCAGTTTTATCCAGGTCATCTAAGACACCGGGTTTCTCCAGCATGTCCAAGACACTAGGTTTATCTAGATTGAGGTCACTTGATTTGTTCAGTTCAGACAGGCTGTCTCCCTTCACTAGGAGGCCCAAGTCCCCGTCTGCGGTCATCTGCTTGGGTTGATCCCAGTCAGGGGGCTGAAGAACTGAAGCCTCCTGCGTAGAAGCTGTTTGGGAGCCCAGGAGATCTTCCCCAAACTCCATGTCAGCAGGAAGATCGCCAATAAGTGGTTTGTCAGGCAGAGACAGGGGGTCCAAAGATCCCGAAAACTCACTGGAATCCATTTAGAAGATGACAACTGGAAACGAGAGAGAGACTTGCAAGTTAATGGAAAATAGACTAACGGTGCATGAATTGCCCGCTCCTCTGAACATTGCTGGAGTAACTGGAGGCCCAGTAAGATTGCTAGCAATACCCCAGCATCCCAGCAAGTCAATCACATCTGCTCGCGGGGTTACAAAACTCTGAAGCCGAACAGCAGCAGCGAGACGCAGCCATTCGGCAAAGTAAACCTTTCACAATTCTCTATAGCATCCACACCCCTCACGGCAGCGTGGCAAACAGACTCGCTTATGCTAAAGGACACAGTGGGATATCAGAAATGATTTGAGCACCAGTTCAGGAGGCTTCACGCAGCTGTTCTGCAGTGCGTAATAAGCCCTGCTCTGTGCTCTGCCTTCCTCTACATCGCAGCAGATCCGATCGCCATTTACCAGCACCAGACGGACAAAGCTGCAGCCCAGCTCCTCCGGTCATCATCACCACAAGGCAGGAAGGGCAAGACCATGAGGTGAGGCAAGAAGGCGTTTTTATTCCCTCGGCTAACAAGGGTCCATACCCCTGCAAAGGGACAGAAGGTGAAAAGGCTGAAGAGGGAGAGGGAGCTGGAGCCTGCCTGTGGTGGTGCACAGGAAGGCCTGACAGCATCGCGTCCCCACAGCAGGCTGTAACGGGGAAGGAAGTGCTGTAATCAAAAGATGTGGCTCCAATCTATTCCCCTATTAGAGTCATCCTAATCCTGAATTTGGCACTGCTTTGAACCCTGAACACTCAGTATTCCTGCCTATTTGGGCTTACCGTGAGCATCACACGCCTATAGCTATGAAGGAGGAGGCCTGAAGTAATTTCACCGTGATGGCTGATCAGCTCTTCCGTTACATCCTTCCCCCTGAAGGGACAGCCGAGTCTTACCCACTGATGGTTTACTCAGAACTAAACAAGAAATATTTGGACAGAGAACATACCCAACTTCTGAACCTCATTTAAGCAGGAGTCGAAGAAATCAGACCTTGCAGCTGGAGGCCGAAGCCATTATCTCCTTATCCTACCTAAAGACACAGCAGCGTTTTCTGTTCCCCTGACAGATCAGCACTGTTCCCCCAGCCACAAGCAGGAACTACAGAAGTTGTCTTCAGAGTCTCAGCAAGTTTCACCAATAAAGACGGATTAATCCATTAACTTTCTTTAGTTACAAAGAGACAAAGCTTCCAGAACGAGCTAATTCTAGAGCAATGCAAAGTCTGAAGTGCGTTTTAGGGAGGGTGACAGGAAGAAGAACAGAGTGAAACAGAAGTAAAGACGTTTGAAAGGAAGGTCATAAGAAGTTGAAGCAGGTGAGAATCCTCTCAAGACAAACACGTTTCTACTGCTCTGAATTCAAACAACACCTCCTTCTCAAAGATGTCTGTCTGGAGACCTGGGTGCGGGACAAGAGACCTCAGAACAATACGCAGCAGAAAGCACTGAGATGAGTAAGGCAAGCTCATTTATAGACTTTTGCACAAGTCTGCAATGAACCAGAGAGGTGATGCTCCTACAGCATTTGCTACCTACAGCTGGCCTAGTCTTTGCCTAGTAGGAGACCCTGGGAGCAATTTTGGAGCATAAGAAATCCATGTTGGCATTCCTTCCTAGAGGATAATGCAAGCTGCAATCTGTGAAAATCTACGAACTCGCCGTGCTACCAAACAAATGAAAGCACCTGGTTCAATAGAGCACACCTCAACGCTGGCTTTCAAGCTTTGTGCACTAGGGCGTTATGATGAAAGACAAGACTCCGACAAACTTAATGGTGACGACACTGACCAGCACAACGGTCTTAAGGGGAACAGATATTCTGCAGATTAAGGCAACTCCAAAACACTGGTATGTGGCAGGAAAGATATGTGGACACGAAAGACCTAAAAGGCCCCAACAGGAGCACTCATAGCAAGTTCTGGTTGGAAGCACAGTGCTTGCCCTGTGTGCTCAAGCTCCTGTCCTCTTTCCTCAGCTCTGTCCGAATCCCCCAGCAGAACAGCCCACACTCTGGTGAACAGCCCGAAACACCTCCGCAGGGCGTGCAAAGCTAAGTACTGCCACAGTCAGTCAAGCAAAACGCCATCTATTCGAGCATCCTACCTCCATTCACACCAAGAGTGGGTACCTGGGGAGAGAGTATGAAAAACATAATGAACTGGACAATTCCTCTTCAGGGCATCCTCTGATCAAGTGGCAATCAGCTGCTGAAGGACTGCTTGGCTCCAGCTGCACTGAGACTATCCCCGCTACAAGGCTGTGCTGGACAAATCCTCCCTGAATTTGACTAATCCCCCAATTTATACTTTTGGGCCTCCAGAAGTTCCCACTGCAACACCTTCTGCAGCCTAACATTTTGTTTGTCACTCCGTGACAAGTAGACACAGAAACAGATGGGTGCTGGCTCCTGATGTACGTATAAAAATCTGGGGAAGCTGATAGAGTTAGTGTGGAGATGGACCCCAGGAGGTGGTGACGCCGCAAGCAGTTTGGGTGGGAAAGCAAGGAAGGCTTCTGCCCATCGCTGAAATCCTGTTTCCCTGACAGCAGAGTCTTTACAGCGACTTCCAGCTGCCAGCTGATCAGGATCAAGAAGGCAGCCCCTGGAAGAGGAGCGAAGGATGCTTGGCAGCTCCGTGGGTTGCTCTGAAGCTGAACTCAACCTGAGAAAATTAGAGCCGCCCAGCTGCAGGCAGCAAGGTAAGAAACACTGCTTCTTTCGCTTGCCCCAGGCTTTCAGATTCATCTGGACTTTCTGCTGAGCTTCACAGTGAGTTATGCTGCCAGCTGAATGTGAGCTCTGCCTCCCGGTAAGGTCTCTCCTCACTAGCTCTGATGGATGAATAATAGCTGATTGTTTCTGGCGGATGCTGAACTGATCCACCACATTTCATCTCCTTTTTATTCCAGGACTACCTAACGCACAGATCGCTCACTGGGCTCCCGTCACCAGTCTGCCTGAAACCTCCCTCTTTTCCAGCCCCATACCTGGCAAGGAGGGAAGCACACTGGAAGATGACTCCATAAAAACCCAGGAGACAAAAAAAACGATATCCTGCGCGTTCACACAGACTGCCCCATCGGACGTTTGGAAACCCCTCACTTGGGCTCAGCACCATCCTCCCCAGAATATTCAGCAAGGAATATCCCTGGAAAGATGAGGTTCAGGGCAAAGCACGACAGCCTGAAGCACGGCACTCCTCAGGTGCAAGAGTGTCCAGGGAGGCGAAGGGACTGCCGAGGGTCCTCCTTGAGCGTGCAGGGCACAGCTCTGACCGCCACATCCATCTCTGTCGGGACACTCAAGCCTCCAAGCGACAAGCTGGGGCTTTATGTACCTTGCTAACGGCACACATCTTCCACATCCGAGTGTCCTTACTCAGCTGACTATTAGCAGGGGAATACGTGGCCTACCTGCAAAAACGAGGAGCTACCATCGAAGATTTAATTAAAATCAGACAGCAAGAAAAAAAATACTGCTGATGCTCCCTCACCGTGAGGTGAGTGCCTCCGAGGTCTCTGGTGCCCACAGAAGAGCATGGCTGCCAGCGACTGCCTTCCCCCAGCAAGGCAGCAGCGCCTGCCTGGGTGCCTGTCCCAGACCTGTCACTGGATACGGATTCAGGTTTTAAAGATTCTGAAGGCTGAAGTATTCACCCTTTTCACTAGAGATCGTTTGGTATACAGAAAGCATTCAATAATAACTGTTAAGACACTCAACGTTCCAGCTCGCTCTCACCTACGGGTTCCATAAGACCTGAGCAGAGAGCTCGGAAGGAAAGTCTCATTTTGGCACCAAATTTAAGAATAAACCCTAACACCCAAGCTAGTATTTCCTGACAAAAACAACGGCGGTCAACACATGGCTCCATCAATAAGAACTTAAGGAAATAACGTAACGTCCTACCAGCATGGTCTTAGGCAACAGATCTTCATCAAGCACAGAGCCTCGAATGACAAACACGGCAAAGGCTAACTTCATTGGTGCCATCCATCCAAGTTCACCTGGGCAGCTGATTGCTTTCCAGATTGACGCACTGCAAACATTTATTACAGATTGCCTAACTCATTTTAAAGCAAATTAATTCATGAAGAATCACCGGGGAACCAAGCACACTGCTGTGGACCAGCTTTCAGCCCTGTCAAGATTCCCTGGAAAGGGGCAGAAACAATTTCATTATTCACTGACGGGGCAGAAACAATTTCATTATTCACACGTCTGGCCCAGTGAGAAGAGAACCCCACCGTTTCGAGAATCAATCATTGTTTAGAAAACACGTTCCACTGATAAACCTATTTCATTATAGAAGGAAATGAGGAGATGCAACATGACCACAAAAAAAACCCAACACGAAGATGTGTAGCCAAGGACTCTTGGGAGAAACAGGCACAGCACAGGAATGCTCCAAAGGCTGCAAGTCAAGGTTCAACAAACTCCGAAACAGCAACTACCTGATCACCACCCCAGACAACTGCCTCCTTAAACGACTGACCCAGCGGTACGGAAAATTGCAAGTCAGAGGCTTTACAGCAGCGTTCAGCAGTTCTCCTCAAGGCAGCTGCAGCTACTGCCGGCGCCGCTGGGCAAGTTCCCCAGCCTGCCCTTTGCAGGCAGGGCTCGGAGCACGGCTGCCCACCGCACTCCCCCGGCGTGTTCCCGGTGCTCTTGGTTGTCCCGGAGCAAACAGCAGTAGCGATCGCGGCACCAAACCCTCCGACACCCAGCACACGGCTCTGCACAACCCCGCGGGGACCCCGAAACGCCCCAGCGGCAGGGCCAAAAGACCTGGACAGATTTTGAGCTTGCCTTCCAGAAGCTTCAGCTCAGCTCCATGCAAAAGGAAGGACGGGTTTCCGAATTCTTGCAGAATTGCCAGGAACGGGGTTGACCAGAAGACTCCGTGCAACGCTTCAAAGAGACTTGGGTCTCTTTGGTTCCTCGGGTCTCAGCGCTGCTTGCTGGTAACCCAGCGCTCGTGCACTAGCAGTAAACTCTAAATCAAAGAGGAGCGTGCCCATCCATCAGGGATGCCGCCCTGGCAGCAGCTGCTCGGATACCCTCACATCTCATCCCAAGACCTCCCGAGGTCCCTCCCAACCTGGGCCTTTCTTCCTATGGTTCTTCCACCAAGCCGTACAACGGGGGAAGGCAGGAGAAGCCAACAGGGCTCTACCAAGACCGGAACGGTGAAATGGCCCAGCACGGCCTTCGTTAAGGTACCAAAATTAATTGCCACTACCGACACACCGGTGCCCATGGGGGCGCTGAGCACCCAGTGCCCACGCCAAGAGCACCCTGGGGGGCTTCGGGCCAGGGTGGGCTCAGCCCCAGCCCTCGCCCTGGTCAGGGACCTGCTGCCCCTGCCCCTGAGCACGGCCCCGATGCCGGGGGTCCCCCCGCAGCCCCCACCCCGTGCCCCCCGCCCCAGGGCGCCCCCCAGCGGCGCCACCGGAGGGGCCGCCCCGGCCCCGCCCCTCGTCAGACCCCGCCCCCTTCTATAGACCACGCCCCTTCCACACACCACGCCCATTTTCACCAGACCACGCCCATCTCTGCAGGCCACGCCCCTCTCTCCGAGCGCTAGCCCCGCCCCCCATCCTGCGGGGGCCCCGCGCCACACGCGCCTGCCCCGCCCCCCCCCGCCGGGCCCCCCACCCGCCCCCCCGCGGGCCCCCCGCGCCCCCCCCCCCCGCCCGCCACTGCCCGCCCCCGGCCCCGCGCTGCCCGCAGGGAGGCGCCCACGGGCGGCGCCGCCCGCACCTGGCTGCCCGGCGCTGCGCCGCCCGCTCTGCCCACAGCCCGGCTACGGGTCGCGGCCCCTTTAAATGGAGGCGCCGCTCGGAGCCCTCAGCGCGCTGCGGTCCGGGGGGGGGCGGGGGCAGCTCCCCATTGGCCGCGCCGAGCGAGGGACGCGTCCCCATTGGCCGCGGCGGGGCTGGGGCTCGCGAGACTCGCTCGCAGGCGGCGGCCTCCAAAACGCGGAGCGGAGCCGCAGCCCGGGAGCGGAGCGGGCAGCACCGACTCCGCCGGGCGGACGGAAAACCCGGAGCGGATTTCCGCGCCGGAACGGGACCGCGCGAACCGGCACCGCGGAGCCGAGCCCCGGAGACGGGGACGGGCCGGAACGGGGCGCCCCGAGCCCCTCGGTGCCCGCGGCGCCGCCCGCAAAGTGCGGTGCGGATCTGGCGGAACGGGCCGGTGCGCCCCGTTGCCGCCCCCCCCCCCCTCCCCCCCCCCGCCCCCCGGCCCCCCCGGCCCCCCCCCCCCCGCCACCCCGCTCGCCGCCGGGCCCCGAGGCCCGGCCCGGCCGCGCCGCCCCGGCCTCTACCTGCGCACCGACGGGGCGGGCGGGGGGAGGGGGGGGGAGCGGCCCGGCCGCCGTCGCCACCGCCGCCGCCTCCCCAGAGCTGGAGCCGTCTCCCCGGGGCGGTGAGTGACAGCGCGGCCGGGCGGGGCTTCGCGGGGGCCCGGGACGCGGCACCGCCCCCGGGAGGGGCTGCCCCGGCCCCCGGCCCGCGCCCCTCCCCCGCGCCACCCCCACCCGACGCCCCCTCCCCCGCCGGGGCCGCCCCTCCCCCGGCACGCCCTCACACGCCGCCCTCCCCCCCCCGCCCAGCGCCCCTCACGCCCCCCTCAGGCTCCCTCACGAGGCTTTATTGCCGCCCCGCCCACCGCGCTCCCCTCACGCCCTTCCCGCCTCCGGCCCCGTGCACGCGCGCGGGCAACACGGCGCGGGGGCGCGCACGGCGCGGCACGCGCTCGGAGCCCGCCGCGGCCCCTTTAAAAGGCAGCGCGGACCCCCCCCCGCGTTCCAACGCGCATGCGCGGCGCCCGGGCTCACTGCGCCTGCGCGGCGGCCGCCGGCGGCTCGCTCGGCTCCTTTGTCCCCTCGCTCGCCTCTCAACCGAGCGTGATGCCCGCCGCGCTGATTGGCGGCGCGCGCTGCGGGCCGCCGCCGCCTCGCGGCCAATCGGCGCCGCGCAGAGGGCCCCACGCCCGCCTCGGCCCGCCCCGCCGCGGCCGGCCCGTGAGTGACGGGGAGCTCGGCCAATGGCGGCGCGGGGTGGGCGGCGGGGCGGCCAATGGGAGGGCGGGCGGCGGGAGCAGGGGGGTAGGTTGCGCGAGTTCCGGCCGCGCGCGCGCTCCTCTCCGGGCTGCAGCGGGCCGAGCAGGCCGCGATCCGCCCCGACGCCGCCCGACGCCGCCAGGTGAGGCCGCGCCCAGCCCGGGGCCGCCGCCGGGGCTGTGTCAGGCCCCGCCGCTCCGCCGGGGGCCTCGCCGAGGCCCGCGCCCCGCCCCGCCGCCACACGCGGCCGCCGAGGCGGGCGGGCCGAGGGGGGAGGGGGTGTCCCGGTGAGGCGACGGGGGGAGAGGGGGGGCGGGCGGGCCGGGTCCGTGCCCCGTGTGCGAGCCGTGCGCGTGTGCCCGCAGGTGGGGAAGATGCAGGGCAACAAGGGCTTCGGCATGGAGAAGCAGAACCACGCGCCCAGGAAGCAGCACCAGCACCCGCAGCACCCGCCGCCCGCCGGGCCCGCCAACGGGCAGCAGGCCAACAGCCAGAGTGAGTGCGGGGGGGGGGGCGCCGCTCCCTTCGCTCCCGCAAACTTCGCTTCGTTTCCGTCAACTTCGCGGCCCTTCCGCGCCCTGCCCCGCTTCCCTTTTTTCCCCCTCTCCCCGCCGTACAAGGGTTCACGGACACGGCCCGCCTCCATTACCAGGGACGCGGATTTGTTACCCCCAGAGACGCTCTCCCCGAGCCGGCAGCCCGGCGCTGAGGCCGGCCTTTCACACAGAAGGCTCTGTCCGAGGCTTGCTTTTATTTATTGACTTGGCTGTGGAAAAGCCAGCCTGCCCGCTGTCAGCGGCGCCGGCTCCTGCTGCAGCTTGGGGTGCTCCCGAGTTCGCTCTTAATGAGCGAGGGCTGCAGCTCTGCTGCTTGGGGGTCAGGACGAGTGGTTGTGATCTGAAACGCTTCTGCTTCATGACTTCGGGAGCTCTGACGGATCTAACTCGATAGCGTACAGCTAGAGCGTCAGGGCACTGCCATTCACGCTTTCGGAGAGGGGGAAAGCACTCTGCTTTTATTAAAAGCCTCTTTTGTTTTCCATCTTTTATTTTGTTTTTGAAGTCTCGATACCGGCTTTTCCAAACAAAAGAGGATAAAAGTCGCCTGTGCGCGCTTTGCTTGCCCGCCCAAAGGCTTTTCCCGAGCTCGGTGCGCTTCTGGCTGTGTTCCTTACGCATGATTCCTCTGTGGTTTGCTCTCTTAGCCGCACGTTTAAGCGGGCCCGCATGCAGATGCTTGGCTGGCATAAAACTCACGGGGGAATTTTTATTAAGCGATCCTGCTAAACAGGTTCGTGGGGGATCAGAGAAGAGGGTGCCCAAGTAGTCCGTTTCCAGTCAGGCTGGGAACAGTCCGGCACAAGAGCAGCATTGTAATTGGAGGGATCAGCTCGGGGTGGCGGTCTGTATGGCAGGCTCCTTTGAGTGGATCACCTCCAGGTGGAACAGCAATGCTGGAGCTGCCCTGGGTCCCGCGCAGGGCCTCGCAGCTGCCCCCCAGTACTTGTGGTAACAGCCTGGAGTGGTTTGCAAGGCAAACGCTTCACCGAAGCGGCGTGAAGTAAATCACTTACCGTGCTTTTGCTGCTCTTTACGGGTAACCTGTCAGGCTGATATTCTAGGGTTAGCCGTGGGGGTGTGCTCGTAAAAGGCTCGTCCTTAACAGCTGCCTTTGCATGAGTAGCTTTGCCTGGTTAGAACCCTGCTCTGTGCTCTGCATCCAACGGCGTGAGCCTACTGCAGGCACACGGCCTGATCCTGACACGATCCTGAGGTGGATCCTGTGCAAAGCAGTTGGGACGGGAATTGATCTGCTGCCTGTGTCAAACTGAGGGGAGGAAAAACTGCAAAAGAAACAAGCAAAAAAAAAACCAAAAAAGTGGAATTGCTTTCTACAGGTCTCTGTCCTGTCCTTAAAGGTTTTGTGCCCCGTTAAGAAAAGGGCACAGAGGGAGGTGGGGAGCTCCTAAAGCTGTCCCCGTGTCCCGGCTGCCCCAGAGCTTCCAGGATCGTGCTGGGCATCAGCTGAACTGGGGGCTAAAGTGAATTGTGCATGGGGGGGGTTGAGGGCGTTCTGTAACGAGTCCCCTTTACACGTAGCATTGCTTACAGAGTAGAGATTTCTTCTCATTTTTGAGGCCTTACCCACATGGCTATACTTAGTTTTTAGGTTTTTTTCCTGTTTTTACCATTCCAGTCTTCCCTTCAGATTGGAACCCACGACTCCAGCACCCAAATCCCACCCCGCAGAACACCAGCTAATCGACACGTTACCCGTCTGGGCAAAATCAACTCTTGTGCATATTTTTTTAGAACTCTTTTTTTTTCTTCCTCTCATTAAATTCGGGTTGCTGGCCAAGCTGCAGCCTTCCTGTACTTAGTCAGGCTGCAGTAGCAAAGCTTTGCACCGTGACGGCAGGTTTTGTTGTGGGTCCGTTACCTTTGTTGCCCCAAAGCCCAGTGACCCTTCGGAAAGAAAATCCCCTCGTTGCTGTAGAGATGGCTGGGGAGGTTTGAGGTCTAAGCGAGCGGGTGGTATTGCCTGTATTGTCCTGTGTCTCTGCCTTCACTGTGATGAAACCTAATAGAATTTATCCCCCCAACTGTAGAGCAGCTGTGTACCTTATTCCCCTCAGATGAAGGCCTGACTATTGACCTGAAGAATTTCCGGAAACCTGGTGAAAAGACCTTCACTCAGAGAAGCCGCCTGTTTGTGGGGAATCTGCCCCCAGATATTACAGAGGAAGAGATGAGAAAGTTGTTTGAGAAGTATGGCAAGGCAGGGGAAGTCTTCATACACAAGGACAAAGGCTTTGGCTTTATCAGGCTGGTGAGTGACTTGCTACCTTAGGCGTGTTTTTGTGGCAGCGACCTGCGCCAGGGGAGCGTTGCTAACTGGAAGCAGTAAATAAATGTTCAGGTATCTGCAGGTAATTCAGCCCACTGCTGGGTTTAAGTGACCCGGATTACGGTCACAGATCGGCTTCTACACGTGATTTGTCTAGAGCCTGGTGTAGGAAGGATCATGGACAGGGACGGCTTGTGGCAGGGTTTGTGAGATACCTGGTAAAGGTATTCTGGAGGCGGCTGACAGAAGGAAAACGTGAACCTGACACTGCTACGGGTGGACATCTGGAGGGGTGTGAACAAGGTGCCTCTGTGGAAGTAGAGGCATTGCTGGGGTGATGAGTGCTCTGGTGGCAGGGGAGAATCTCCAGGGGACCACACTGAAGTGTGGCTGCTGACGTGGTGCCGTGGTTCTCAGACACTATTGGCTCAGGTGCTGCATTTCGGAAAGCCCCAGTGAGAGTGGCTGGAGAATGAGGTTTTTAAGGTATTTGTTCTTTTTTTTAAGAAAAAAGAGCAACTCATTCTGTAGCCTTAACATACTGATACACCTGATCGATAATGATCACTGCTTGGTTTTCCCTGGCTGTCGCATTGGCCTTATGTCCCACACGTTTCTTTTTCCTCCTCCAAACTTCCTATGTGTATTCAGGTAAAGTCATGGATAACGGACAGTAACTGTGCTTGGTTAGGACATTTTTTTAACACGCTCTGGGAGGTTTATTTGTTTGTCTCTGTGAAGTACTTGCTCAGGGGAAATACGCTTGTGACTCTGTTGTGTAAGTAGCCGATTCCGTGCCGCATTGAGAGTTTTAATGATGACTTTTTTTACCTTCAGGAAACTCGCACTCTGGCAGAGATTGCAAAGGTGGAATTAGACAACATGCCCCTCCGTGGGAAGCAGCTAAGAGTGCGTTTCGCATGCCACAGCGCATCGCTGACAGTCAGGAACCTGCCTCAGTTCGTGTCCAATGAGCTCCTGGAGGAAGCCTTCTCAGTGTTCGGCCAGGTGGAAAGGGCTGTGGTGATTGTGGATGACAGAGGCCGATCCTCTGGAAAAGGCATTGTGGAGTTCTCAGGGAAGCCTGCTGCTAGGAAAGCCCTGGACAGATGTAGCGATGGCTCCTTCCTGCTGACTACGTAAGTGCGGAGGGCAAGAATTGCTGGGCTTTGCGTGCGGGCTGCTGGGTGGCGATGGCTTGTGAGCAATGTTCTTGGTGCAGCAGGGCAGGAGGTGCTTTGCCCGGGGAGAGCTTGGCTTCCTTTCCAACAAGAGAGAGTCTAAGAGCGGGTCTGTGCTGAAACTCGGCCCTCAAAGCTTCCTCCTGGTGGGCTCAGAGTGTAAGGCTGCCCAGTAAGCTCTGCCTCGCTCAAGCTGCCTTAGGGCAGTTAAAGCAGCTCTTCAACAGGAGCTGTTCCGGAGACCCATCCGTAAGCTCGGGTGCGTTAATTGTGCACGCCGGGTCTAGGGATGGGGCCACACTCGCAGGGTGTGCTGCGGGGCCGAGTGCTGAGCCACCCTCTGGGGCACGAGGTGTCTGGGAAGCTGATCAGATGTATGTTTTTTTGGGGGGGGTTCTCCCTCAGAAGCTTGTTTTCCCTTTGCTTGAGTATCATCAGGTAACAGAGTGTGTTCTTGGGTAATGAAGTGAACGTGCTCAAACATGATTAATTCTAAATGTCTTCCACAGAGCACGGCTTGTCCCTTTAACAGCTAGGGGAACCATTTATGGTCTGTTAGGACTGAAAAATACTAAAGTATATTGTGTATGCACGCTCTTAGAATTTAGAAATTAGCAGTATAGCCCCAATTTCAGGAAGTGTTTTGTTATTAAAGTTATTTTTTTTAAGCTTTGTGCTTCTCACCCCGCTCCTTTTTGGGGAGGGGCTGCATATGACACGGCAGTTCAAGTTCAAAAAGCAGCTTTTTATTTTTCCATTGCTATTTTCATGCCTGAGAGTCTCTGGGAGTAGCCAGCAGAGTGTGCAGTGCTCTGCAGTAGGGTTGCTGCTAGGGAGCTTTGGGGCTACCTTAGCTTCTTGGGCCTATTTACTCCGTGCCCTTTTGCTGCCTCAGAACTGTACAGCCTGAAAGAATCATGAAAACAGCATTTGGAAGGTGAGCATGCAGAGCTAAGCACTGTGTAACTGAGCACCTGGGGGCAACGGTCACGCTTTTGACACCTGGGACAGCAAAACAGTGGTTACTTACTTCTTCTTGAGGTTTGGTTTTGATTGAAGTTGTTCTGCTTTGTCCTCGTTTGCGACAGTAGCAGACAGATAAACAGTTAGGAATAGACTGGGTCACACTGGAAAATGAGACAAGTAGTAACAGAATGCTTCACGTTCAAGTGAAGAGCTGCCTTGTGCACCCTCAGCCTCTTGCGTCCTGCCTTCCTGTTGGAGTTTGGGCATTGGAGTTTGGGGATGTTTCTGCTAAATAGCTTGCTTTTGCAGACAGAAGCACACGTGCTCGGTGTCTGTACCGGAGGATTATTTGGGAAGTGGAGGCAGGGCCCAGCAGAGCACTGCTGTCTGGCAGTAACAGGAGGCGGTGGTCTCACCGAGAGAGTGCGAGTGGTACAGCCAGGGATCTACTCACAGTGTTACTCCTCACTGCAGGTCGTTGTAAAAAGGGATTGAGCAGCCTGTGGTTGGTCATGAAGCAAGGGAGGAAAGGGATGGAAAACCAGACTCTGGTGCTACTGTGCTGTGCAAATCCTACTCCAGGAAGTCAAGTTTCCAGTGAAGCTGATAATTTAAACAAATAACTGGAAGCATTCTTCTTTCAGTAGTACAGTTTTGGTTTGGATTCAACAAGGATTTCAATTAACAGTTCAGCTCCTAGTCTAAAGAGGAAAAAAACACCATTAAAAGTAATTACTGTTCTCACTTGGCTTCAGAACCCTGGCTGCGCTCAATTTCTTCGAGCAGTGCTAAAAGCAGAATTGCATAGCTTCAGGCGTAACACACGGGCTTTTCTATGCTGCAAGCTCATTCCTGAGTTATCCTCAAAGCCCCTCACTTTTTCTTCACAGATTCCCTCGGCCTGTCACTGTGGAGCCCATGGATCAGTACGATGATGAAGAAGGGCTACCAGAGAAACTGGTCATCAAAAACCAGCAGTATCACAAGTATGTGCCTGCCATAAGACACGAGATGAGACTGCCTGGGGGACCCGGGGTATTGCCTAGTGCCTGAGCCTTGGGAGGGGGGCTCATAGTGCTTCTAGAGGTCCTCCTTTTTTCTGAAAACGTGACCCGACTCCAGAAAAAGAATTGCATATGCTGTTCCCTTGAAATTGGTTAGCTGAAAAAAAGTGGTTCTGGATCCACTCTGCTGGGTAAGGCTGGCAGGCTCCACATATTTTGTTGTAAGCGTCTGTCTGCTCCCATTGTTGGGATAAAAATTGGTGTCAGTTTGAGATCATGTGTGCTTTCCCCTTGCTGGGATGAGAAGCTGAAACACAAGATGCAAGTTATGTGCTCGAAGCGTTAGGGACAGCCTGTGGAGGAAGCAGGCTCGAACTCACAGTGAAAAAGGTACGAAGGATGTGAACGGCAGCAAGGCATCGCAGAGCTATCCAGGTGTAAGGCCAGGGCATTTGAGGGCTTCCCACGTAAACAGCTGTTACGTGATCAGAGCGGTGGGCATTAGTACGCCATGTGAGGTCACCGTGTTTGGGTGAGGTAAGGATGAGAGCTTCAGGAGCCCGGGGGCTTGTTAGGAGTAGTCAGGTGCTGCGGGCACAGAGGCCGCAGAGATCAGCGAGGTGAACACGAGGGGGTTTGGGCTGGGTGTGTTTCTGGAGTGAACCTGTTCATGAGATGGGCAGTGGGAGCTGTTGCTGTCAAGAGTATTTCTAGATGTCTTTTGCCCAGTATCTTGGTGTGTTAGGAACACGGTGACATTGGTGTGAGGGAGGAGAGGACACAGTTTTCTGGCTAAGTTTCTCCTTTCAGTAGAATGCATCCCGAGGAACAGACAGTGGTATCTCAGGCACAGCAGTTTGTGCAAAAAAGTGTACACGGTGATTTATTTACTGCAGTGAGATGCGTTTCTAACTGTCAGAAGGATCTGCCACTGCATTTACACACACACTGTATTTTTCTTGGATCCTCTTTGCTTTGTTGAAGCATTCACCAGCTCTTCCTTGCTTGACAGGGAGCGTGAGCAGCCTCCTCGATTCGCCCAGCCTGGCAGCTTTGAGTACGAATATGCCATGCGTTGGAAGGCTCTAATAGAGATGGAGAAGCAGCAGCAAGAACAGGTAGACCGCAACATCAAGGAAGCTCGAGAGAAGCTGGAAATGGAGATGGAAGCAGCTCGCCATGAGCACCAAGTTATGCTCATGCGGCAAGGTAGGAACCAAAGATGATGAGAACAGGGCCCTGCAGCACCCGCGGTGGGTAGCTCTGCAGACTGGCCAGAGCCCACTGAACTGAGCTGTGCCATAGCTGCTTGACTTTTAACCAGCTGTGGCAGCAACAGATGTTTCAGTGTAACTGGAGGCTCAGTTACCTTACTCCCTTGTGTGGTGTGGTTCTAATTCAGGAATTGATGAGAGGTGGTAGGGGGAGACAAGTCTGAGTTTATTTTTTTTAACTTACCTTTTATAGATTTAATGAGACGCCAGGAAGAACTGAGGAGGATGGAAGAATTGCATAACCAGGAAGTACAAAAACGTAAACAGTTGGAAATCAGGTAAGGTGGCAGGTTCTGATACTGCAAATCCATAACGTTATGGAACGAAGCACTTCTCCAGTTAGTTCCCTTATTGTTCATGGTGACAATGTAATTGCTACCTTAAGAGTAGCTGTTTTGGGCCTTTGTGTTCATAGGGAGAGTGTATGCTTGGTTTAAGATGGAGGAGTTAGGAGTTCCTTCTGCTGACACTGAAGGACACTGACTAGTGTTCGTTTTATCACAGTTCTGTGTCTCAGCTTAGCTCCTTGACCAAGGCAGATACAAAGGTCCGAATCTGTGCAGCAGCTTTAGTGCTGCAGGTTGGGAAACCCCATTCTAGCACCTCTACTCTCCTTCGAGAGGTGACTTAGTCTCAGAGATTTCTCTCTCCATTCCAGCTCTTCCTTGTCTCAGGGAAGCTCCAGGAAGATCTCCAGGTTACTTCTGTAGTACAGGGGCCTTGAGAACTGTCTGGCTTTTATGCATTATGTGCAGTGTAACGTAGTCAGCAGGTCCTTGGGAGTGGCTGTGTACGTGGCTGTGCTCAGGTTGGGTTTTATAATGAACTCCTTAAAATTCAGTGTTGAAAGTGTCCTGCTCGTAGACGTTTGCTTTCATCATGAGGTACCTGATACTTCACAACCTCAGCAGAATGTTTTCAAAGTTGTAGGTTTCCAAAAAAAGAGCCCACTAGGCAGCACTGCAACACTCTGCAAGATCAGTTTGTGTTGTGCTGAGCATCCCTGCCACTTCTTTGCAGGCAAGAGGAAGAACGCAGGCGCCGTGAGGAGGAAATGAGAAGGCAACAAGAAGAGATGATGAGACGCCAGCAGGAAGGCTTCAAGGGGAACTTCGCTGATGCGGTATGAATATTCCCATTTTCCATTGCATCTGGACACAGATAGCAGATTTTTTCTCTTCCCCAGCACGGGACTTCCAGTGGATGCTTAGCATGTTAGTTGGGGGACCCCACACACACATTCAATGCATTCTACAGCCAGTTCCTGACTTCTGTCTGTCTTAATATTTTGTCTGGAAGATGTAAATAACACAGTTACTGTCCCACTGTTGTTCCTGTAGGAACCTCAGTGGCTGTCTTGCTGTTCAGAAGAATATATGCTAACTAATTACATTCTAAGAGCAACAAAGACGTACTCTTCTGCAGTACTACTGCAGAGCCCTGCTGTGGTCGTACACCCAGCTGCATCCCTAGCCTGCAGTTGTCCTTAGTCTGCCTCGGATGGAATGATTCTAGCTCGAGGCACTGCTGCAGGCACAGTAATTTGCTTGTACTTGAAAGTTGGTGTTGGTCAAGTATTTCTTTGGAATGTTTTGGTGTGATAGCCTGCCTCTTAATAGCAGTAACACTAAGGCCAGTTCCGTAATGAGCTGCTTACAGTTCATTTTTGGTCCCAGCAATTTTCTGTTGTGGAGGCAGCCCTCATGCTGTGGAGATGCTATAATAGCATCAGTGCAACTGGGTGACAAGTGTTTATGTATATTAGCAAAAAATTGGCTGCTAAGCAAAATAGCTAACTGTAAAGACCGAAGATCAAAACTGTGACTGACCTCTAAATGCAAATATTACCTAGCAGAACTCCCGAGTTCTCTAAATAATAAGTGCCTTCATCTGATAAAGAGTGGCACTGAGACTACAGGTGAAGTCAAGTGACATCTGTTGTTCAGTTTCCATCCTGGAAAAGCAGTATCCTCACTGATGAGGAGGTTACTGCTGCTCAGCAGATCTCTCCATCCGGGTATCGGATAACTCTTTATGTTGCTGTTCGGTAAAATCTGCACACAGAGCTTTGTGGCTTGATGCTGTCCCAGGATTGCTTTGCTGTTGGATGTTGTCTTGCAAAATGAGACCCTTTAAATAAGAGCTGTTGGTTCGGCAGTTAATAGCAGTAGCTCAGATTTGCTTTTGAAGTTTACCCAGTAATTGTACCCAGTAATAACACCCCAGAACTCAATGAATTTGTGTAATTACATTACAAAATACTTGGATCTTTATCATTTGAAATGAGCATCTCTTTTCCAGAGGGAGCCACCAGACATGCGAATGGGGCAGATGGGTATGGGAGGTAAGAGTTTTTTGTAGTCTTCTTCATTCCTGTGCACATTTGTGTCCTTCTCTACAAAATCCATGTGTTTTTGAGCAGTTTTATTTTATTAGCTCCTCATTTAGAAACTGTCATAGCAACTTTCTCCCATTTTGGTGACAGGAAGCTGTCATATGACAGGAAACGTATGGGTACGAGGCAGTGCTGTACATACCTGACAGTTCAGTAAGCAGAAGGTGGTTGCAATGGCTACTAGAGCCGTAACGGGATTAAGAAGTTAGTGGTGATACAGCAGCTGGTACAACATGTGGTACTAGACCTTGATTCCAGGAAGAAATCTCAATTATTAGATTTCCATATTTTGACTACGCGACCTAGAGTTTGAGGCCACATGCACCAAAGTCAGTGAAAAGACCATCGGGCGTCGTGGTTAACGAAGATAGCGTTAGAACCTGCTGAGGTTTCAGATAACAGTGCAGTGCGAGATCAGTTTGTCTTGACCTGTGCACTGCTGGTGAAGAGATTAGAGCTCTGTCCCTGGGTATAATCCTGCAGGGAGCTTACGTGGTGTTTTGTGGTTCTGGTTCATGGTTTTCCTGCTGCTTTTCCAGGTACCATTGGCATGAACAATAGAGGAGCTATGGGTGGTACCAACGTCCCAGCTGCTGCGCCTCCTGCAGCTGGTCCTGGAGCTATGATACCTGACGGAGCCATGGGAATGGTAACGTATCTCCATCTGCTTTTTGTGCACACCTTTTAAACGTAGATTGGGTTGTGTCCGTTGTTAAGCAGGACACTGCTAAAGCTGAGTCTTGTTTGTCTCCCTAAACTTGATGTGAAGTTAACCTTGCCCCGATGTTAGTTGGTATTTTTGAGATTGAACCAAGTCTAATACTTCTTCAGTTACTTTGAAGATGCTAAAACCTTTGTTGGAAAGATCTTTGCAATCGACCAATACGACATGGATATTTTTTAAATGGCATGTTGGGAAGCACTTTGAGTGAGAGTATTTGGAGTTGTGTGTTCCTGGTGGCATAAAGCCAGGCTTTCAGGAATGTTTTTTAAAACAGTGCTCTCCTGTGCTAAAAGGAATATGGTAATAAGTATGCAAAAATGAATTCAGCTGATGTGCTTAGGAAGTAAATAACAAAGAATTGGTGAAGTTTATGCTTGCTTATTTGCCTTTTTTAATTTTTACATTTAATTGAATTTTAAAGAGAGGCTTTTATTTGCAAAGGGTCTCTGTGACCCTTCTTGTTGGGCAAAGGAAGTTTAAATGCTTGATCGGCAAAACTCAGGGCTGGCATTCCATCCAAAAAGCTGCATGACCAGACAGTTCCTCAGCTTTGCACCCCGTCCATGCACAGTCATCCCCACCCTGATGGACCTTAGACAACTGAAAACCTTCGTAGGCGTCCTGGTCATTGGGTGTATGTCAGCAAAGAATTATAGAGGGAAAGCCCTAAGGAAAACTCTAAATACAAATTTGATTTTTAAATACAGGAAATGGAAATCGAGAAGTTCTGTTGATTAGCAATCCTTCTTAAAAGATTTCAAAAGTTGCCTTGCTGGTTTTTTGCTTAGAAAACCCCAAACTTGTCTTTGCTTCCGTAATAGCGAGATGAGAAATTAATTTCTTCGTGTACTTAATTCCAGTACTGATAGTGAGCTGAAATAGGTTGCTGTGGAACATTTGCTGTACAGACTTCATTCAGCATGCTGCGACCAGCTTGCAAAAAGCCCATTTATTAAATTTCCATGGGATTGGAGGGAAAAAATGCTTTCAAGAATGCTCTCTAACTTAAAGGTTATTGAGCTACTAGTAGGATAAATTGAAAAATGAGGGTGTTTGGACAGGAATTATGGTTGCTGTGTTAGTGATTTAGTTGGTGAGTGGTAACTGCGTGTTTTAGCTTGTTATAAATGTGAAACGGAGTGTTACTTCGTACTGCTGGAGGAGCTGTTGGAGGTGTCACATTTAATGTGGAAACCAGCGGGCTCTGCACGTGGTGACTGTGGTGAGAGGTAACTTGTCATCGTGGAAGAACTGAACTGCTTGCAGCGATCTGTTTGTTACAGTTTTTATGAAAATAATGGAAGGAGTAGAAAATGTTGCTGTGGAAGTTGGTGACTGCAGCTTGTAACTTTCCGTTTGGGAGTTTCCTTCGTTTGCAAGTGAAATTAAGTCTAGCAAAGCAAACGATGCGGGTGTGGGGATGACCTGGTAGCTGCACTCGGGAGGAGGGATGCCTCTGAGGAATTCAAACTTCGGTGATGCACGGTTATGGCTTTACTGCAGAGATTCACAACAAATGGCTTCTTTGGTGCACGTTGATCCTGTCTGTCAGAGGATGGAATCTCATACGGTATCAGCCGCAGAAACAGCAGCAGGCATAAGCAAATTCATCCTGAAAGTTCATCTTTGGCAGTTCACAGTACTTGGTGTAATGAGCAATTTTCCTGCAAACCTTCCTACTTCTTGCTCTGTAGTGACTGCTTCATGGGAAGTCTTTTTGTCGTAAAGAACAGTTTTGTTTGGCTGTGAGCTTTTTTTACCTGAACGGTAGGGACAGTGGAGAAGCTGTGGTTCGAGGAACGTCTACTGCACAAGGAACGGGAAGGAGTTCAGATCACTTTGAACTAAGACCATTTAGACCAAAAAGCAGTAAGCTGTTTCTCTGGCTAGAAATAAGTATGGTGGTGGTTTTTTTGGAAACTTTATCCTGGCTAGATGCTTAGTTTGTGTCACTGGATCAATGTGTTCCAGCTTTTTATTCATGTACGTAGCACTGGCTTTGCACGTTTGCTCCAGTTGGGTAGTGACTGCGGTGACCTTCCTTGATGTGTGACGTAACGTGTCCTGCAGGGAAAGCTCTCAGCTGGGTAGAGTTCTTCATCTACTGGGAAGGGAAAAAGATGGAAAGAGTGCTGTAACACTGCTGTAGTGTGCTGTAAATAGGATATATTAATGTAAACGTGTGGATGAAGAACGAACGGAAGCCATGAGCCTGATGTTGAGGGGGGAGGCAGATGCGGTGGCTGTGCAGTATTTTGTGAAAGGACACGTCTGCCGCGTATCTGCCTCACAGCTCACTCAGCTTGGAGCAGGAGGTCGGACTAGGGTTCTCCTGAGCTACCTTCCAAGCTGAATTTCCCTTTCATCTCTTCTCCGTGCTGGAGGGAAGAGCCCGTGCAATAGCACTACTCCAGCTGGGAGATGGGAGAGCCAAAGGAGTGGAGGTGACAGGGTACAACCAAGGCACAAGACGAGTATTTCAGCCTTACCTTGGCATTGTAGCATTGTGTACATCTGGACTGTGGCACTGCTGTATTGGTAGTATGCTGCTCCTTAATTACATCCAGTTTGGGTGAGGGAATGTGGTGGAATTCCTTTCCCAGACTGCATTTCTGATGTGCTCCACAGCAAGGCACTAGTGTGGAGATGGCATGAGCTATGTTCAGTATGCTGGACTCCAAACCATGTGGGGGAAGAGGCTTTGTCCTACAATGCTTAACTGTAACCAGAGTCCTGTCAGCTTGGTTTTGGGACTTTGGGGTCGGTTTCGGTAGGGTGGGGGGTTTATAGCAAGGTGAACTGTAATTGTGGAATCCTGGCAGGCTTTGAATCTACTCGAACGGCTTTTAACTGCTGTTTGTTCTTTGTTTTTCCTTCCGCCTCTTCTGCGCTCGTCCTCATTACAAGACTCCGCCGCCGCCTGCAGATCGCTTCGGCCAGGGCAGCGCGATGGAAGGACTGGGAGCCATGGGTGGGAACCCACCTGCCTTCAACAGAGGAAATCCAGGGGGGGAATTCGGCCCTAACAAGCGTCGCAGATACTAACCGGATTAAGCTGCCCCCTGCACGTGCCCCAAAGAGCAAAGGAATCTTGGCAGGCCACACAGGGTTCTTCTCAGGGGGTGGATGTTCAGATTAGTTCGTTAGGGCCTGCTTTGGTTAAGCCACTCTAGGACAAGGGGAGTGCAGTCTGACTGGGAGAGGTTTTAGAAAATTTCATGTGGTGCATTCCTACAATTTCAATGTGAAAATGAATTCTGGGAGGCTGCCGTGGTTGTTCAGTAACGGTAAAATCTGGCAAGGACCTCAGTGCCGTGACCGTTCCGGGTTTCCTATTTGCAGCCGGAGCCCTGAGACTAAACGAGATAGAATTGTCCTGGCATTTTTTTAATTTTAGTGTAGTGTACCTTGCTTAAGAGCACAGGGAAAGAAGTCTCTGGAGAACTAGGGCAGCATCTGGGTACTTTGCAGCTCCCATGATTCTGTAAATTTACATAGCTCCAAATGCTCCATCATGTAGTGAATTGGGGAGATTTTATGTTCATTTTTTTTTCCTTTTTTTTTTAATCCTAACTTGTAGTTACTCTTTTTATCTGGACCATCTGTTTCTTTCAAGTAGTTGACCGTCATGTGCAGCCCGAGTGGCTGGAAGGCTCTTGTTTGGATGAATTTTTTGATAATGTGTTGTATCGCTGTTTATTTTTACTGGTAGTAAAGTACAATCTATTGGACAAAGATACTGTATCTCATGCTGAAGATTTAACTGAAACAAATGTTTGTATAATCTTAACCTTGCCTGTCTTTTGTGTAGAAGTACTACAAGATTTTTCATTTAGTGTAAACTGTTTGAACACAAGCTGTAATTGTCCCACTAACAAGTTTGAGTTTGTCTGAGGAATGTTACAGGAATGCATTATTATTAAAGTGGATTTTAAGCCTTTTTTATCTGGTGTGCTGTCTCTTCTCTTTTTTTACTGAAATGTGTACCGGTGGATTACCTACGGATTGAAGTAAATCAAGCTTCAGATTACGGAGTAAAAGCTGTTCCTGCGTAGCTCCGTAAAGAGGGTGTTCCCTGGGAATTTTCTAACAGTTCTTATCACAGAATGAGTTTGTGTTTTGGAATTAGACCTTTAACTTCAGCATTTAAGAGTAGAACAAGGGAAGTCCTGATGCACCTAGCCTATGTCTACACTGCAGGCGCAGAACAGCTAAATGCAAACTTGTTTGTGAGTCGCTGAGGCACGGAGTTCAGTTTGTGTCTGATCTGCATCGTACGAAGTTGTCTGTCTCTGCTCGGGGTTGCAGTTGCCTCTGAGTGGGACGCAGACCTTCCTGTAGAGCTCTGAACCCTGCTGGGGCAGGAAGCTGAGGGATTGTAAGTGTTGGTGGTGACAATAACACTTCATCTTAGGTAGTACCTGAGGGAATCTGTAAGGACAGGAGTCCTCCGACTTACATTCTTGTAGGGAAGCTTGAGTTGAGACTGGGGAGGGGGGAGCAGAAAGTGGGGAGCTTAGGAAGAGACTTAGGGAGGGGAAAAAGAGTTACGGTGTAGGAGCATCAGGAGCTGCCTTATAAACCTGAGAAATAATAGGGAAGATGAAAACATTTTCAGGTGCCTGATGTTACCAAAGCAATAGCTTTAAAAAATTACGAATTGGCCTGTGGGTACACTGTTAAAATAGAGCTGGAGGCTTCTACTAGTTCACAGTTGTTCATTGAATATTTATAATTAGCTTGTAATGGCACGGTTGGTGAGTTGTATTGAAGAGGGACTGCAGCTGCTGTTCTTGTTTCTTTTGCTTGATTTATTTCAGTATTTAGTAGGAGTAGGTGGCAGTATTTAGTGGTGATTATCAGAGGGATTGCGACACCTGTAGGCACAGTGTTGAGGAGCTTGGCAATGTTTTTCACCTGCCAATTTGCGAAGGTAACTGCACACTGCAAAATGCCAAGGAAGGTGGCTAGAATGCTGAGCAGCTCTTGTGTTGCCTTGTGAAGGGGATGTGTCTGTTCTTGGGGCTTTCACCTGGAACATGACTGGCAGATGTTCCCTGCCAGGACTGAGGAGCAGTCCGGCTCTTACCAGTTTTCTCCTTAGCTTTAACCCCCCACCATTTGTGGATTTCACAAGTTAGGCTTTATGCAGCTCCCCCTTAAACAACAGCACCTGCGTTTGCAAGAATTGGAGTAAATCTGCAAAATCCAGCCGGTACCTAAATAATTCTGTCACGTCAAGGTAACAGATAAGTTTATTTTTTTTCTTTTTCCCCCCCTTTGGCATACTATAGCTCACTGGGAGCTCTCATTTTACACAGCCGAAAGTGGAGAAGCTCTGCTAGTCCGTGCCCTTCATGACTTCAAAGAAGGGAGATGTGATTTCCCATGGCCCTGCTGAAAGGAGCCATGGCACCCTCTGGCTCACGGCACGGGTACCTGCTTGTCTCCCTGGAAAGTGCCAGAGCTGGCTCGAAAGAAAGCAAGCAGAGCAGCTCAGCCAGGCGCAGAGCTGTGCCTTTGGGACGCTCCCTCCCTGGTTGCAGCCTGGCTGCTCGGCTCTACCTGCCCCTCGGGGTGCCCGTGCTTCTCGGCTGCGGCACCCCCAGAAGGAAAACCTGGAAAACCCCACGCAGCGAGTTCTGGCAGCAGGCTTTCATGAGGGTGCCAGGTGAAGACAAGAAAAGTGTTTTCAGAAAGGTGTGCGCTTTCTTCTTTTGGGCTGGCTCCTCTCTGGAAGTCTTTGCAGGATTGCTGCGACTGGTTTACACGCAAAGCCTCCTCGCTCCATGGAGAAGTGCAGTGCCTCCCCTGCGCGAGGAGCCCTTCAGCGCCACCAGCACCCGCCTGTGCGGATACGTGTCCCTGGGGTGAAGTCACCTTCTTCCTCAAACTGCCCTCTCGCTCCTCTCCTTAAAGGTTTGCAGACCCGTGTGTCCTTCCTGGCACTCCGCTGCCTTGAGAGGTGACATTTGCTTTCATGCTCGGTACTCGGGGTCTGGAATCCCAGCTCTGTGCCGGCCGCCTCGCCTGCAGCTGTGCCCTGTGCTCCTTGGTCCGAGGTCCAAGGTGACAATGGGGCTTTCCTTCCACAAGAAAAGACCGCGCATTTTGAGAGCGACTTGGTCCGTGTTTTCTATCTCCTTTTTGTTCTCTCTTATACCAAATCAACTGCACACGAAGCAAAGAGGCTTTATGTGTAATTCCCCGCTGGCCGTTCCTTGTGCACTGTTCCAAAGGTGCTGCCCACAGCCAGCCCGCGCTGCTGGCTCGCGTGGCGACTTGTGTTTTACTTGGAGCTCTGCCCTGGGGCAGGGCCGGACCCAGCGACGTGGGGCCACGGCCGCTGGCAGCCCCAGCCTCCAACCAGACGCTGAGTGACCGGTGTGCTGCCCTGTACTGCACTCTTGCCATCACCCGTGCATCATCTCCTCCTTTCCCTCACTTGGAAAGCGCCAGCCCTAGCGTGAGCTTGTCCCTGTTCCGCCCTGGGTGTGCTGTGCCTGTCCCCGGGGCTGCCACCCTGACCTCAAACCGGCCGGGCTGGGAGCTGCGGACAGGGCGACTTGTGTGTCACCGCGCACGTTTCCGTGGCTTCCTGGCCGCCTCGCTCCCTGCAGCGACGTGCAGCTGAGCAGCAGAGGAGCGAGCGCACGCTGCGGACCTCGGCTTCCTGCAGGCACACCGGGGCCAGCCCTGCTCCCCTTGTCCCCTGCCCCGACGACCTGCCGGTCCTTCCAAACCGAGCCTCAGCACCCACCTGCGAAGTAACCCGAGCTCCAAACCCTCCCTGGCACGAGGATGGCAACAGCTGCAGCCTCGCTGAGGGCTCGCAGAAAGGACAAGGAGACCTGAAACCCTAGAGCGCCACGCAGACCCGTCACGGGGCTCCAACGGACTTCCCGGGACCTAAGCGATCCCTCCTGCTTTTCCACCCCCCCTCCAGACCGCCGCCGTGCCTTGGGCACGCTGTTCTTTAGGGGGTGGCATCAGCTTGAAGCCAGGCTGCTGGCGCTCCTGCAGTACCCTGGGGAGATTGCAGCTCGGGTAGGGCAGGCTCGGGGGCTGCTGTGCCTTTGGGTTGAGGGTTTGCTCTGAGAGGAGCGGCAGCGGTGGCCAGGCTGCCTCCCGGGGCAGCTGCTGCCCGCGGCACCACTGAGGGCTTCTCTCAGGCCCAGTTCTGCAGCAGAAGTGCTCGCTGGCTGCTGTGTGCTCCCACAGGTCGGAGGAACACCCAGGAAACATCTGTGTCTGCAAACAGGAACAATCAGAATAAAGTTTTGGTTTAGGTATTTGTAGGAACCACATAAAATCTTTGATCTCGAGAGGGATCCTGTTGGCAGGAAGAAAAGCCCTGGGTGCCGGGATGGGAGCAGGGAGCTTGAGCAAACCCCTCCTGCCCACAGGAAGCCCACGTGTCCTTTTGCACACTTCTGTGATGCCGGCAGAAGCAGGGAAAGCTGCCGGGGACAGATTTCATCCCCGGGCTGCGCAAGGCCCTGGGCATCCGGGATGTCCGGGCACATTCCCTGCTCTGGCCCTCTGGTGCCCGAGTTCAGCAGGTGGCCTTGTGGAGACCGGCACAGGTTTTCCCCTGGAACCCTGCAAAGTCTCTTCCTTCCCTTTGCAGTAACCTTTCAGCCACTTGCTCTGGATGAGAAATAAATTGAGAGCTCTCCCAGCAGCCGGTCGGGAGTTGCCGTGGCTCCACGGAGCCGAGCACAAGCACCGTGGTGATGCGGGTGCCCCGACGCGGGCGGGATGCAGGCGCTGGCAGCGCTCTGCCCACCCCAGGGCACCCCGCAGTGCGCGTCCCCTCGGCCGGGCGCCTGCGTGGTGCCGGAGCGTGGGGCAGGACAGAAATATGCCTCTGGAGATAACGCGGGTCCCGCCGGCTGCCGTGTCCATCTTTGGCCGGCTCTCCGGTTACCAGCCGCCTCCTCCAGCTGCCTCCAAAAAAAAAAAAAGGCAAAGTCACCTCGCGGCGCCTGTGCTGGGAACCACGGGGAAACAGAGGGGGGATCGCGGGCAGGGTCGAGGTTGATGGGCTTTCTGTTGAAGGAGTGAAGGACGCCGCGTGTCTGCCTGAGCCATGGCGTTGCTGTGCTACAACAAGGGCTGCGGGCAGAGGTTTGATCCCGAGCACAACACCGAGGGTAAGTGGGTTCCTGCCCCCCCCCGATGCTTTCCTGGTCTGGGGTCTCGGCTGCCGCAGGGTGCCGGCCCCATTCCTGCCAGCAGGCAGCAGGCAGCTCGAGCAGCTGGGAGGCACGGGCAGGATCGCCCTTCCCGAAAGGCTCCGAATGCTTTTCCCTCTTCAGATTCCTGCCTGTACCACCCGGGCGTCCCCATCTTCCACGATGCCCTGAAGGTAAGAGGGGCCGCAGCCGCGGGGTGGGACCTCGTGCCCAGCAGAGACATGTGCCCCGACCCTCTCGTCCTCTCCCGGTGCCTAGGGCTGGTCCTGCTGCAAGAAGCGCACAACGGACTTCTCCGAGTTCCTCTCCATTCAGGTGAGCCCCCAGCCAGGGCTTTCTTGTCTGCTGCCCCTCAGAGGAGGCTGCCAAAGCGGCTGGGACCCTCCCGTGCAGCTCGGGCCCCCAGTGCCATGTGGTGTCTGAGCAGCCCCGGGAGCGGGGGGAGGCAGCAGAGACGGGGAGGTGGGGAGGCTCTTGCTGCCCCTCTGCTGCCAGGCTGCAGGGGGGACAGAGCTGAGGCCTTCGAGCGCGGCCCTGGTGGGTCTGCACATGGGCTTGGCCTCGGGAATCCCTGCAGACACGGTCCCTGCGCGGCCGCAGCGCGGGGCTGGGAGCAGCCTCTGGGTCAGAAAGGGCAAAGCCGGCATCAGGCTTGTCTCTGCTGCTCAGGGGTGCACAAAAGGGTTTCACAGCAAGGAGAAGCCCCCTGAGCCTCTCCAAGAGGAGAGCTCGGACAAGCCAAAGGCCAAGCCAGTGGCGGAATTCATCATCCAAGGACCAAAATCAGCTGAGAAGATGCAGCGGGAAAGACCAAGGTGAGAGGCTCAGCTGACGGCATCGCCTGGCCGTGCTGCTGCTGGTGCACGTGCCTCGCCCTGCCTGCCTCCTGGGAAGGAGCAGCGACACTTAAACTGCAAAAATACAACACTCAGCTTTTGCTGCTGTTGTTTTCCAGCTCTGATGAGCCACGACAACCACTGCCAATTAAAGTATCCAGGTCTCTGGAGCAGGCGCTGGAGAAACTGAGCCTGTCCCCCAGCGACAAGGTGCCCGAGGGCGGCTGCACAGGTAGTTACCGGTCCGCAGCAGGCAGCGGGGGCTGGCCTGGCGAGCCCGGAGCAGGGCCGTGGGAGGGCTGGGGACAGGCGGTGTGTGTCCCCGAGCAGAGCTGTGCTGTCCTTGCAGGGGAGGTGGCAATGCAGGTGAGACCTGGCACCACCTGCAAGAACGCAGCCTGCAAGGCGGTGAGTACCCTGCGTCCCCGCACACTCTGCGCCGTTTACCTGGGTAAAACGGGCATGGAACAGGAGAATTCCGGCCTGCTTGTCACTTTCTGCCTCGCCCCGAGGCTGCCCAGTGCAGGACGGGCTGACGGCAGCAAGGCGTGCGCCGGAGGGAGGCCAGCAAGTTTAGGAAGGAGCAGGAGGGAGGTGGACGCGGACACAGGACCGACACTCTGGGAAGGAGGGGAAGGGACAGGGCAGCTGAGGGTCCCGAGCATCCCTAAGAAAGTTTCTGCAGTGCCCAAACCATGCCATGGGGAGAAGGGCTGTGGGCATGTGGGCATGCACTGGTGCCCCGACACAGCTGGGTGCTGCCAGCAGGAGCAGGGCCTGGGGCTGGCCCCAAAAAGTCCTCTCAGATGCTGGACCCCAGTGAGAGGGTGACGATGGGCGACACGCTGCGACCGTTGTGGGGACGGGCCCCGATGTGCAGGTGCCTGGCCATGCCAGGCCGTGCTGGAGGCACAGCCAAGCCTCCCCTCTGCTTCTTGCCCCACAGGTCTACCAGGGGGAAGAGAGCAACGCAGAGGTCTGTACTTTCCACCCCGGTGTCCCTGTCTTCCACGAGGGGTAAGGAAGCTCCCTTTAGTGGGGGGCACACTGAGCTCGCTGTGGGCTGAAAGCGGTCCCGTGGGGTCCTGCCCCTGCGGGGGTCCCGCTGCCGGGGTCCTGCCGCCCGCTCAGGCGGCCCCGCTCCCCGCAGGATGAAGTACTGGAGCTGCTGCAGGGTCAGAACCACGGACTTCAGCGCCTTCCTGGAGCAGCCGGGCTGCAGCACCGGGCGGCACTGCTGGACAGGGAAGGCGGTAAGGGAGCTCTCGAGGAGGGGACTGAGCAAAGCGCCTCTGGGAAAACCTTTACTGGCACCCGAGGCTGCTCCTTCCCTTGCTCTGCATTAGCACGGATTTCCATATTTAATTCTCTTAATTTTCATAATTGCTCGCAGATGATTGTATCAAGGGTTGAATGCTGAATATTCACCCATCTGTTGTTTAAAACCCTGCCTCGGCATTCACAAACCCTGGCAGCTCTCGCGCCCGTGGCACGGGTGCAATGGGAAGCTGAAGGAGGGCTGCCTCTGCCCTCTGCTCCGGGAGCTCGGCACGGCTGGTGCTGCAGGCTGCCGCACAGGAACAGGCAGTTGAGCACAGGAAAAGCCCTGCAAAAATCCCCCAAAAGTTTGGGCGGATGTCTGCAGATGACTGAGGTTGTTTTCATGAAGCTTTCTCTCTGCAGCTGCTTCTCAGGAGGGACCTCATCCGCACTGGTTGTTGCGGCAGGGCCACGAGGGGAAGATGTTAATTCACAACTGTGTGTGCGAGAGTTTCTCTTGGCTGGCAGCAGGCTGGAGCTGGGAAAGTTGTAACAAAGCAGCCCGGGATATCTCAGAAAGTGCATCATGTTCTTCTAAGTCAGCACTGCCAGACTGCCTGAGCAGCCCTCTCTGAGCTCGGGATGTTCTTTGTCCTGGGCTGAAAACACGCAGGGGGTGTAAGGGAGGCTGCTTCCAGAGGGCACCTTCTGCTGTCCCTGCGGAGCGAGTGGTGCACACGCTTTGTGCCTGCTCCTGGTGTGAGCCTGGGCACAGCAGAGTGACCCTGGAACCAGGGGATGTCTCTGCTCTCAATGCGTCCTGGAGCACAGCCCAGATGTCCTGCGTTGTGTGGGGCATCAGGGGCTGCCCACCTGCACACAAACCACCTCCCCTCCACTCAAGAGTTTGAGTTTGCTCTCACTCAGCTGACACTGTCCTTAGCTGGCGCTCTGTGAAGGACAGACACAGGAAGAGCACCCTCTGGCACAAGCGTCCCCTCTGCTGCCTTGGGGGACACCACACCGTGACGGGTTTTTCTCCCCGGCAGGACAAGAAGGCGGTGTCGTGCCGACAGGACTGGCACCAAACCAGCAGCCAAGTGGTGGTGACAATCTACGCCAAGAACCCCCTGCCCGCCCTCAGCAGCGTGAAGGCCAACCGCACCGTGGTGAGTGGGGCCGGCAAGCTGCCCGGGGCTTTCACGGCACCCCGTGTTGACAAGCCAGAAGGGTTGCGGGTGCTCTTCAACCCCTCTTTGGGGTTGGCGCTTCCTGAACTGAGAGCCCAGTGGCTTTGAGGCTGCAGCTGTCCAGCCACGCTGGCTCAGGGGCTTTCGGCCTCAGCGTGGGGCTTTGTTGGCCTCCAGACCTTCAGCCGGTGGCAGAGGTGGAGCTGCAGCGTGGGGATGGGGTGAGAATCAGCTGCCGAGGGATCGGCCGACAGTTACGCTGCAGCTGGGACGTGGGATGCGGTACAGGGCAGGAAGGCAGCTGCGCTGTCCCGGGAACAGCGCTGGAAGTGCTGTGCTGCCCCACTAAGATAATTTTCTGTTGATCTTTCAGCTTGAGGTTCACGTCATCTTTGAAGGGAATAAGATTTTCCAGGCAGAACTCGATCTCTGGGGGGTAAGATCCTGTTTACTTTGATTTCCCTGTTCCAGAAATCTGCGTGGGGATGGGCTGCAACACTGTAAAGCAGCCCGAGCTGTTGAAGAAGCATTTGCAGCCCAAGTACAGGCTCCCAGTAGGGAAAACGACTCCCTTTATAGTCTTAGACTTTTGAAAAAGCAGCAAGGCGGTTGCTGCTACAATTTCTGCGCAGTCCTTCCTGTGCAAGCAGCACGAGGGAGTCTTTAATTGCATTATCACGCAAAAACAGTGTGACCCACGGGACTCTGCTGCTTCCCGAGAACAGGCTGGCGTATCTGTGGAACAAACAGCCGCTTCACAGTCCCTCTCTCGGCGTTATTCACTGCCAGCTCCTGAGGACCTGCAGAGAATACAGCTCCATCGCGGCTGTCACAGCAGAGGGGACCGGTTTATCTTCAGAGCTCCTGTTTTCTAGAGCAGCAAATGCTGATGGGGAAATTATGTTTTTCTCTATTGATGCTGTATGGGCAGTACCCCCCTGTGAGCCATGTCTGGACTGCCTGGGCTCTGTGCCTGGCTGCTCTGTATTACCTGAAGCACCCTGGCTGCTCTCTTTTAAATACTGCCACGACGCTGGCTTGGTGTTGGGACAGCCTGGGAGCCAGGTCACCCAGATGCCAGCACTTGTAGCCATCTCTATTGGCTATGTAGGAAAAGATCACAGGGGTTGTGAGGAGGGCCTCGGTGGTGGCTGCACTGATCCCTGACTGAGAGCAGAGCCGGGTGTCGCTGCTGGCTCTGCAGGCCTTCTGGATTTGGCTCTCCCTGAGCCTGGCTCGGTCCCCGTGCTTTTGGAAGCGGTGCAAGGGGCAAGACTCGCTGTCCAATTCCTCAGCCACTTGCCAGCTGCAGAGGAGCAGCGAGGCTCAGCAATTTGCATGCGTCCTTCTCGCCTTTATTCCCCTCGTGTGCTGCTGGCTGTGGAGGCAGCCGTGCCTTGTAGCTGTGTGGAGAGGGCTGTAACGGAGCCCACCGCCAGCACCACCGTGCTGTTGAGGTGTAACACCAAGCTCAGCTGGATGCCGGGACTCATCCCGCTCTGCCCTGAAGAGGGGAGGACTCTCGTCTTTTCCCCTCCGTCACGGCTCTACCGATCGTGGGAAGGACGAGCACGTGCTGCCGGCCTTCTCCTGCTCATCTTATCGTGCCCTGCCCTCTCTCCAGGTCATCGAAACGGAGAAGAGCTTTGTGAGCATGGTCCCTACCAAGGTGGAGATCACGCTCTGCAAAGCCAGCCCGGGGCTCTGGGCCAGGCTGGAGCACCCCCAGAGCAGGGCGTGCTCCCAGGGGGAGCCGGAGAAGGCGGCTGCCAGCACGGTGGAGCTGGAGGAGGACTCTGACGACAGCCTGAGCTGGTCAGAGGAGGACGACGAGGAGATGGAGGCGCCTAACAGCACGGCGCCGCCGAGGGGCTTTGACACCAGCTCTGGATTAGCAGCCCAGAGCAGCATGTAACCCGCCTCGGGTCACAAGGGGCAAAAAATAAAACCACAAAGGATGTAAAACATGAGATATCTCCGTGTACGAAGCTGAGCTGGGCTCAGAGACAGGCAACGCAGGTTACTTTAAGCCCCCCTGACGGCTCCCGCCGCCCTCAGCCTCTGCCCCCAGAGCCCACGGGGGGCAGAGGCTGAGGGGGGTAGGGGGGAGCCGTCGAAAGATGGCGGCTCCCCACAGCGGCGCCCCCTTGCGGAGGAGCCGCCACCGCCGCCGCCATGACTGCGCCTGCGCCCGGCGCCTGCGCGCGGGGGGGTGCGGCCGGCTCCCGGGTTCGCCGCCGCCGCCGCCCCGGGAGCAGCGGGCACCGGGCGGCCCTGAGGTGAGCGCGGCCCCTGCCCCGCGCCGGGCCGTGAGGGGAGGGAGGCGGGGCCCCGGCGGGGTTTGCCTGGCCGCTGAGGGGAAGGAGGAGGACGGAGGGGGGGGGAGGAAGGGGAAGGGAGGCACCGAGGGGCACCGGGAGCGGCGGCTTCCCTCAGGGCAGCGAGGAGCAGCCGCCGTCGGTGCTGGGGCAGGGCCCGGGGGCGTTTCTGAAGGGGAATTCGGAGGTGCGGGGAGGGCACGGCGACGGCTCGGGCTGAGCTCGTCCCCGGGCCGGTTTCCTGCGGGGAGATGTGCAGGAAGTGCGGCGGCCCCGCCGGCAGGTCCTCGGCTTTCCTCTTCCGCGGGGCAGCGGGGGCTGCGGCCGGGCAGGGGGCTCCCTGCACAGGGAGGCGATAAGAGGCGGGCACGGAATGAGTTTCCTTCTTCCAGGCGTCTCCGGCTTCAGTACGAAGTATTTTCTTCCTTCACAGGGACGCAGAAGAGTAGTCGCGCTTGATCTACCCCCAAAAACCCCCGCCACGTTCCTGTCTTCTCCAAGAGCACAAGGCTGGAGGAAAGTGCTGTCTGAAAACGTTCTCGCAGCCTTCTACAGCTGCATGCGCTCGGGAGGCACAGGTATTGTCTCAGTCAGGCCTGCTGTGCAGATCTTCCACGAGCTTAATGGTTCTCCCCTCGAGTTCTGTAAACCCTCGGCATCGGTAACCTCCTGCAGCCAGGAATTCCGAGCTTCACCTCGGGCTGCCAGAAGACGTGCTACCTTTTATTTGTTCTGAGCCTCCCTCCTCCTGATTTAATTTGGCATCCCTTTGTTCTTCCCTTTAAAAGGGTGAATAGTCAGTGTCTGTTTACTCTTTATAAGCACTTGTGATTTCCACCCTATTTACTCTGAGTTAGGAAAAAAAAATAGCTTTAAATGCTTTTGTTCGCTGTGTGTACCCTGTGCTTGCAACACGCGTCTCGCAGTGGAGTGCGGCGCTCCTTGTGCCTGGTTCATTAGGTGTGTCCTGTTTGTCCCGAGCTTGGTTTTTGCTTTTAAAAGCTGTAAGTTCTCCTCTCTGCTATGTAATTTACATCTGGCATGAAGACTGTGTTTGGCCAGTTTGCCAGCGTACAGTTGCACTCAGGTCTCTATAGGGAACTTACAGCTATGAGACATTGTTTGTCATTTTGGCTTTTGAGCTATTTCCATGAAAAAGAAGCTTTTAAGCGTTCTTAGGAGGAACTTTACAGACATGTTGGAAAAACAACGAAACACGTGGTTTGCCATTAGTAGGGGAATGCACGCTTTGATTTGCTTTCATGATGAGGTTGTGAATTTTCTGTCCCAATGTTGTGACACGATTTTGTGTCATGTATTATAGAGGTTTTGTAACATTAAAAGGAGTGTTTTCTTTACTTACTTTGCATTCCTATGTCCGTATGGTAAATCTGGTGGAGTGCCGAGGCACTCCTTTGCCACTGATAACTTCTGCTGGCGTTTTAGAGCTGCAGCACTTGATACAAATGAGACTGGCAGATAGGGCAATATTGTAGCACAGAAGCCTGGACAAAATCCCCACTGAATGCCTGCTTTAACTTGTGTTTTAATTGTATCAAACTATTTAAAGATACTTTTGAAAACTGATTGACCAAGGGCATTTTTTGTTTGTTTTTACTTCCCAGTGAAATCTGGGGGAAGAAGAGGAGAAATCAAAAGTGAATCAAAAAAATTGTGGGGGCTTTTATTTTTGAGGAAGAAGCCCAGATTTTCCCAGTATGCATGTTACCCCTCAGATACAACAGTGGCTCTCTTCCAACTTCTCATAAAAATAGCGTTTATACTCCCAGGGAATGTCAGGTGACAAGGTGATAGGAAGGTAGACTAACAGCTGGTTTTTCTCTTCTTTTTTTTCCCCCTCCTCAAATCAAAACGGGGGTGGCTTTAACTGGATTTGTCATTCATCCTGTAATGCTCTTAGTTCTCCTAGCAGACCTTAGTCACCGAGGTGCTGCCTTTTTTCCCCTAACAGCACTGAATAAATCCGTAGAAGCTAGGAAGGACCAGTAAAAGCAGTTGGTGTACGCAGTACCCAGCACCTCTGCAAGTTGCCTGCATCTGCGAGGAGGAGTGCAGTAGAGCTGGGTGTGGAACTCTGCTGTCCCAGCTCCCAGTCTTACTCCCTTACTGTGATCACCCTCGAAGCACGTTAGGGGCATTTTGTTTAGATAAGTTCTGAAGGGTACCCTCGTGACAAGTGCATGCTTTTGCGTTACAGCAAGTTCAACACTCTGCAGCTTCTGATGACGGCAGGATACATTTCATTTTCATATACTGCGGGGAGGAGATACCTACTGATGTTCTAGTTCTTAGTTCCTGCCCAGCTGCACTTTGGTGTAGCCTTATTTCACAGCTGTGCAGCTGCCTCATTAGCTTATTTCTAATGCGCTGTAATCTTGGATTCACAGGACTTAAGTTCATTGATATTTGGTCACTCACATCGCTGCTCTCGTGTAAAATCTGGAGTATGAGTGCCTGTAGTAAGGGCATTGGTGTGTTGAGGTTTGTGTGGGGTGAGGTGCCTGAACAGCTCATGCAGCACACCGTTTTCTCCGTGGTTCCTTAAGAAATACTGGTTATACGGTAAAGTTTGTGTTCCTTTTTTTATATGTATAAAAAAAGTAAATGGATAAATCAATTTCAGCCTAATTCAGTAGGGACGTAGGTCTTAAAAACATTATTTGAAAGGTTTTAGGAAGCTTTCTTTAGCTTAGTTTTTTTGTGTGTGTATGAAAAATAGGAAGGTCTTTATAGTGTTCACACTGAGATGTGAGAAGTGTGCTCTTGTTAGACATCAGCAGTGTGTGTGGAAGCTGAACTTGAAGCTCCAGAGAAGCTCCCTTGGTGCTGCTGCTCACAGCACGTGGAGCTGTGGGTGGCGGGCTGGTGGTTCTGCTGGGCTGCTGAAACCTGGCGTGGCTTGTTAGTTTCTTTCCCCTCTGCTGCCACTCGGGCTCTTGGATGTTTGGTTTCTCTTGCCGTCCAGGTAGATGGCAGGACAGAAAGCAGTGTGAAAACTTTGAAAGGCATTCACAAGTCCAAGTAGGTCATTCATTGCTGAAGGAATAGTCAGGGCATTAGGGATGAGGTCTCCTATTTAGCTTTTTTCACTCTTTCTTGGCATGCATGCTCAAGTTTGGCACTTGTCCATTCGTTTAGCGGTTGCCTAAAACAATGGAGAGTAAGCCGAGCTGTTATGGAATAGTAACACAGTCTCGATCAGGCTACTGAAAGCCCCTTTATCTTCCTTCCCTGTTAGATCTGGCGGCTAAGTTGCACAAATCAAAAATCTTTTAGGCTCCTTTGTATGGGTGAGGATGGTAGGGTACAGTCGGAGCTGCGGTTTGCTTTTTGAAAGGTTCTGCCTGATTTTATGTACGGACGGCGTGAATCATCTCGGAAGGTTTTGTTACTGGAAAATGAGCAATTATGTTGTTTAGATTTCTGAGCTTCTGCTTGCTCCAGATAAAGCAGTATCAAACTTCTGAGTCTGCACAACTGGGAGGGATTGATCAAAGGTGATGGCTGAGTAGAACAATACAGCTTAGTACAGGTGACTTCTGCTGAACTCCTGGTGCTTTTTCTGCTCGTGTTTGGCCCTATCCAACCTGGAAAGAGAAATGTAGAAAACCTGACAAACTCTTTGACAATGAGGTTATCAAAGAGCAGTATCAAAGCTAAAATCCACCTAACAGAGGCATCTAGTGTTAATGGAGCGAGGGCAGAGACCTGTCCTGCTAAGAAATAGTTCCTCTGCCAAGAATTTTTCAAAGTGCAGGAAGTATAAAAAAGTATCAATCTAGAAAGCCCCAGAAGAATTCAGTTGTGTTTCCCCTCTGTTTTCTATCGCTGTTTTCTCTCAATTGGGAACTTTCCTTCAGACGTGTTGAAGAGAACGTTTTCTCTCTCCCTCAAAAATATTTGGAGGTAACATGAAGTTATTCAATTTCACCTACGATAGGGGGGGAGCTGGGGGTGGGACCCAAAGAGTGAATTTGTCCTGCAGAAGTCCTGCTGGGTTGCAGGAGAGCGAGCTGTCCGTGTTAGCGATACCCCAAAAAATGTAATTAGGTCAGAACGGGAGCAGCTCTCCAGACGGTGTCTCGACATGTCGATTGAAATCTTGCACATTCCAAAGGAAACGCCAGGTGTGCAGACAGTGAAAGCAGACTTTGCAGCATCCTCTGAGGAGGAAACTAACCCCAGCTGGAATGCCAGCTTGGTAATGCAGAGGCATTGATGGATAAGATAGAAATAACTTCTCTATGTCTTTTTGTACATTTCTCTGTGGGGTGATGTGTTGTTTTTTTGTTAATTCCTTGGAAATTATTCCCATTCTGCTCTAAGTGTCAGAACCCTTCGTGTTCTGATGATCTTCTGCCTTGACTGCAATCAAAGTGCTTTCTCTGGCAGGACTCAGCAACCAGAATTACCTCTCACTACTTTGGACTTTCTGTTGGCTCCGTTCTCTTGCCAAGTAACCTTTAAACTTCACTTTGAAGCTCGTGCCTAGCTTTCTGTTTCTAAATTCTGAGCCTTGCTTTTGATGCATTGATGTGGTCGTCTCTATTTTTCTCTTTTTTTTTCACTTCTCCTTTCTACCTGTTGTGTATGTTTTACTCTCTAATTTTTTTTTTCCCCAGAATTCTTTTAAAGCTTAAAAAATAGAAACCCTACGCTGATTTTCCTGCTCTCTGTAATGTTTGTTGGTGATGATTGATTGGGGCGTATGGTGCTTTTTATTCCCAGCTTCTATTCGTGTAGCACGCCGTGCCAAGCTCCAAGGTGCTTGAGGAAAAAAGAGTTTTTTCTCTCGACTTTGAACCTCGGCTTCTTGCTTTCTTCTGAGTTTTGTTGTTGTGCAAATCGTTTACAAGCAAAAATAAATGGAGACTCTGTACGTGGTGAGCGGAGACTGTGGATTTAATGAAAAAGGCGAGGTGGAGGTAATGCTGTTTGTTTGGTTGTGGCTTAAATTAAAAAATCCTTTGTCTTCCGCATGTAAATCTTTAACCAAGCTCCACCTGCTCACAGCCTACAGGTTTCTGGAGAGCGGGAGCATACTCTTTCTTTTGATTAATTCTCTAAATGCTTTGTTTTAGTGCTGAGTTTTGTATCCTGGTCTGTTTGTTTTTCTAGTCTGCATATGCCACACACGAATCCTTTCAGCTAAGAGGAGCTACTTTAAAGGAGCCCTGCAGGGAAGCATATTTAAGAGCCCACAGGCTCTTTAATCATATTGGAATAGTTCATACTTAGCCTGATGCTTTGGCATTCTTGCATGGAGTTACTTCCTATTGCAACTGCTGCTCTTCTGAAAGTGAAGCTGCGGCCAGGTAATTCAAGATCTTAACACTGGAAGAGCTTTATTCATATCCCAGGCTTTCTTTTTTTGTTACTTTACTGTTGTGTTCCAAACCAGAAGCTGCAAAGACCTCTCAAATAAAAACCCAGCGAAAATAATCTCTGAATAACATGCTTTCTTTAGAAAATTTGAATGAGATTGAACCAAGCCATTGCATCTTCCCATGGCTACAGAACAGTCCTGGTGCCTGGCAGGTGTGGGTGGTGATGCAATTCTGGGTTATCTTGCCTTTCTGTGAAAAATGCTGTGCAGAAATGAACAGGCACGTGAGCCCCTGGGGGAGCTCGTGGTTTGTGTTTTAAAGAGAGAGCCATTTCCAAGGCTTTGCCATTTATGTATTTTAGAAACTGGGCATGTAAAAGGCTTTGTGCGTCTCCTTCTCCAGGAGACTTCTGTTAGGGGTTTTGAATGCACGTGTCCAGCGTGGCTCTGCCGTCTCCGTGATGGCGCTTTTCATCAAGTGATCAGAGCAGCTGGCTGTGGCGTAGCTACTTCACTCGGAAAACATCTTCTGCTCTGAAGTCGCTGCTCACCGCTAAAGTCTGTGACGCAGGACTCAATTCAGTGCTTTGAAGTAAACGTAGGAATTAACTCTAAAACCTGCTCTCTGCCGCAGTTCAGTGCCGCTGCCCTTGGCAGCTGCCGGTGCTCCCCTCCTCCGCGATTCACTCCCACCGTGCCGTGCCACTGGCTGGGCTGCACCAACCGCTGATGCTCAGGAAACTGGGTGAAAGGACTCCTCAGCCTGTCTTAGTGTACGGTCACGGCTCAGAAGGTGGGCTGCTGCCTGGCTGGGGAGGGAACCCGGCGCTTGGAAAGGTCTGAAGGCAGCCTCGTCGCTGAGGGGAGCGTGCCAGAGCCGCGGAGCGGGCAGCGTGCCCCGCAGGGAGGGCAGGGGGGCAGCCCGGGACAGCGAGCTACAGCAGTGCTATGGCATTGGGATGCATCCCCTCTTCTGTCACTGCTTTGCAACCCTTAGACCCTCTGTGTTCAGAAATACTGTCTTGTCTTGTGTGCCGTTGGGAGCAGTGATCAACCTCTGAATAATAAAATGCTGAAAATGTTTAATTTGTAACGATTTTGGTAGTTTTATATTAAAAACTCTCGGTTTTGCAAAGTGCAACTAATGTTTCTAAGCTTCTGATTTGTTAGATTTTTACCTTTTGTTTTGTTTTTTGTTTTTCTTCTAGCCCCCTTAAATGAAAATCTTGGTGCAACTGTTCTGGAATAATATATGCAGTCCTGCTGTTGGTTATTGCTGGTCAGTGCTTTTCTTTTTTATTGATTACCTTTACGATTTGCAATGGCATGGCTCTCTTTACGTTTGTCTCTAGCCTGGAAAGATGACTGATGTTGCTGATGTATGATGAAATGCACATGCATGCTTTTCTGCCAAAGCTCAGAAGTACCTGTCAGATTTCACGTCAGGTGATTCATCATGTTTTAGCAATTTTAATTCCTGCCCTTTTCAAAAAGGATAAACTGCTTCTGCATCTTTCTCCTGCTTGTTTCTTCCAAATTCCTTCCCTCACGCATCACGCTGAGTCTTTCTGGCGCAGGGTTTCAGCACTGCTTCCCACACCCGACTGCTTTTTAATAGTGAGTGCGTACATACATTTATATTTCCTTAAGCACTGCTCGTTGTAGCGACCGAAAGCAACATTGCTCACTCGAGTGGCCTGCTGCAATGCCAAAGCGTAAGGTGGTTTATTTTCACCTGGTACAGAAGAATCATGCCTGCTCCCAGTGGGACGATAACAGTCTACAGATACAGACCGTCAAAAAGGACGGAGCTGGACTTAATAGTAACAAGCTGCTTGTTTGTCTTGAAGGGGAATTCATAGGAAAGGGATTTCCTGACTTCTTCTTAGTGAAGTACTAACGCTTACAGCTTACTGCTGCTTGTTTTTATATTTCCTTTGCAATTTGGATGCTGTTGGAGTTGTGATTTTTCTGGAATGTGCAATATCGTCCCTCCTACTATTTGTTTCTTCTGTCTGAAGCAGCATATTTGGTGCTGGTTGCGAGTTGGGGATTACTGATAGTACCTCAAAGGCATTTGGGTGAGAAGGCAGATGCATGTTCCTTCTTGCTCAGGCTAGCAGTGGAAGCTCTAGCACAGAAATGAGCAACAAATGACTGTGCTTGTAGTTGTTCCGTAGCGTTTATGAACAGGAACATGAAAGTTCCTGTTCATGTAATAAAAGCTTAGAATGAATCAAGTTTTAGCCTATATCCACTTGATTATCAAACCTATTCCTTACATTTCAAGAAGGGGATAAGAAGTCCTTGAAGCGTCATGCATCTCTGGTAACATTTCCACAGCCTGGCCAGGGAGGCTTTTTGATTGCTGATCTCTTACACAGTGTTTTTTCTAATGCTTGATACAAGCTTTCTTTATTTTACTTCAAGCCTATTAAGTTTTGCTTGTTCTGTCACGAATTAGTGAGAATAATCTGTTCTTGGCCTCTTTAGAAAAATTCTTTATGTATTCTGATCGGGATACCATTTCTAGCTTTATTTCAGCTTTTCTTGTATGTGCTGCTGTCTGCGCCTTTTGTCTCGTGTTTTCTGAATAATGGAGTTACTTGAGGTCTGACTGGGAGCCGAGTGATTTACTGTAGTAAACAGCAGCAGTGCAACCCAGCAACTGATACCTTGGCTTACTGCATGCTTCTCGGACCTTTCTTTGTGCTAAACTCCTAGGCAGAAAGTAGGCGAGAAGTGTCAATTCAGAGTGTGTGTGGACTTACAGATGACAGAGTATCTTGTTACTGGGCACGAGATCATGACCCTTTTCCACTTGCAGGTATTTCCTAAGGACTTGTCCCTCCTGCCTGTGGGAAACTGTCTGGCCATAAGGCGAGACTGTGGGAATTTGGCTAATTTGTACTTACGTGGTTGGAGAGCAGCCAGTTGTCACTGAGCTTTCAACTTGTTGCATCTCTGTTTCACTATTGTCTTTCTTGCCTCTGAGCTCTTCATAATGGCTTCCGAGACACAGAGTGTGTCTGGCTGTGATAAGAAATCGTTAGCAATATTAAAAACACTTGCAAAAGCATCTCTTCAAAATGATTGTCGTTGAGCGTGCTTTTTCTAACTTGTTCTCTTGCTTTGTGCAGGACTTTGTTTCTGGGTAAAGGATGCAGACTATAAAGTGCGTAGTTGTTGGAGATGGCGCTGTGGGAAAAACTTGTCTTCTCATCAGCTACACCACCAATGCCTTCCCCGAAGAGTACATCCCCACCGTGTTCGACAACTACAGTGCCCAAATGACTGTTGATGGCCGGACGGTTAGCCTGAATCTCTGGGACACTGCAGGCCAGGAGGAATACGACCGTCTGCGCACACTCTCGTATCCTCAAACCAATGTATTTGTCATCTGTTTCTCCATCGGTAGCCCCTCTTCCTATGCGAATGTGAGGCACAAATGGCACCCTGAAGTTTCTCACCACTGTCCTAATGTTCCCATTCTTTTAGTGGGCACGAAGAGAGACTTGAGGAATGACCTGGAAACAGTTAAAAAGTTGAAAGAGCAAAGCTTGGCTCCCACTACCCCGCAACAGGGGACTTCACTGGCTAAACAAATTGGAGCAGTCAAATATTTGGAGTGCTCAGCGTTGAATCAGGAGGGTGTTCGGGAGGTGTTTGCTGAAGCTGTTCGTGCAGTTCTGTATCCTGTGACAAAGAAGAACACAAGAAAATGTGTCTTATTGTAATTACCTCGGGTGGTGGATGTTCAAAGTTGAATAGTGACTAGAGTTTTGGAAGGGTTTTTAATGCGTTAAATTGAAGATTTGCATCTTGCACTAACAGCTCTAAGCAGAAATGGATTATGCAAAGAATATTCTTGCAGTCTTATTGCTTCAGGGAAACTGAAACAATTTTATTTTATTTTTTCCCAACTGAGAGGTCAAATATATACTTAATTTCTAAAGTTCCAGTCTCCAGCTTCTCCAGGGATCGTTTGGCTTCTGTTCTTACTTAGTGGAGGGAAGGAAAAGAAGGGATGTCATTGATGCCAGACTCCTTTCCTAGATACCCATCAGTTACTAGACTTGCTGAAAAGCACAAATTCTGATACCTTTGCTTTAAGCATAGCTGCTGCTTTTCCCATCCCTTATGTACAGATCAAACTGGTTTTTACACGCATCTGGCTGCCCAGTTGTTTGCCAATTCAGAGCTTGAAAACAATTTGTTTACATGCAGAAATGCCTGAAATATCACTGAGACTCACCTTAAAGTGGGCTGTGACCATTTATATGAAGAGTTAACATGAGGCATATTTAACCCCATAAGCAAGACCCAGGGAACACCTGCAGTTACTTTGTTAATAGAAGCAGGAGATGATTTCTCCTAATGTAGGGAACTTAGGATAATAATGAATCCATTGAACGATCGATTTTTGTGCTGTCAAAATGGAGAGGTGGAAGAGTAGTTTAGATGCAAGTCTTCCATAATCTTCTAAACCAAGATAAGGTTTTATTTCACTCTCCAAAGAGACTTAACGCCCTGGGAATAAAGTTAATGATCTTCTTGGGCTGACTGAGATAGTTGGGATCACGCATACTCTCAAAGCGAGCTTTTCAGTGTAATCCCACTCTCCCTTTGATGAATCCCAAAGACTTGGTAGAAGCCCGTTTTCTCTTGAAGAATTCATTGCTTCATTTTCTAACGTTCTTGGAGCGACCACCTGAGATTTTACAGCAATTCCTTTGTTGTTTTTCCGGGAGATCATCGACAGAAAAGTCGGACATTCTGTTCACAGGAAACAGAAAAGCTTATTTCTTCTGATGGTTTCAGTTAAGTTTGTAATGGTTAGCCAGTCACTGGATAGATTGACCTGGGAGATTTTCTCCGCTCTGCAAGGTGACCAGTTGTTATAGACTGTTGTAACTGAAGTTCTATTTATGTACTTTTTTTTAAAACAAAAACTTTCTCTAGCAGCTCTAGTGAGTGACAGCTGGCTTTTATTTTCAGGATGTTCACTGTTTTTTGCGTGTGATTCTGGGACCAGCTGAGGAGTGAGCACATGAAACCTTCCTTAGTCTTAACCTTCCAGCTTGGTAGTATGAAAGCAGCATGCTTCAAAGATGCTTTGTATGAAACCAATGGTGCTGGACTGGGCTTTGTTGTCTGAGGTTGACAGTACTGTCTTTGTCCAGATGCAGCCTCGATTGGTAATTCAGAACTTGCTTTCTTGTGATTCCCACACATGCAAAACTGCGCTGTGTATACCCTGGTCAGAAAAAAAGTGCCTCGTTTTAGCAAGAGGACAGAAAATACATCAACAAGGTTATTAGGGATCTCGTGTTAATTTGACCTTGCTTTATCTGATACAGAAAAAAATACAGGTAGATAAACGCATTCATAGTTGTGCCCTTATTCCCCTCTTCGAAGAGGATGTGCCTTTCTTCAGCTGTTGTAGCCGTTGCTGACACTAACCGCAGTGTTTGTGTGTTGGATGTGTGCCGTGCAGGTACCGCTTTAGCAGCCCGTAGATGAAAACTGCAGCCAGTTCAGGTGTCGGCGTGAGCGGCTAGTCAAACTGTGCTGAGTTTCACACACTGCCTGATGGCAGGCAACACCAAAACGCCCGTAGCACACGATGTTTGCAGAAACCTGGAGACTTGAGCGTATTTTTCTTCACCAAGTGCCATTGTCTGGAGAGTCGCTGCGTCTTTTGCACTCGTAGAAGAAGCGCTGGTCCAGATGTGGCTCCTACCGCAGTGCCCTGCAGGCTGTGAGGGAGCAGGAGGAGTATTTCAGCGAGGAAACCTCTGCTCACCGTGCTCTGCCTTTTCTGCAGTAATATGCCTTTAGCGTGGGCTTGACTTGCTGGCAGCAATTAATCCCGTGCCTTGTAATGCAAGATTATTTTCCGTAGGTAAATTTCAGTAACGGAGTAAATAGAATTTATCATGTTTAAGATATATTTATTTGAGCCAGTGCACGTGTTTTTATAATGCAGGTCAGGCTTCAATCAACAGTCTGGTTACCCTGGTGCAAGCCCATAACCTCTGCTTAAATCAGATGTACTTTAAAAACTTTGTGATACATTTGAACTGTTCTTAAATAGGCTTTGGATGTCTACAACAGGCACCTCTTTTTTTTTTTATTATTATTTTTTGCTACACAAATTTGCAATTTTGTACTGAAGCTACTACTGTTTTAAAAAGTTTCTACTTCTTTACATACTGAAATCTTGTAGTTCTGCAGCTTTTGTGGCTATTCCTAACCGGATGACAATAATTTTGCAGATGAAATCCTGTGAGCAAATATTGTTGCACACACCCTGTTTCTGTAGGCTCACAGAGCAGCTGTCCTGGTGTTAACTGGAAGAGGGTATGGTGAGATAAAATTCTACTAAATCAATTTATTTGAATTGATTACCTGATTGCTTACATGATACTAGAACACTTTATCCCCATCTAGATTACTTAATAGATTGCACAGCAGTACCGAGGATATTAACACAACAGTGATGAAAATGAGCAGAAAGTGAACTTTGAACAACTTCAGAAGCTTTTTACTGATTTCAGAGTACCTCATCAACAGTCATTTAGGTGCCTTGTATTTGTATCTTTCTGTCACGAGCAAAAATCCTGCTGGTTGACAGCTGATTTATTCCAGCTTCTGTTTTTCTTGAGAATGACCTTCAGGAGCGCACAAATCCAATGAGCTTTTCCATGTGGTTGGCATTCTCAGTTTATGATCTTTTTTTCCTGCAATTTCTGGTGCATTTCATTGTAAGTAGCCCAGTGCTTCAGTCTACAATCCATTCCCTTCTTCCCATTTTTTTTTCTCCTGTGGACAGGTAACAAATGCTTCACACAATCATGCGGCTGGATTTTGTCTGTTGAGAAGATCGGGGTACCCCAGAGTTAAGTCGTGAGGGTTTCCCGAACCGTTCAACATCCTTCAATTTGTTTACTTAGTGGAAATGCAGCACGTATGTCATAATTCACAGAAGGGGCTCTCTGTGAAGAGACTGGTTTTAATCTTTCAGTTCATGAATCATTTCTCAAATACGTAAGCATTTGGAAAACGCAGTTGTGGCCATCCGCGCGGCATCGAGCAGTTCAGGACTTCTGCGTCCGAAGGATGCTACGAGGCGTGTTTAGGTGTGTAAGTGCTTTCTTCAGTTTACAGCTGTCGCTATTTATGTGGAATTTAAACTAGAGAAGCCTCACCGTGCTTTGTCCGAGTGCTAAACCTTGCTCTGTAGGAACCTTGGTGCTGCTTGGGCTCGCCTGGAGGAGCAGAGGATGTCTGGAAGAAGGGTTCGCCCCGGCGCTGCCCATCCCGGCGGGAGCCCAAGACTAAGTGTGGTACTGATACATACACTGGCGACTTGATTTTATACTATAAAAGAATTTGTATTACAGCTAACAGTTTAAAAGATTTTTTTTTAAATTATGCGAAATTAAATTGTAATAAAACCTCTCCTCATCTCCATGGCCCTGCTGTTAACTCATTCCCCGCTTTGTAACGGGGCTGGTGTGGAGGCGGCTCGCTGCTCCTCGGCCTTCGTTCCCTGGAGTGGGTACGGGACTGGGGGCGGCCGTGTGTGGGGCTGGGGCATTGTGTGTGGGGTTGGGGTTGTGTGAGGTTGGGGGCTGTGTGTGGGGAGTGTGTGGGGCTGGGGCATTGTGTGTGGGGTTGGGGTTGTGTTGTGTTGGGGCTGTGTGGAACTGTGGGGGGTGGTGTGTGGGGTTGGGGTTGTGTGTGGGGCGCTGTGTGGGGTTGTTTGGGTTGTTTCTGGGGGTGTGTGGGGCGCTGTGTGGGGTTGTTTGGGTTGTTTCTGAGTGTGTGTGAGGTGTCCGCGCTCCCGCCGGGGCCGCGCGGGGCCGCTGTGGCGGCGGCTCCCTGCGCGGCCCGGGCCCCGGTTTCCGTTTCCGTCCCGGCGCCGCCGCCGCCGCGATGTCGGACTCGGAGAGCGAGGAGGAGGCGGATGGCGGCCGCGCCGAGCCCTTCTCGCTGGCCGGCTTCCTCTTCGGCAACATCAACGAGGCGGGGCAGCTGGAAGGGGACAGCGTCCTCGACAAGGTGCGGCGGGCCGGGGCGCCTCAGGGAAGCGGGGGCAGCGGGAGCCCGGCGGCCGGGCTGGGCTGAGGGGCGGCGGCGGGGGCCGAGCGGGGGCCGGGGCGCTCGGGGCGGCGGAGGGGCCCCTCCGAGCTGGGCCGCGGCTCTGCTGTCCCCAGGAGTCCAAGAAGCACCTGGCCGGGCTGGGGGCCCTGGGGCTGGGCAACCTCATCACCGAGATCACCGCCAGCGAGGACGACAGCCCGGAGGCGGATGGAGCCCACCTGGACGAGGAAGGTTAGGCTCCGGGCACCGGGCACCCGGCGGGGGGCTGCAGGGTCTCGGCCCCGCTCAGGGGGGGGAGAAGGGCACCGAGGCGGTCTGCGCTGCAACCAGCACTGCTCACGGGTCCTCTGCCAAAGGCCTGGCCTTTCTTCCCTTGCCACAGTGACTCCCACCTTATCTCTGAGCCCTTCGTGCACATGCTGTCTTTTTTTAATAATATTTTTCACTACTCTTTGTCTTTTTTGCTTATAAATGCATTTATTCTGTTTTCCCCTACATGAAACTCTTAGCCTACTCGATGCACAGTCTGTTATTACGACTCCTTTATTTCAGATTTTGTTAAACAGTTTCGTTGAGTAATCGGAAAGCGTTTCCTTTGCTAAAGCTGGTTACTTACCCAATTTGAGGTGAAATTCGGAGCTTTTGGAGATTTTGGTTGGAATAAAGGGAAAATGTTCACTTGGGAAAAGTTAATCAAATGTTCTTATTCCTCTAAGAAAAAGAAGTATAGGGGAAGGATTCATAAGTATGTAGAAAGTCAGATGTTAGTAATATCCATTAGGATAAAACTTGGTGTGACTGGATGTTTTTCTTCATAGGTTGGGTTAAGAGCACAGAAGACGCTGTTGATTATTCAGATATTAACGAAGTGGCAGAAGATGAAAGCCGTAGGTATAAGCAGGCAATGGGCAGCCTGCAGCCAGTTCGAAGACCAGGTAAATGGCTTTAGCATTATAGCTCTGGCTAGTAGAATGTGTTTTGGGGCAATTGGCTTTAACACCGGTTCTGTTAAATGTGTGTGGTTGTGCCTTTTTGCTCGTTGTTTCAAGAATCCAGTATAAGCTTTGGTGAAACCATATTCACTGGATAAAGCCACTGCTTAATACCTTCATTTTTTTAAGAAATGAGTTCTTCATCAGCGTTAAACTACACTCTGAAGAGAAACCAGCACCCTTCTTTTGCCATGGGGTGTCCTGCAGAGAATGCTAATACCTGCTGATATGTCTTTAACCCGTGTTCTTAGGAAAAGAGTAATATGGGAGGTCAGGTGTTTCTCAGAGATAATCAGAGGTAGAGCTGAGGTCCTGATCCCTTGGAGAGTAACTTCAACCATAACCCCTCTCTCCCCTTCTACCCCGATTTCTTTCTCTAAAATGACTTCTCCCCAAAGCACTTCAGTCCTGTTGTTGGTCCCAGAGATCTCCGTCTAACAGGAACAGGCTTTTCCCTTTTAGGAGCTGCTAGTGCAAATGCTACATCTTTGCTTATTCCTGAAGCTGCTGTACACTTAACCTTTCTGTTGTCATATTGTGGCTGGTTGGATGTAAAGTTGACCACGTTTTTCTTACGTTTAGCAGCTTTTTTCTCTCTACAAAGTGTGAATAGTAGAATATATGTACACGTATGTATTATAAGTACTGCAGTCTGCTTTCTGTCAACTTTTTCTCCCCCATCCCACTCTTTCTTAAGTTCCAATATTGCAAATGAATATGCAGGAAGCTGAACTGGTAAGAGGTTTGCATCTAGTTATGAAATAAGAATGGTCTCCTTGCTAAGCTGATGAGGGGACGTGGTCTTCTCAACAGGCTGGGGCAGGTACACAGGTGGGAAGGTTTTCTGGTTCCCTTCTCTTGTCAGCTTAATGTGCAGTCTTGTCTTCTGACTGGTTAGATGAAGACGAGGATGATTATGATGCCGACTGTGAAGATATTGATTCCAAGTTGATGCCGCCGCCGCCGCCACCTCCAGTACCTGGAAAGAAAGAAGACGAAAAGGATGCAGCTTCCACTGGTGAGTGAGGACTTTCTTCTTCCCTCTGGCAATGTGAATGTCTGAAGGAAGCAAACGTTGCTGTGTAGCAGTTCATTCTGTGGCAAGGACCCATCCGTCTTCAAAATTCTGTCTGCAGACTGCATCTGAAGGTGGGTCTTTGTCCTGTTACACAGTGGTATAGGACTGTCTGAGATGAGCTCATGTGTAAAATACAGGGTAAGGTATTATATTTCTAATGACTGTTAAAATACTGATTTTTCACAATCAAATTGCTTTTTTTTTATCTCATCCTCTCAGTTGTGGCTGGGAAATTCACCTGGAACGCTTAGGATAAAATGAAAGGTTATACCAGAATGGTACTCGTAACACCTGCAGAGGCTTGATTTTTGCATAACTTGGTATAAAAAGTAGATGTGGCATTATGGGTTTGTACTAGGGGACAGGGAGGAAACCTGTTTGTTTATAAGGTGCTTGTTCTATTGTAGTATCTGAAGATGGAGACGGTATCATTTTGCCCTCCATCATTGCTCCTTCCTCTGCTGCCTCCGACAAGGTGGATTTCAGCAGCAGCTCTGATTCTGAGTCAGAGATGGGACCTCAAGAAGCCAGGCAGGCAGAATCCAAGGAAGGCAAACTCACACTTCCTCTTGCAGGAATCATGCAGCGAGATGCTACCAAACTGTTGCCAAGTGTTACAGAGCTCTTCCCGGAATTTCGGCCAGGCAAGGTATTGTAAAAAAATATGTGAAAATGACAGCAACTCTATCATATGAGCCCTCTAAGAATAAATCATATAGTATTAAGGGTATGTAGTAGGAAATTGCTTAGATGATCTTGCTCATCTTGATAGTTTCTGTTTCAGTTTCTGTGTCGTGCTGTTTCCAGACTGCTTAACATGTAATGCTTCTCCTGACATCTGAAAGCCTCTTTAAAAGTGTCAAATAAATCAGGCTGTGCAATGTTTGCTGCTCTCTAAGACCGCAGTGCAGACCTGTTTGTGAAAATAGTTTTTCTGCTTTCTGGCATTTTTGCCAAATCCATGCCTCCCTTCATGCTGTTCTGAACTGGTTGTGGACTTCTTGAAAAACAATTGCAAAGTCTGCACCCTTTACTTAATTCTCCCTCAAAACCATTCTGAGTATGGAACGGAGATTAGAACAGTATCGAGTTGGTTGAAAGAATGATTTTAACTCTTTGCTTTTAACTCTCAACTCTTTGCAAAATCTTAGCTCTTTCCTTTTATTACTAAGCAAATTCATTTCAATACTTTAAAAAATGCTCTCAAATAGCAAATGTAGCTGATGTATTTTAATAATTATTTTTGAAACTTTTAAAGCCGTCGAGAGGAGAAGAAATGTGGAAGGGGAAGGAGAGTTGAGACGAGCTTATGGTTGCCACGCAGATGGTTGTCAGCTGGGATAACTTGGATTTATGCATGCCTCCATCGTAGTCTTTGTATAAGACAAGCAACTTACATATTTAAATGCCATGCTTTAACGAGTTACCTAACCTCTATTAGAAATCCATGTAAATCTTTAACACAGGAGTTAGACCTTATCTTCCTCTGAAGCACTTGATGCTGTCTTAGCTTTAGCATATTTGGTGTCTTCTGTTTCCTTTTTTTAAAATCAGTTATTTGTATGTTCATTTTTTTGGTGCTCAGCATGTAATGTCAGGGGCTGATTCAGTGTCGAACAAGCCCAGTTGGTGCAGAAATCAGTGCGAGCTGTAAGTGTTTATTTTGTAATTTTTGTAATTAATTTTTGATCACTACTAGGACTGGCAAAGCTTGAAATCCTACGCGTTTGTCTGTGAGGACTGGTTGATGTGTGAGAAGGTGTGTGTTAATGTAGCGCTGTTTTTCTTGATGAAACCGCTTCAAAGAGCACGTGGATGGAGAAGCACACTTTGTTTCATTAAACTGTTAGCAGCTTACCTGTGTCTGAGACGTTAGCCCTTGGCTCCTTGAAAATGACCCTAGGGTTCAGAAGTAACCTGGGGGAGTCTTGGGAAGACAGGTAACACAGATGTGGGCAGAGATGGACAGAGCGGACATAGAAATGTAATTAATAGGATGTGTTTTTATAGATCTTTGGTTTTCTAATTCCTGTTTCCTAAATCTGTCAGCTAATTTGGTAACAATGCTTCCCCTCTTTACAAGAGCGCTCTGAAGAAAAAATGAATGGAGCTTAAAACCAAGCAGTCATAATCACAGAAGGAAAAAAAAAAAGAGTTTTTCATTATCATTAGTGCAGTTTTTGGCGGTTCCTGTATGCATACAGGGAAGCTGCATTGTGATGGAAATAAAAATAAATGCTTTTTTTCTGGAGTATCTGTTTGTATCTGGTTGCTTAAGAAATCTCTGCTTTATGTAACCTTCTAGCTTTATCTGTTTTGCTAATCATTTTATCGTGTCTTCTTCAATCTCCGTATGTCTTTGTGAAGGTTGTGATTGTTCAAAATGAAAATCCTAATTTCCAGGTGGTGCCTTAGCTCACGTCCGATATGTAAAGGCAATCCTTCTTCACTGCGTTAAGTTCCTTTGTGTCTGAAATCACCTTCATTTTCAAACGTAATTGTTCTTAATGTCAAAGAGATGGATCAGAAACTTATTTTCAGGTATGACAATGAGATTGATTGCAGTAGGAGCTGGAATTGTAGAGCAGGCCAAGCTCCTGAATTTGCGTGCTTTCCTTCTTTATTGCTTTTTCAGGTGGGGGAAAGATAGATAAACATTCTACACTGTTGTGTTATTTTGTTTTTCCTCTGACCCCCCCTTTTTTTTTTCCCTATTCTAGGTGCTGCGTTTCCTCCGTCTCTTCGGCCCTGGAAAGAACGTTCCATCGGTTTGGCGCAGTGCCCGAAGGAAGCGCAAGAAGAAGCATCGGGAGCTGGCACAAGAAGTGCAGATACAGGAGGGTGAAGTTGTAGTTGAGAGTGGAATGGAAGGAAAATCTCCCTGGGAATATGAGTTTGCTGCTCCTCCCCCTCCTGAGCAGTGCCTTTCAGATGATGAGGTGGGATATCTGAGACTTAGGGAGAGTCGCCAGCTAGCACTGGGGGTAGTAGTGGATTGGACAGCAATTTCTAGAGTAAAGAGCTTTTCCTCCAAAATAAAACTGGAGGACAGGGTTGGCTTGTATTCCAGCTATGCAGAAGCTCCTCTCCAGATTCTAGTCAGTGACTTCAGGTGATTGCTTCTTACTGAGAAGGCCACGTCCATGGTAAAAGATCAATAAGAGAGCTTATTCCCTTTGTATCGAGAAGAAATCTGTGTTCTTGGAAGCCTAATTGCAGAACATTCTTAAGGCAGCTAGTAAGTATGGAAAAGCACTTCTTAGAAATACTTTTCTCCGCTGAGAATGAGCTGGGAAACTTGGAAGGATAAACCTGTAACTGATACTTAGACCACCCGTGTAACTGCTTCCCCCTTTGCTGTGCTTCAGATCACCATGATGGCACCTGTGGAATCCAAATTTTCCCAGTCAACTGGTGATACAGACAAAGTGACGGACACGAAGCCTAAAGTGGCGGAATGGCGCTATGGCCCCGCACAGCTCTGGTATGACATGCTGGGAATCCCCGAAGATGGCAGTGGATTTGATTATGGTTTCAAGCTGAAAGAGAAGACCGAGCAGGAGGTTAAAGGACAGGCAGATGAGAGGGTAAGAGGGATCTGAGGGAAGGAGGGGAGATGTGTGTGGCTCTGAGGACTGCTGTGCAGTCAGAGCTTGGTGATGGAGGATGGCTGTGCAGCGTACAATAGGAGGCTCCTATTTTTTCTCCTGTAGCTTGAAAATACAAAGGCAGTGCAGGTCTTCAAGTATCCTTTTCTTGCAGGATGGAGAGTTGATGGATGAGAAGGATGATCTGTTAGCTGATGAGCACTTCCTTATGGTGACACAGCTGCAGTGGGAGGATGATGTTATCTGGAATGGAGAAGATGTCAAACACAAAGGAACTAAAACACAGCGGGCGAGTCTGGCTGGCTGGCTGCCATCAAGCATGACTAGAAATGCCACTGCATACAATGCCCAACAAGGTAAACAATGATCTGATATGAACTGTAACTGAGCTGTCTCATTGCATGCTTTCCTCTCGAGTACAGAAAATAATTCTATCAGAAAACATTTCTGACAAAAGCACAGCTCTGCTCAGAATTCTGAGTCTATCTCGTTCTTTCTTAAAACAGAGTAGGTCCCTTCTGTTAAAGGAAGTATCAACTCTGGCTTTCTTCTCTCCATTTGGAGTACAAGATGCTAGATTCACCTAAATTAGTATCAAGCAATGCTATGCTTAGGATGTTTGCTCTTCATAGACCGATGGAATATTCTCTGGTTTTTTTTTTTTTTTTTTTTCTTAATTTGAAGATTTATGTAACAGTCTTTTGAAATTGTTCATGAACTAATAACGGTATTTGTTTTTGTCTAGGTAGGAAGTCTCAGTTCTTACAACCCTCAGGCTTCTCTTAGATAGAGATGCTTTTCAAATTTAAATTGCTCATGGAAAATGAATGGGTTTTGTTTGTTTCTTGTATCTTATCCTGCTTCTACAAGGAAAGATTACTGGGAACATCAGTTTACATCACACACATCTTTAGTGCATGCTAACATCAATCCTTTACTCTTCGGTTATTGGTACAAAACACTGAGGAGCTGGGGAGGTGCACTGGAGGTAGCTTTTTATTACAGTTTTCATTTTAGCACAGTTGTGCCTGACCTGTCCAGGCCTGAGCTCACTGCATGGCTCCCAGCAAAAGCTCCAGTCCACGCTAAACATGGTTAGACCTTTCATATCTGTTATCTCGTGCCTTCCATAAGCATAAACGTAAGTGACGTACCTGATGTGTACATATGTGAGTTGGTCTGCCCTGGGAGAAGGACGGGGGCAAGCAGACTCCGCAGGATAATTCTTTAAGGTCTGCCCGGCCATCCTTTTTTCCAAGACGGTTTGAGATCAGACAGGAAGGCTGGACCAAGTGTTCTGTTAGCGGTAGCTGTCCACACAAGGCCTCGCTCTTTTATAGGGACCACAGAGAAATGCACTTTTATGTGTTGTGCAGCGTATGCAGAGCGAGCTGAACATAACTTTGAAGAGGCTGCAGAGTCCAGCAGTAAGCTGTGGGTAAACTTCTTTTTGTAGGTTGGTAGTCTCACCCATACTGCTGATACATGGTATTTGTGATACCAGTAGGCCCATGCCGCTTCAGACGGGAAGCCATACTCCATGCAACTCTTAAGTTCTGATTTAAGGCAATGTGACACCCCTCTAACACTCTGATTCAATCTAATGTTACTTTTCTTTTCCCCTTCTCTAGGGTTGAACCGCAGTGGCTCTTTGCTCAATCCACCTATTCCACTAGCACAGAAACCAAGCGTAGCAGGAGTTCTAGGTATAGCAAAGGGCAAAGAAAAGCAGGCCCCTGAGCAGCAAGGTAATGAAGATGTTCATCTTCACCCTATGAATAGGTGCATGCAACATATACTTCTGTAGAGCTGTGTTTCATGTAATAGTGGGGTACTTTTTTGGTAACAAGCTGTAGATAAAACGGGTTGCGTGTTTGCTGTAAAACTTGGTAGAGCCCCTGCTATTTCATTCTTAGAGATTCTGTGTTTCAGTGGAGCAAAATCTCTAAATATTGTAGTGTCTAAAACTGTGACTTATGATTGTTGCAGTTTCCCTGGATGAAGACAAGCCCTGGTACTCCATTTTCCCAATTGATAATGAAGAGTTAGTGTATGGCCGTTGGGAAGACAATATCATCTGGGATGATCAGGCAATGGAAACCTACTTGGATCCCCCCGTCTTGACACTTGATCCAAACGATGAAAACATAATTCTCGGTATGTCTGTGGCATCCAGAAATTTGACTCAAATGGGAAAGTGTAAGTGGAAATAGAAGCTAGGATTTATAGTCACCGTGTCATGGAAATAAATGGTGTTGGCCAATGCTTATGGCCTCTCTTTGTACTGACTTTGGAAAATTAATTTGCAAGTGATCCCAGGCCGAAGTGGAAGGCAGCAACCCTGATGACTCTAATGGTGTGGTAAACACTTTCAACTCCAAAGTTAAAAGCAGTAGCAGAAGAGTAAAAATTGATGCCCTCAAACTTAATTTTAACATAAGTAATCTGACTCACGGTGTGTTTTAGAAGTGACTGTCATGATTTTACTTGCAGACATGTTGGTTTGAAGACAGGGGAGAGAAGTAAACCACAAACCAGCCCATGCCATTCTCTGTAGGGGTTGTAGTGAAAGCCTCAAGGAACAGATTGCTTAAGCCTACTTCAGGCTACAGTAATGGCACAGGGGAGCTGGGGATTTTGCGTAATACCTGTCAGCATTTTCACTACTACTACAAACTTACTCAGTACTCCTGGAGTTTGATTTGAATGTATTCCATGCTGACATTGCTACAAATGGGAGAGAGAGACCTTTTGCATTTCCTTACTCAGGACAGTGACAAGAATTTCTGTATGTATTGATTGGAATGTTTTGGTATTAGCCAGCAACCTTGAAAATCACTCTTAATTTGAGCTTGGTTAAGGAACAAAAACAACAACAAAACACCCCTCAGGGTAGTTTTTTTCAATGTGTGAATTACACGGCAAAGTTGCAGGTGTTTATGTAAATGGATGACAAAGATGAACAATTCTTATTTTATATAGAGTGACACGAGATGTCTGCATGAAGATGATGACGTGTTTATCAAGCACGTGTCACTAGCCCCTGCTTCTCATGTGAAAATCTCACTAGAGAATCAAATTTTCACAAACGGAGAGGTTTTAAATTCATACTATTTTGCTAGAATTTTTCAGGAATCCTATATGGATTCAGGTCTATATTATCTTTGGATTCAGATTTACTTTCAACTTGTATATAGGTGGGAAAAATGTTTATTAGTACTTGTATTTGGGGAACAATACTGGTGCTTCTTTGCCCTTGACTCTCAGCTCTATAGAATAGATTTGGCAGAAGAAACTCTTTTTCTTGTATCTGATTAGATTATTGGTAAATCATGTTGAGCAGTGGATACCCCAAGCCATCCCCACAGCCACCCTCTTCCCCCACTCAAATCTGTTGGAACAGTGGAACTGTGGATCTTCTCTGAAACAACATTCATTTGACAAAAATTTCTTTGCAGCTGTACTGCAGGTTCCTCTTCTCAATGAGGACAGTTTCTTACAGTGTAGAAACTGGGGCTAGGGACGAAAAAAGGGAGGAGTGTAGGAGGAGGATAGTCGCCCCAGAAACTGAACAAAAAGGCTAGCAGGCCTTGACCAAGCTCCAGCTTAGTATGAAGTCGTGGTGCCGAAAAGAGAACCCCAGGAAGAGTGCCCTACAGTGTGTTTGCTTGTCTTTTTAGAAATTCCTGATGAAAAGGAAGAAATGACTTTGAACTCTCCATCCAAGGAGAACAAGAAAGAATCTTCTCTAAAGAAGAGTCGAATCCTGTTGGGAAAAACTGGTGTCATCAAGGAAGAACCACAGCAGGTTAGCATAAGCTTTAGCACTTTGTAGGAAAAAAATACCTGGAAGGAGGTTTTTTTGTTTGTTTGTTTTGGGGTGGTTGTTGTTGATGTTGTTGTTTTTGACTCTCTCTGTTTAATATTGAATTAGAACATGTCTCAGCCAGAAGTGAAGGATCCCTGGAACCTCTCCAATGATGAGTTTTACTACCCCAAACAGCAGGGGCTTCGAGGAACCTTTGGAGGCAACATCATACAGGTAGTCACAGTATTACTGGATATAGAGTGATAGAGGGAATGTCTTGGTAAGGAAGTTTCTAGCTGGAAGTGGGATTGAGGATTTGTAGAAAAAACAGAATTTAGGTTACAGCAGGTCAGTTAAGTGCTCATGTGAGATACTTTTTAATGTTAATCAAAAAAAGGATTTTGAACTAACTTTTCTTGACTGCCCCCATCAAACTGAGGTATATATGCTATATCTTGCTTTATCATACTTGTCATACTTCTGTTTAGTGTTCCTGTCTGCACTATTCTTTCTGAAGCCTTTGTGAGAGGGAGAGAAGTGGTGCAGATAGTCAGGAAGTGAAGCTGTGCTGCTTCTAGTGTGTTTTTTAATCTAGATATTATGAACATAATTCAGATAATGATGAATTTCAGCTATTGCTCACTAGCCTTTGGTGAAGAGGTCATGATATTTTCCTCCTTAATTCTGGTATTCAGGGAGGCTCTTCTGTAATGGAAAAAATGTACCTAATTCCAAATGCGCTGCTTTGCCACTGATAAAGATAATGGTTTGTAATCCTATCGCTTAGTACCCTTTAAAACAATAAAAGTAAAATAGTCTCTGCCCTGAAAGAAAAGATTGAATATATGAGCCTAAGCACTTTCTGTCAAAGGGTAACATGATTTCAAGTGAATTTGGGTGCACTGGTATTGCTGCTGTTACTACCAGCAGACCTACCAATATTGCTAGGTTCTGTTATAAGGGCCAACAGGATTGGAAGATGGTCTTGGTTTTGAGATGATACGTGTCATTCTTAATATCTACTTTGTGCCTTTTTCAGCACTCCATCCCAGCAGTGGAACTTCGCCAGCCATTCTTTCCCACCCATATGGGTCCTATGAAGCTCCGACAATTTCATCGGCCTCCCCTGAAGAAATATTCTTTTGGTGCCCTGTCCCAACCAGGACCCCATGCTGTGCAACCTCTGCTGAAGCATATAAAAAAGAAAGCAAAGGTATGATTATGGCTCTATGTACGTGATGTCTGCTGTGGCCCCGTTTGCACAGCAGATCTAGTGAACGTGCTGTTTTCCTAATGCTGTGTTTTCACTGGCATAGATGAGAGAGCAGGAGCGTCAGGCTTCTGGCGGGGGTGAAATGTTCTTCATGCGCACACCACAGGACCTAACTGGCAAGGATGGAGATCTTATCCTTGCTGAATACAGTGAGGAAAACGCCCCTCTAATGATGCAGGTTGGCATGGCAACAAAGATCAAAAATTACTACAAAAGGGTAAGTATGTAAGTTTTGCTGTTGGACACTGATTTTCTTCTGCTTCTTACTGAGCGCTAAATGCACTTTCGCTGCATGTTGCAGAAACCTGGCAAAGATCCGGGAGCTCCAGACTGTAAATATGGAGAGACTGTTTATTGTCACACTTCTCCATTCCTGGGTTCTCTGCATCCAGGCCAGCTACTGCAGGTGAGAAATCCAGGCATGCCAGACTGAATTTCATTTCCTGTTTAAGTCTCCTTGTTTACTGATAATAATGCAATTCTTGGCTTTTGTTTTTTTAGTGTCTCTCTGTTGGGTGGTTTTCGAAATTTTATAGAAATGATAGGAATTGCAAGAAGTGAATCCTTACCGTTTTTCTCTGTAATGGCATTAGAAATGCTGTTAGAGAGCTCTTAGTAGAAGGCCAAAACTGTTTGAATGTGGGGGAACTCAGTTAAGTAAGTCTTAAAAGGGACAGAAAACATGGGTTTATCATGGTTGAGGATGGGTAAGCAAAACCTTGTGTGTTCTTTCTGAGAACTGCACTGTTAATTTTCTGCTTGATGCCAGTTGGATACTAATCAAGTGAGAATTCTGCTGTTAAGAACCTTTCGGTGTTGAAATGCATACAGTTGAGATGAGCTAAAAATTTTGTAAGAACCACGTGGTTACAGAATCCATGATAAATATGAAAATAAATAAATTCCAGTTAATGCTTGCTGCTATTGCTGCAGGAATAATTCTGTCCACACTGTACCACAGGAAAAAAAAATAATGTGAAAGTTGGTGGTAGATATTCATCACAGAACTGACAATGTTAATTGTTCAAGCCTAAGAGGACTTAATTGCAGATAAGCCAGGCCTTCTTGAATCCTAAGTCTGGTGCCTCTTTGGTGCCTGTTAAAGCTTTCTTACCTTTATAGGCAGAAGTCTGCTGCTCTCTGCTTTTCTGGTTAGGTTCTTACAACCTTGGTTTCTGAGCATACTCTTCAGTTTTGCTTCTATTGCCTTCTCCTTTTCCCAAGTTGTGAGTGTATCCTGGGATATATTCCTTGCTTATAACATTCTTCCGCATGTGTGTTTTTTCTGCCCTTTTTAAAAGGTCAGTTCAAAGAGCCCTTCAAGCTCTTTCTGCATTTGTTCTAGGTTTTATTGTGCTTTCTTGCTTCACCTTTGGTTATTTGCTGAATAAGCAGGGAACGTTCTGACTGCACATCTCTGTATATTGTGTTATAAATGGTGGTGTACCATTAGAATGATTAGAGTGATTGTGTTTGTTTTTGAGATCTTTGTCATAGACTGTGTTAAACAAAATTTGATCAAAACCTGACTTTCAAACTTTGATTTGTTTCTCTTATTAGGCATTTGAAAACAACCTTTTCCGGGCCCCTATCTATCTACATAAGATGCCTGAAACAGATTTCCTGATTATCCGGACGCGGCAAGGCTATTACGTTCGAGAATTAGTGGATATTTTTGTAGTTGGCCAGGAATGCCCACTTTATGAAGTACCTGGTCCAAACTCTAAACGAGCCAACACCCATATCAGAGATTTTCTGCAGGTAAGTGACAGGGACAGTGTGGGGCTTCTGAGGGGCCTTTGAAGAAAGCCCATAGCATAGGCCTTACTTGGACAGCCTTTGTTTCAGAAGCTCAGCCTGCTATGGCTGCTTTTTTTCTGAGGTGAGAGATGTTAACCATACAGAGAATTTTAATTGTCCTTTAACTAACAATTTATAGCATAATTCTTCTGTTTGTGTCTGTTAAATACGTGATAGAGGCCTTTTATTAGCCAAGATAAAAGCTGATAAAATTATATCGAAGTATAGGGAACTGAAGAAATTAGAATAAACTTTGAAATCGCTGTGCTGTATAAAATGACAATTACATGGATTTTACTAAGAGGCAATTAAGAGAGATTATCACAGGACTATCAGCACAGAATTAAAATTGCTTTGTCAGTCTTTGTTAATTTCCTGGATCTTCAGGCAGTTAAGCTTTGAGACCATCAGTGACCATTCAAATAAGTATCTCCAAATTTAGATGTTGAAAAAAAAATCTAATCATTTAGAGTTAATTTAATTAAAAATTACAACACAAGAGGCATTTTCAGAGCTGGCAAATCCCTGCCATTCTCAGAGTTCAAGTTTCTGTGCCAAAGCACGAACATTCCTAATGTGATAATACAGAAAATTTCAAGACAAATATGTGGCTTGGAAAACTTTACTAGGTAGATGTATAGGAAACAGAGTTTTAAGTAGGGATTCTGAAGTAGTCACTGTAGAAATAGCATTGTCTTTGCAGCTTTATTGTCTTCTTTCTACAGACCTACATTTTGTTTTGTAGGTTTTTATTTATCGCCTCTTTTGGAAAAGTAGAGACCGTCCTCGGAGAATTCGCATGGAGGATATCAAGAAAGCCTTTCCCTCACACTCGGAGAGTAGCATCCGAAAGCGGCTAAAGCTTTGTGCTGATTTCAAACGCACAGGTATTTCAAGATTCCATGTGGATGTTGCTAATTGCTTCTCAGCCAAGCCATTCTTTGCTGGTCTTGGAGTTTCAAACAAAGCAGGAGGGGGCAACATGTCATGATAAACCATTTATGAAAATATCTGTTTGAAGATCTAAAATGTAATCCGAATTTTTTGTTGTTCCAGCTTATAAAAGTGCCCTTTCTTTTGGCTTGATAGTAAGAAATGACTACAGCTTGGACAGTTTTTGTAACCCCTTGCGTAATGATGTGTGCATTGAATGAGCATGAATGTATGAGAGTTTGGGGTAACAGCTGCTGAGTTAGGAGTTGGGGGGGGCGGGTTAGACAAATGCAGAACAAATAAAGCCAGCACTTTCTGTGGCTTAAGTGTCATAGATTTGTCATACTCATTCCTTTTGCCAGCATTGCAACAAGATACCAAATCTTGAAAAACAGTAAAGATTCTGATGGCTTATAGTAAACTATTCTGTTTGATCTCTGCATCTTTTCAGGAATGGACTCAAACTGGTGGGTTTTAAAGCCAGATTTCAGATTGCCAACAGAGGAAGAGATCAGAGCAATGGTATCCCCAGAGCAGTGCTGTGCTTATTACAGCATGATCGCGGCTGAGCAGCGCTTGAAGGTAAACATTCCTTGTAGGCTATAAGGCAAGTTACTGACAAGTAGTTCTGTGAAGGATGCTGCTAGGAAACACCTACCTAAAGCTAATTTTTGCTATACAGTGGGCAAATTAGGCCCCAGCCGACTGTGCAACTTGCTAAATTTTCTGCTGTGTAAAAAGGAAGTTCTCAGAGAGCCATTATGTTTTGATGCCTGTTATTTAGATGTTGTGCTAGCTATGCTTACAGGTAGGAAAAAGAAGTTGGGAGCATGGGCTTATGTTTCTATCTCTACAGCAGAAAGTAAACAGCGTGTGATGGGATTAGGAAAAAAAATGGGTTCGTTTTCTGAAGAAAAGTGTAATTAATTTATTTCTCCAGTAACCTTTTTAAGACTTCAGGTTCTCTTTTTTTTTTTCCTAATATTTTTCTGTAGGATGCAGGTTATGGGGAGAAATCCTTCTTTGCACCAGAAGAAGAGAATGAAGAGGATTTCCAAATGAAGATCGATGATGAGGTACTGTCAGAGCAATATAATAGGCATGTGTGCTCATACACTAGTCCGCATGGCAGTAGAAAAATCACAGAATCACAGAATTTCTAGGTTGGAAGAGACCTCAAGATCATCGAGTCCAACCTCTGACCTAACACTAACAGTCCCCACTAAACCATATCCCTAAAAAAATGAGGTCTTTAAATATAAAGAACAGATTTCATGTAGGATTTGGTAGATCAAATGGTGTTGCAACTTTCCTGGGAACTCATATTTATGTGAGTTCACCTTTGCTTGGGCATCCTTCTTGCCATATCCTTTTAGGAGTAGGCTTTTTGCCTTAAATGCCTGTTAGGAGTTACCTAGCACTTTGATTCTCCATAAAGGCAGCTGAAGGATGAAGACATGGAATTCACTCTCCTTACATCAGTTGAAAACTTCTCAGTTTGGTTGGAGGAATCCAAAATAAAAAATTAGGAATTATACTTGGTGGTAGTAGAATCGTGAGAGCACGTTTCTCTTCTTGCTGGCAGGTGCGCACAGCCCCGTGGAACACCACACGAGCCTTCATTGCTGCTATGAAGGGCAAGTGTCTTCTGGAAGTGACTGGTGTAGCAGATCCTACTGGCTGTGGTGAAGGATTTTCTTATGTGAAGATCCCAAACAAACCAACGCAGCAGAAGGTATCATTCTCAAGGTTGGGTTAGCCAAGAAGCAGTAAGTGGGAAGTTGTGCAAGATAAATGTGGGGTATTGGGAGGAGAAAATATCTGAAAATGATCTTAGGAAAATTATTATGTGAAGACATTCATAGGCTGCACCTTGCTCTGAACAGGACGACAAGGAACCCCAGCCAGTGAAAAAGACAGTGACTGGGACAGATGCTGATCTGCGTCGTCTTTCGCTGAAGAATGCTAAACAGCTTTTGCGCAAATTTGGAGTGCCTGAAGAGGAGGTGAGCACGACCCAGTAGTAAATAAATACAGGGTTCTCTTCACTTCTGGTTTCAGCAGTAGATGGTGGAAGGGACATGTACTTTTCTACTCACGTGGAAAGGAGTTGAAATCCACAGTCAGTTACCTCAGATGTATTACTCGAAGGCCATTTCTGTTGTGTCTTTCTCTTTACAGATAAAGAAGCTGTCCCGGTGGGAAGTGATTGATGTGGTACGCACGATGTCTACGGAGCAGGCTCGTTCAGGGGAAGGTCCTATGAGCAAATTTGCACGTGGATCTCGGTTTTCTGTAGCAGAACATCAAGAGAGATACAAAGAGGAGTGTCAGCGCATTTTTGATTTGCAAAATAAGTAAGTTCGTATCTGATGTTTACAGCATTGAAACCCACCCTGTCCCCACCTTAAAAGTCTAGAACTATGCGTGCCTGGGGCTCTCTGATAGTGTAGATGTTGATTCATCTGGTTGGGTTCACAAAATATAGAGAAACAAACAGGGCTTTGCTTGTTACTATTAACTTGAGAGTTAGCTGTAGTATTCTGCTGTTAAAGACTTTTTGGGAAGGTAAAATGAGTTGCACAGCCTGCCACATAAATTAGCATGAGATGTTCCACAGATCAGTTCAACAATAAATTTCCTTTCTTTCTTCCTCACTTATTTTTTTTCTTTTATTTTTGCCATGGCTCTATTGAGTAACAACTACCAATTTTATGTCCTGTTCCTTAGAACTGCCAGACAATTCATGCATTATTCCTTGCTCTGGCAAGCTAAGATTGGAGAGAGAATATAGTACTCTTGTTAAAGAGATTGGGGTGGAACAATTGATCATTTGGACATGGAAATTACAGGAGGTCTGAGAGAGGAATATATTATGCTTATTAGTGATTTGCAACATTAACTTTGAAACCTTTGTGTCACTTTTAGTTTGTGTCACTGATTTTTCTGGAGTAACTGACTTTCAAGGTGCCTCCTGTTCCAGGGTTCTGGAATCCACTGAGATCCTCTCAACAGACACAGACAGCAGCTCAGCTGAAGACAGTGACTTTGAAGAGATGGGAAAGAATATTGAGAATATGTTACAGAACAAGAAAACTAGTTCTCAGCTCTCTCGGGAAAGAGAAGAGCAGGAACGGAAGGAATTGCAGAGGATGCTTTTGGGAGAAGACAGTGGAAATGACAAAGAGAGGGGCAAAAAGGACAGGAGAGACAAAAAGGGGCTGTGTAAGTAACTGCAACTACCAGAATATGTCTGAAAAGAGTGTAGAACACTGTCAGGCTGCAATGGGTGCTAGTCCTGCCTTTCAGAGGAAGACAAGGATTCCTCACAGTGTGAATGTACAGACATTCATATCTAGGTCTTTTTCCTTTTCCTGAGCAGTTACTGTCTGAATATATATTTAGTGTTGTCCTTGCCTGATACTTTGGTTATTTTGAACTATAAGCTCACTCTGGTATTTCTTTATGTATTTACTTCTGCTTGCTGTTGTGTGTGTCCCCTTGTTTCCTTCCCCCCCCCCCCCACCCCGTGCAACACTTATTTTTGAAGTAATTTTCCCAAGCAGAAGAGCGTTCATGCAGCCAGTTTGTGGTAGTCTAATTGGATCTTGTGTATATGCAGCTGTATATGTGAAAGAGACACAGTACGTAGGCTGATAACAGTGTCTGGAATACTGTGTGCTGTAGCAGTTTGTAATTGGTTAATTGGAGGTAAATGAGGTAGTTGGGCAGCTGCCAGACTTGGATCTGCTGTAGACTTGTGTATTTTAAGTACGTTCTGAGAGACAACTTGACATGTCCCTAGCTGGCAGGTAGAAGTGACCTGTGAGTGAGCTATCTGTATGAGGGTGCTCATAATGTCTGGTCCTTCTTTGCATGTGTGTGAGCAAAGTGGAGCTCTGCTGAATCTGGGTCAACATTATTTTTGCCATTGAAGACCCAGATTGGAAATTGTGATCTGTGTAAGATTGAAACACGTAAGCTTGCCTTAGGTTTTCTTGAATTTGTATCTTGGAAGTTTTTAAGCTGGAACTTTCCACCATCTTTAATCAGTAGTGTTTCTAAAGCATGGAAGAAATTAAAAGCAAATAAAACACTCTTTTTTAATGTCAGCTTCAGGAGCTTCAGCAAACTCTCACAAAGATGATGACACTGCCTCTGTAACCAGCCTTAATTCCTCTGCCACTGGCCGCCGCCTCAAAATCTATCGCACGTTTAGAGATGAGGATGGGAAGGAATATGTGAGGTGTGAGACAGTTCGAAAGCCCTCTGTTATTGATGCCTACTGCCGAATACGGACTACAAAGGATGAAGAGTTCATGTAAGACCTCTAAGATTTTTTCTCCTTGCCTCGCTTTTCTATGTCAAAGTTTTAAAATACTGGAAGTCTGATTGAGAAGCACATTCTTCTGTGTCTGAAGTCTGTGGAGTTTGCACTTTTGATATATGAAATTCAAAACACAGTGCAGAGTGGCACTAGGCATTCTATTTCTGCAGCATCTAAAGCCACGCAGTTTTGGTTAAAGATTGAATAGATGAAACGAGTAGCTTATTTTATAACCTTAATGTTATTTATAGTATGTTTATGCTAGAAAACTATGTTTTATTGACGTTCTGAACAACTTGAATCATGTTGGAAGCTAAAGAGCTTAACCTTAGATACCCTGGCTCCTCCAGCATTTTGTGACAGAGATTCAAATCCCAGGAAAATTCAGTACCAGGTGAAAGGAAAACAGCTGGTAAATCATGAATTCAATTGAAAAACTTCTGTTTATTTTGGGGTTTTGTTTTTCCTCAGACGAAAGTTTGCTCTATTTGATGAACAGCACCGTGAGGAAATGCGGAAGGAGCGGCGTAGGATCCAGGAACAATTAAGACGGTTAAAACGGAACCAAGAAAAAGAGAAACTGAAGGGCCCTCCAGAAAAGAAGCCCAAGAAAATGAAAGAGCGTCCAGACCTAAAAGTAAGCGTATCCATATGTTAAGCATGCTAATGAATCTTGGGTGTTGGAGAAGTGTTTTGTTCTGCGATACACAAAAGTTCTGACTAGGGGATTTTAATGATCCTCTCTGCCTCTAGGCTGGGAGTCTGTGTATAAATTCTGATCTGTCACCTTTCCTGTATCTTTGCAGCTGAAATGTGGAGCGTGTGGTGCAATTGGCCATATGAGGACTAATAAGTTCTGCCCTCTTTACTACCAAACAAATGCCCCACCTTCTAATCCTGTTGCAATGACAGAAGAGCAGGAGGAAGAGCTGGAAAAAACAGTCATTCACAATGATAATGAAGAACTCATCAAAGTAGAAGGAACAAAAATTGTCCTTGGAAAGCAACTGATTGAGAGGTAAGGGAAGAGAGTTACAGACAGGTAGTAAGAAAAAACAATGTAGAGCTTAGTGCAGAATATACACATGTATATTAATCACAGTGTTTTGATTGTATTTTTGGTGTTGCAGCAGGTGGGATTTTGATTGTCGTTTTGGTGTTATTTTGGTTGTGTCTTCCATGTTATGGCAGATGGGACCATGGCCAATACTAAGGGGGGCACATGGGCTTGATTCACAGCAGGGCCAGAGAAAGTTTGATGCTGTTTTGTTTTTACCTAGTGCGGATGAGGTTCGCAGGAAATCACTGGTTCTGAAGTTTCCTAAACAGCAGCTTCCGCCGAAGAAGAAGCGGCGAGTAGGAACAACTGTTCACTGCGACTATCTGAATGTGAGTGAAGGTGTTAGTGAGCTGATGGCAGCATATCTGTTTCTGCTTGTACCAGCTGGTCAGTTCCTTTACTACTCCTGTGTGTCCTCAGCATGCAACTATAGGCACCTACTAAATTGCAGAAGATTTCTTTATATTAATGTTTTGCGTTTTAGAGCTGCCTTAACAGTTCTGTCTCTGATTTCTTTAGCGTCCTCATAAATCCATCCACCGACGGCGAACAGATCCCATGGTGACGCTGTCATCCATCTTAGAGGGCATCATCAATGATATGAGGGATCTTCCTAACGTGAGTTCAAACTAAGACCAAAAACCTGCCTTAAGCAGCACAGCTGAAATGGATTATATGGCACCAAACTTATGTTAGCTTTTCCTCAGATGAGTGCTTCCTATGGGGACTCTAAACTAGTATTCCTTGATGTTTTTATTCCCAGTTTTCTGTGTTACTCTATTGCAAGTGGTGTTTGGGAAAACTGTATCATGTAGGTTGTCTCAGTTGTTTACTAGGTAAGGCCTTTGAGCTTTGTGAAAGTGGTTGTGGTGTTTTAGCCCAGAAAGAATCATGTATTTGCTTTATCTTTCTGCGTCAATTGGATAGATTTGGGAAATAGCTTTTCCTCAGAACTTTGAATGTTTTTCAGATTGCTCTCTGCTATTAGGAGCATGTTGATTTATCCTGCAGTTGACAGAATAGTTCTCAGTGTTGATTTACCACGTATGCTTAACAGGAACATTGTAAATCTTGTTGATAAATGCAACGCATGTTGCAGTCTTCCACCTACAGAAAAAACACTGATTTCTTAATGTCAGTAGATGGGCTTACATTTGTTTCACATTAAGGGAATTAGGTTTTCATTTATAAGGACAAACACATTCTTTTAAAATAGAAGAATAAAGCTTGCTTACATATGAGCATTTCACGTTAAGGTAGCAGGAAACAAATGAAAGGTAGCATGAAACAAATGAAAACAAGAAAGAAACTAAACTAGCTAAGAAACTAATACATCTTTATGTCTGTTTATTGGAGGACAACTTTATTCCAGTCCTTTTGTGTTGCTTTATAATTTATTTCACCTCAGAATCTTTTTGAGATGCAAATGTCCTTATCAGAAAATAATGTTGAATAGTTCTGTATGGATACATATTCAAAACCTGGGATGTGTTTTTTTCAACAAAACTAGATGTGTGTAGCACAGGCAAAAGCTGTTAAGAGTGCTTCTCTGTTTCTTACTTCAGATTTTACCAGAAATTTGCAAAATCAAAAGGTTAAAGTGAAGATTTGTGTTGAAATGAGAATTTAAAGGTTCGGTTTCTTGACTACTGTTACGCATAACCAACAATTTCATCTGAGAATACTTCATTATAATGGTATTAAAGAACATTTTGTAGAAAAAAATGATAGCCACCATGGAGCTGAGCTCATCATATTTTCCTTGGTGTAATTAAGTGATTATGTAAAAGCTTTATACATTAGTACCTGTTCAACTATGTAAGTTAAACTGAGATTAACTGTGCTAGTACTGTGTTAATAAGCGTTCCTTTTTCTCTTCTCATCCTCAGACATATCCCTTCCACACGCCAGTAAATCCAAAAGTTGTCAAAGATTATTATAAGATTATTACTCGGCCTATGGATTTGCAGACATTGCGTGAAAATGTTCGTAAGCGGCAATACCCGTCACGGGAAGAGTTCAGAGAACACCTGGAACTAATTGTGAAGAACAGTGCGACATACAATGGTAGGCTATTAACAACGAAGGGGAAGTCTGTTTCTGCTAATGCTTTTACTTTTAGAAATAATGAGAGCAAGAGAAAAGCAGAATAAGGTAACTGTCAGATGACAACAGTAAATAATGTTTTCCAGATATACCTGAATGTCAATGGGCTAATTCATAAACAAGAAAGTGGACTCCATCACTGAAAAAAATCTAAATTATGACTGTATGAATGTAGTAATGGAAGTTCAGTTAATAGACCTATCAATGACCGAAGAAATCGGTGCACGTGTTAAGTCAAACTGCACTGAAACAAGGTTCTGCATATCGCCTTAATATGGGGTGAAGTTAAAGAAAGCATTTTCAGTAGGCTGCTATGAGCATCTTTCTTCTTTCAAGACGTGGATTGGTGGGGAGATATTCTGAACTTATTTTGTCAATATTATGCCTTAGTGAAGCAAACACTGAACTTTTGAATAGAAATGGGAATAATTCATTCCTTTTGGAGCCGTTGCCTTAGAACATGCAGCTCTGAATAGAGCTTACTGTAATGATCTTGCATTTTTTGGTTCTTAGTTGCAATACTTTTTTCCTTATTTGGGAAGGTCAGAAAACTAGCTTACAAAATTAGTAACGTAGGTTCTGCAGTAGAGCATGCAGCTGCTGGGAAAAAGTGCTGATTCATTGAGCAACTATAGATCAACTGTATTCTAACTGCTGATAGAAAAGTCTTTGTCCAAAAAGTATTCATTTGGCAGCTAAAAATCTCCCAGATGTGTTGAGTCTCCCTCTGGGCTGCACAGCAGTCAGGGTGATACTGACAGCACTGGTTTTGTGCCTTTACTGCTTCCTTGTCATTATTTCTGACAGCTAAATCCCTGTTTGATCCTAATTACAGAGATTTTTTTCATAGTTCTGTTGCAAATACTTTTTTTTTGTCTGAGGAATCATTAAATTATTTAAATATCTTTGGTTTTCTGAGTGTTCCTTGAATGTCCATCTTGCTTTTCTCAACAGTTCTGCTCTGCTGACTGGTTTTAATGAAACAAACAGACATTTTAAGGTTTATACTCTGAAAGCTCAGAAGAGTTAGAGGGCTTAGTGGCCAATCTTCCACAGCCACAGCTGCTTTCCCATATGGTTTCTAAAACTTAATAAAATTTATAGCAGAAGTGTAAATATTTGCTACAAATAACTGTTTCCTGTCTTAAAACCCGTTTTAAATTTCAGTAATTATGCATAGTGAGAGTGTATTTGATTATAGACTCCCAACTGCAATAGAAATATAACCTTTACTCCTAAGCATTACTGGTTAATTCCTATTGCTGGTTTTTCTAATACTCTGAAATATGACATCATCAGAATGTATTCATTGATGTGGTTTGGTGTTTTGTTTCTTATTTTTCTTCTTTGGGTTCTAAAAGCTTCCATCAGGGCCAGAGTTGTCTCACTGGACTTGCTGTGTGTTTGCAGGGCCAAAGCACTCGCTGACTCAAATATCTCAGTCCATGCTGGACCTGTGTGATGAAAAGCTAAAAGAGGCAAGTCCTGTGAATGAGTTGAGATCGGAGTGGAGAGGGAGGGGTGCTCAGTGTGGCTGAGGATAGAGGACATGAGTGGGCAAAAAACAGGGCTTTAAAAAGGAAACCGTAACGGAACTTCATTTTTCATAAGGCATATTTGAATTTTTATGATTTTAAACCATTCCTGTTGGAGTCTCTCTCAAAAAATAGTTGTTCATTCGTTATTCGAGTTACTTTATCTTGTATGCAGGCTTATATCTAGGCTATTACCCTCTCTTAATTACAAGGGTCTTCATAAAAAGGTGAATGGGAATCTCTGTAACAGTGTTCTGATATTGACAGTTATTAAGCTGGGGTCAGTCATTGGCATTCCGTATTTCTGTTGCAGAAGGAAGATAAACTGGCTCGATTAGAAAAAGCAATTAATCCCCTCCTGGATGATGATGACCAAGTGGCCTTTTCCTTCATTTTGGATAACATTGTCACTCAAAAGATGATGGCAGTTCCAGATGTATGTAGCTTAAGTAGAATGTGTGTGTGTGTGTGATACGCAAAATGTTCCGATTGTAGTCTGGTGGCTGTGTATCGCAGTGGAATACCCATCTTGTGGCTGCTAATGCACTGTAAAAAAAAAAGTGCTGTGTCAGGGTGCTGGCCTGTGATTCTCTGACTGGCAGACATTCCTGTACCGACCCTGTTCACTGGAGAAACGGACCAGAAGTGAAAGCAGGGTTTCTGTCCTTTTTCCTGCTGCTCTTACTCCTATATCGGCCTATATCGACCTCTCATTAGTAGAAAGTCACTGGCTTTCATTAACAGTTTGCACTGTAAAACACACTTCTGCTGATTGCAGCACTTGCTTTTGTCGATTGCAAAGCACTCTGTGCAGTTTTCAGGTGCAAACCAAACACAAGCTGATTTCTCATTGATCAAGTCCACCCAGTGTTGTACTAGTTTGTTAGCAAAAAAAGAAAAAAAAAAGAAAAAAAAACCACTTTAACCAATAAAACTGGTTTTTCTATGATGTATACTCTGTATGAATGGAATAAAAAGCAAGAGACTGTAGTGGTTAGTCTGAATGCCAGTTCCCTTTAATATTTTGTTGGTTCCATTCTCTGTTCGTTTCATTTCTGATGTTTAGAAAAAGATTTTAGAGTTTTTCTGTGCCATCATACCATCCTGAGCTATACAAACTATTTGTAGCCCCCCGTTGTGAGATTAGATCTAAGTTTATTTACTGTACAGTGATTGTTCTTGCTGAGCACTCTAGTTATATTGTGGAAGAAGCAGTGATATGATTATTATTTTGTATTAGGTATTAAACTATCAAACAGGTATCAACAGGCCTAGTTAAATTAGTTACTAGTTACAACTAGTACATTTTTATTCTGCCTCCACCCTGAAGTTAAAATATTGGATTCAAGATGCCATGTGAGAAATCCTTCCCGTACATTCTGAATGTTAATCTGTTCTGGAGACTTGCTTTATGAAGTTCGTAGCTCAACTGTAATAAATTTTACACGGATGCTTTGTAACCTTGTTTGTTTTCTTTCTTTCAGTCTTGGCCATTTCATCATCCAGTTAATAAGAAGTTTGTTCCTGATTATTACAAGGTCATTGCCAATCCAATGGATCTAGAGACCATCTGCAAGGTGTGTAGCGTGAACTGAACAGGTACTTGAGAAATGTTTAGGCTTGATTACTCACTGGGTGACAATCTCTTGCAGAATATCTCCAAACACAAGTACCAGAACAGAGAGACTTTCCTGGATGATGTTAATCTCATCCTTGCCAACAGCATTAAGTACAATGGTAGGTGGGGAAAATAAGGCTCCAGCCTTCTTCTGTCCTTAAATGAATACATCTGAGCACCTGTTCTGTAGTGTTGTCAAAGCCTGAAGCTATGAATCCTGAGCTTGATTATTTCTTTCCTTTCTTGCTGAGGAAGGAGATGCTTAAACAGTAACGTTTTTGCTATCACGTGGTGCCTTATTTACTATTTTGCTCTGTGGATTTGGGGCAGTTACATTTCAGAAGGATTTCCTGCTTGTGCACTGCACATTTCTGTTTCAGTGGTTTGTTTCTGAGAACTTACTTGAAGCTGACATGGTACAACTTTCCCGAATAATATTTTTAATGCTGGAACAAACTGGTTGCTCTTTGTTAGCAGAATGTGAACCCTGCCTTATGTTTCTCCTTAAATCAGAAAGTGGTGGGATTTAGGGACCTGTCTTATCAGAGCTGTGTAACCAAAAACAGTCTTTCTGTCTCACCAGCTGGCACTGAGCAAATGTCAGAATGCATAAAGAGATTTGTTTATTACTACAGGGCCAGACAGTCAGTACACAAAAACAGCCCAGGAGATCGTAAACATCTGTTATCAAACTTTGGCTGAGGTATGTGGACAAGTCTATTGTAATGTTTTTGTATGTTTGGGTTTTCTGTTCTGTAACCTTAGCAAGCCTCTTTGTTCTTAGTACGATGAGCACCTGACTCAACTTGAGAGAGACATCTCCACTGCTAAGGAAGCAGCGCTAGAGGAGGCAGATCTGGAAAGTCTTGATCCTATGACCCCTGGTCCCTACACTCCACAGGCAAGTGACCACGCAAAGTTTTCATTTGTTCTTTGTTTGTTTCTTTGTTTTTAAGTTTCAGTTTCTTGGATATTTGATCTTGAGGTGCTTCTTGTTTACTGTTCTCAATCAGCTTATCTTTTAGGCTTTTTTTTTCTTTAGTTCTTATTCTTGACTTGGGCTGCTTGGCTGTTTTTAAAAGCATCAGTGAAAATTTTCTTTCACTTGGAACGACAGACTCATTCCTGAAAAACAAAATTGCCTTTGCAGCATCAAGGGGAGCTTAAATTCTTATTGCTGAAAATGTTAGTCGCTTCTTTGATTTGGAATTTGCCTGATAAATTAGGAAACAGTTCAGGGAATGTCATCCTAGTGTCTGAGGTGTGTCTTTTGTTTCTCTGGAAAAACTATTGAAATTCGTAAGCCCTGGAAGATTGGTCTGCTAATATCTGAATGATCCAAATCTGAATGTTGTATACCCAGTGTAGGAAGACAGAGCAAAGCTTTCTTTGTAGTTATTCTGTACGTACCAACTGTGGATGACTAATTTTTGTATTCTGTGCATGTCTGGTGTGATTACATCTGGAAAGCTGTATTTAATTTTAGTTAAGTCAGAGCAGAAAAGAAGGTCTTGTTGTTCAAGAACCATTTAAGGACCTATGAAGATTATTTTTAAGAAAAACAAATTTAAAACACAGCAACAACAACAACAACAACAAACAACCCTCTGTCACCAACAAAAACAAAACAAATGCCATTCAAGAAGCTAGAAAGAAATTGCTAGCAACGATGATTTTATTTCATGGGTTGGGAATACTGAAACTGAATGACACAGTAAAAGACCTCCTTGGCAGTGTGAAGTGCCAGGCAGCAATGGAGTCTTTGGAGATTAGTTGTTGAAACAATACTGGTGCATTTCAACCAAGATTAAATGGAATGGAGAACGATTCCAGTGCCTCAGAGAAACAGGGACTAAAATAACATTCTTCTCTCCGTCTGATGGTTTCCTTCCCATGAGCAGTGTTACCTGTTCTGATTTTTTTCCAAGTTGGTGCTCAGGAGAGAGGAAGAGAGGCCTGAGCAGTGAATTGCTTCTTAGTTGTCTTTTCTCCTGCTCTGTCTCTGAGAGCTCCTTCTCTCTGCTTGCTGAAGCAAGCGCCTCCCCTGAACTTGTCATCTGATGGCCACCCTTTCCCCGTGCTTCTTGGCTGAAGATGCATTCCTGCTTCCTACACTCCCAAACTTGTCACAGATGGCAGGTCTGCTGATGGTTGCTTGGCTTTCGCTCAAATGTAGTTGTGATGACTAATCCTTAGCTCCCCATATGTGTCTTCAGGAGCTGGACTCCAGGATATAAAAAGCAAATACAGCAAGTAGAGAGCTGTCTATGGTTTACATGTCTGTTTAAATTCTTAGGAAGCCTGTTTTGCCTAATTGAAACTGTATTACTTCTGCTCTTAACACTTCTAGGATTGTCATGATATTTAAACTATGTATTTAAAAGGGCATTTAATCAAAACCCCAATCTGTAGTTCCTCATTAACTGTTCGAAGGTCAAATTGAATGCAAACTACAGGCTTTTAGAGCACTTTATCCAAAGCCCTGTTTATCTCTCGTGTTAGTTTTAGGGAATCTTGAGACAGTGATTTACACAGAACTGATTGAAAGTTGAAGCTCGGCTATTTCATGTGTGATTAAGATTTTTTTTTCCAGTTCCAATGGCAGTGTTTGTGGTTGCACCACCTCCATTGTAGAAACATAAAAAAGGCCATACTGAGCCAAACCAAAGGTTGATGTGATCAAGTCTTCTGTCTCTGGCAGGGACCAGAAGAAAGTGGGTGCAGAGGTACAGTGATTCTTCTTACAGTGAAGCCTTCCTGGGAATGGGCAGCTCAGGCACCTTAAACTGGAGTTGCATCTGGGCCATTGTCTTCGTGATCTGCAGAGAGGCTTATTCTCTATAAACCTGTGTAATCCTTTTGGAGTCCATTTACAATTTTGGCCTCTGCAGGACTGCACCGCATAGAAGTACTGCCTTCCATTTTAAAATCTGCTATTTGGCAAACTTCAGCCCTGAGGTTGAGAGCCATTGCGTTTTACCATCTTTGATCTTTTAAGGATAAATGTTTATTTTGTTGAACCAGTGTTTAGTAACATAAACACTGTGCCAAACAAATGCATTTTGCATTTGGTTCTGAAATCCCAGTCTTGCCTCTCTAGATATTATTCTAGTGCCACATCAGTACCTGAGAACATTATATGTCCTGTTTCCATATATTGGCCACCTCATTTGTTTGATACCAACCCTTCCCTCAGTATGTCACATAATGCTTCAGTCTGTCAAGATGAGAGCAATTTGCCTGCTATGGACACTCCTTTCACAACCCCAGAGAAGTGAGGAACTCAGAATCCTCCGTCTTTTCGTTGCTTGGAGAGTTGGGTTGTATAAGCAAATTACTGAAAGGAGGCAACTACTTGGTAGGAAACAGGAGACAAAAATCAGCAGGCTTCCCAAGCAGAAAAGGGAACCTGTTTCAAAAGCTATGTAATTTCCTTATTTTTGAGTGCTCTGGTGGGAAAGCAAACATGTAAAGAGCACTGGGAAATTTGACACTGCAAAAGAATCTGCCTAAGGCCAGATATTTGTTTGCTTCACTACTTCTGGGAGTAGAAACCTGGTGACTCACACTGCGGCGTGCTAATATGCAATCCCTTATTGATTCTGAATAGGGAAATGGTGAAGTATATCCTACAGTTTTGGAGGATGATAATTAGCTTGCTGTGGTTTCATCCAGTGATGATTAGAATCTGTACAAACACCTAGGAAGAGATAGGTCTAGGCTGCCACTCTAGATACATTCTCGTAAAAGAAAAAAAGCTGCCAGGTTACAGGTATCAAATCACCACAAATGAACTGGTTACAATAACCATAGAATATTTTTCTTAGTGTTTACTCTGTATTAACAAGAAAAAAAAAAGGTGTGTTAGAGGAGAAGGACTAGCAGAAGGAGATAAAGTAATACAGGCATGAAAATAAATGATCAGGAGGAGAAAGGAGGTGAGGAGGGCTATGAGAATGAAGTTGGTACCATAAAGACAAGGGGAGCTGTTCTGAGCAATCCAGACCAATAGAGATTGAATATGAATGGTTCCATTTATTATTTTGATTGTCTGTGACTTTGAGAATGCCTTCTAGATTTGGAAGTTCTTCAAGTTTTCTATAGATTTCCAGTTTACAGTCTTTAAGACAGAATCTGCATGTCCTCTCTACCTTGTACTCGTGGTGACTGGGGGAGGAACGGAGGAGAAGGGCAGGAGAAAATTTGTTGGAAACTGCTGTCCGTTTTGAAAATACCCCATGAAAACATTCACTTTTTAAGATCTAGCGATCCTTTCCAGAAATAGGCTAGGTAAACAAAGAACTTGGACACTTTTTTAAGGCTGGAAATTTCCTTTTCGCAGATGAGCACATCAGGTAAAGGCGTGTGGAGACTGTGTGCTCTCTGATCTTGGAATAAAGAGAGAGGGTCCTTGCTCTGAGAGTGAGATAAATATATACTTACCCCTACCCTCCCACCTCCCTTGTTTCCCTACCCATCATTGTGGTCTGGATGTCCGTCATACCCTTTGGCTCGTGTGGAATAGCACCTTCCTCAATGGTATTGCTATTTGTGTTCCCCATTCAGATGCGCCAGGGGCGAGGTAGGCTGGGCGAGGAAGACTCTGACGTAGATATTGAAGGGTTTGATGAGGATGATGATGGGAAACCTAAGACTCCAGCCCCAGTGAGTATATTTCCAGAAACCCAGCCAGTCTATGTGTTGACTTGTGTCCTTGTGGTGGAAGTCTCCATAGAATAAGGGTTGTCTTCTGTGTCTGGCACCCTGAAAGACAGCAGTATTCATAGCGACAGCTAGACACTTAAATGTAGTGTTAAATGTTAGCACTATGAAGCGAGAGAATACTTCGGAGGGAACTGTGTGATAAGTAGTAGGCATGTGCTGGAAGTGGCAGTAGCTTATATGTTGTTTGATCTTCACTGTCCCTGTCCTGTATGACCTAGGAAGTTGAAGATGCAGATGGTGACCTTGCTGATGAAGAAGAAGGATCAGCCCAGCAGCCTCAGGCCAGTGTCCTCTATGAAGACTTGCTCATGTCAGATGGAGAGGATGATGATGACGGGAGTGATGAAGAAGGAGATAATCCTTTCTCATGTATGTTTCCCTTGTTATATAAAAAAGGTTGAATAGGAACCAGTCAATCGCAAACCCAGCTAACCTTCTTTCCTTACCATCACAAAGACATACAGCAGAGAGCCGAAAGCAAAACAGGGATATGTAGGCCATGTGGTCTAGTGGTCGTGAAGGAGGACCAAAAGGGCAAGATGAAAAAAACAAATAAATGGAACTCAAAGTGGAACAGGAGTGTTTTGAGTGTGGACATTTATTTTGGTATGAAACAGTGTGGACAAAGTTATTGAGAACTGGAAGAGGAGTGTGAAGGTTCTTCACATTGTTTCCCTGTTGTGCTGAAGAAGTTGCCATGCAGAATAGCATATGGTAGTATTTTGGGATGGCTTCTGAAAATTATTAGGGGATGATGGTGGAGAATTGTTTAGAACTGACAAGTAGATCAGGCCTTTTGAGTAGTGGGGGTAATCAGGTTGTTTTTGAATGTCAGAAATGGCTATGACCTCCCAGGTACCATTTCTGGTACATTTTCAATAAACTGCTTTGCGTACGTTCCTTACTGTCAATATTGTATCCTTCCCAGAAAGACAATGGGTATGTAACTGACAGAACAAACCTGTGGATTTATGACCAAATGTGGGTTTATTACACAGCTATCCAACTGAGTGAGAGCGGCAGTGATTCAGATGTGGAGACCAATCCAGTGAGACCTAAACAGCCTCACGTTCTGCAAGAGAACACGCGAATGGGCATGGACAACGAAGAAAGCATGATGTCTTACGAAGGTGATGGTGGGGAGACATCTCAGGTTATGGAGGACAGTAATATCAGGTAATTAGAGCTGAGAATCTTGCTAAAGCAATTCTTCAAAACAAAATATGTTCTCTTAAAGGTTTCTAACGTGTTTATCATGAAAAGCTGAAGAGTGTCTTGTTCTTGAAGTTATTCCGTCCCTGGTTTTACTGTGGCAGCCATAGCTGCAAGTTACTACTTGTTGACAGAACTTTGGTTCTGCTGTTAGACTCTAATGAAAAAACTTAGTTAAATTAAAAGTAAAATGATTGTTATTTTTTTCTTGTAAGTTAAATAACTTCCATAGTGTTTTTTGAAAGCAATGCAAATAAAGCTTTTTATAGATTGTCTCAGAAACTGAGATGCCTTTGAAGTTAAAAGGTGATTTAGCTGATTAACTGATTAACTTCATGCATGTTTGTTTTTTTCTCTAAGAACAATCATTTCCTTCCTTAAAAAGGAATATGCATGTCCAAAAGAACAGGAATATGCATACTCTGTATTTTGGAAGGAGTTCCATTCTTAGAAAATGACAAGGACAGCTCTATTTTCTGCACTGTCTTGAGAAAGCACTGACTTACTCTGCCTTGTTTGGCTGTTCTGTAGCACGTTAGCCTTAGATTCTCTGTTCATTTTTTACTCGTGGAATTCAGTACCTTAATGCTGTTACTGGTATTTGCCTAGGATAATTACATGGGCAAGCTCTGTCATAACAGAGATGATCAAGCCCAATACCTTGACAACAGCCAGTGGAAGAGGCTGGAGGAGATGTGAACAGGCTCTGCTCTGGTGGTGTTTATGCTGTCTGCCTTTTTGTCTCCAGTAAAGGTGACAGATGGAAGGTTTTGGAGCATTCAGTTGCTTTTCCTACCCTGAGTATATCAGAGTGGGGTGAGGATGCCAGTAGAGAATGGTTTCATCAGAACTGTTTTTTATTTTTAAAAACTGGCCATTGACAGAATTAAAGTACACAGTGGTTCCAAGCGTTCCACAAGGACCTGAGGCCAGGGAACTTTTACAGAAGTTAGAAGTTAAATGGAGAATTGCTGATATCAATAGCTTATTTGAAATTACAGTGTAATAAGAGCATATCATTTCTTCTAGCTACGGCAGCTATGAAGAACCAGACCCAAAATCCAACACAAGAGACACTAGCTTCAGCAGTATCGGAGGCTACGAGATCTCTGAAGAAGAGGAGGAAGAAGAGGAACAGCGTTGTGGACCAAGCGTATTAAGTCAGGTCCATCTGTCTGAGGATGAGGAAGACAGTGAAGATTTTCATTCCATTGCAGGAGACAGTGACCTGGACTCAGATGAATAACCTAAGGAAAATCCTTTTCCCTGAGATGATGGTCATCTCGGGCTGCTCTTTGCTCCAGTGTTTCTATTGTCCCAGTTTGGTACAAGGAACAGTGTGGTGCAGACTGTGTTAACAAGAAGTAGCCTTTTTATGTATTTTAATCAGTTATAGAACGTGAGGCCGAGTAAGTACGTGGTGAAGAACGATCTTTAGACAAGCATGTCCTGCTGTAGTAGGGGGTTGTTGTGCCCTTTTGTGTTTCTAGAATCCAGATGAAGACTTCATGAATTTGTTCTTCATTTTTAACAGATGTAAAATAATTTATCGTAAATACTAGCCTGGTGAATTCATGCATTGTTCATCAGGGGAAAAAAAGAGTTGCTCTGAGTAAAATTCATGCTGTTGTTTTGATAAACAATTATAAAACATTTCTTACATCTTAAAGGGAAAGCTTTGGTTTGGGAGCACAATACGAATGCGCTGACAACTTCTCCCAGGCTGGTTTTGGTAATTGCTTAACCGCCCTGAGTACTTCAGTGAACAGCTGCCCTATTTTTTTTTTCCAAGTTGCAATTAGTCCCAGAAATCAGACTTTGCTAATTTGAGTCTCCAGCAATTCCCAGGCTACTTGCGTTCTAAAAATAGCTCTCATTATTCCTGGGAGCGAGCCTCCTTATTTTTAGCCCTCCGAAAACAAAGCCTGTGTACAGAGCTCCGCTGTTGCGCTGCCGGCCGGGGCGATGTAAATAAAACCCCAGAACCTGTCAAGCTTTGCTCTTTTTATTGCCGTTTCGCCCCCCACGCATACCCCGGGGGCTGTTGGGGCCGGGGCAGCGGACGCTCGAGGCGCAGCCCGGGCAGGGGCTCGGCGACCCGAAGCCCCCCGGCCGCCTCGCGGCTCCCCTCAGGGCGGCGGCGGCCCCGAGGCGCCCTGCCCGGCCCTGCCTCGCCTTCCCGGCGTGCCCGCGCGCACGCGCAGCGCGGCCGCGTTTGTCGCAATGGCTCCGCGCGGAAGGATACCCGGGTGACAAAGCCGCGCGGCTCTCTCCCCGCCCTCCCTCCCGCCTGAGGGGAGCAGAGCGGAAGGAGACGGAGGCGGTTCCTGCGGGATCCCTCCGCGGCGCCTCGCACGGACTCTTTGGCGCGGGGAGCTAGGTCCGGCGGCCGCCATTCGGCTCGCCGCCGCCGCCGCCGCCGCCAGCGCCATTTCGGGAGCCGCCGCCTCAGCGCGCCGCCCGCCCCGAGGGCAGCCCGGGCCTGCTTCTCCCGCATCGCCCCCCTCCCCGCCGCCTCCGCCGCCAGAGCCTCGCCGCCCTCCCGCCGCCATGGCGACCTCCGTGGGGAACGTGGCGGACAGCACAGGTACGGGCCGCGCTCGGGGCCGCCCCGCCGGGCCGGGCTCTGTCCTCGCCGGGCACCGCCGCGAGCGCTCCGCCGCCCCGGGGCCGCTCCTGCCCGGGCCGGAGCGCGGCGCTCCCTGCCCGCGGGGGCCGCTCCCGGCGGAACTTTCCAGAAGCGGCCGCCTCGCCGCGGCGGTTCCCGGCCGGCCTCCGCCGCCTTTGTGCCCGGTAACCTCGGCAGGCGCAGGCCGCGCTGCGGGGGCTCCTCGGGGTATTTTGATCCCGTCAGGAGAGCGCGGGGGGTGCAGGCGGCGGGGAGCAGGGCAGGATCACCCTCACCGAGCTGCTCCCCCGGGGCTGGGGGCCGGGCACCTGCGGGCCGCACGCGTGGTCCCGCTGCCGGAGCTGCCCTGGCTGCGAGGGGAGCGAGCTGGCTTTCTGCCCCGCACAACGAGATATAAACGCGTTTCCTCGGTGAAAGGGAAGCGCAGCTTTCCCCTCTAGATTTTTAGGGTCTCTCCTGGCCAAAAGGGAAGGAAGAGCGTGAAAATCTGAAACGGTATCTCAGGAAAAGCGTGGGGGGGAGCAGGATGCGTGGGGTGAGACGGGGGAGCGGTGGGAGGGAAGGGCAGCAATACAGCAGCAGGGATGGACGGACAGCCGAGAGACAGCTCAGCGCTGCAGTACGGTGTCGGCTCGGCCTCCGGTCACCGAGGCTGCAGCATCCTGCGGGAGCCCCCGAGCTCCTTGAGGAGCTGAGAAGGACGAGCCCGGCGCTGTCACCTGCTCCTTGTCACCTGCTTTGTGTCACCAGCACCTCCCGGGCGGAGGTGGCAGCTGCGCCTGCCTGCCCGCCTGCAGCTTTTACCGAAGCGTAAGGTTGAGCACAGGTTAAGTGCTCAGGTGGTTGTGGGCGAGAAAAGGTCTCCTGTGCGTTTGTGGTAGTTCCTTGCGGGTGTTTGGTTGGCTTGCGTTCTGCACAACTTGCAGGAGAGGTGGTGGCACGCACCAGGCTTTGCCAAGGTCACAGTCGAAGCACGTAGAGCCGGCTAGCGTGGGTGCGTGAATTCATGCGAGTAAGGCCTGGTAAGGGGTTTTTCTGCCTGCGGCTCTTTGCTGGTAGTGCTTTGGTAGTGCTTTCTTTAGAAGCGGGTTCGGTGAGCAGCCGTGAGTGGCCGCATTATGGGCTCTTTGGGCAGTGTGACTCCCCTGCTGTAGCAGCGTGTTGGGAGTTCAGCTCCTTCGGATGCAGGGACTACAGCTGCTTGCTTCCCTGCATCGACTCTGCTTCTCCAGGGGATTTCTGCTAAAATATTTACTGGGAGGTAGGTGACTGGATACTTCATGCTGAGGGATTGATTTGCTTTCCCTCCGCTTAGGGGAGTAATGGGGGATTGTTTTGGGAAGATACTGATAAACAAGAGAGAATTTTAGTGCCCTCATTTTGTCACTCGAGCTGGTGATTGTTATTTACATTAAATACAGGATTTCTGCAGTGTCCTTTCTCTGTTGCCTGCAGAGTTACAGATTCGGTTTCCCTGTGTGCTCGAGCAGGCCAGGCGTCCTGTTCAGGTAGCAGCTGGAAGTCTCTTGCAAGCGTTCATGAGACTCCCAGTCTAAACCTCTGTGGGTTTTATTACTTTTTATTTTTCGCTTTAGCACTGAAATTGAACCCCGCTACTGATACTTAAAGGAGAAAAGCCTCTTGCCCATGGGCCACGTGCTTCCTCCGTCCAGCCTCGCCGTGTCTGTGCTGTGAGCAGCGCCTGGAGTGCCCCCAGCCTGCGTGGCTGCTGCCGCAGGAGGGAGCAGGAACAGCACGGCCGCGTGCCGGGCTCCTGCTGCCAGCCGCCTGCGGCCTTCACAGCGCTGCTGTCGCTTCCAGGCTGAGGAGCAGCGATGTCTGTCCATTGCCCTGAAGGTTAGCCAGGCACTGAAGCCCGCTTTTCCCGTAGTCTGTGGTTCAGAAAGCTGCGAAGCAGGGTCCTAGATAACAGGGATTCATTCACCTGCCTGCAGGTGCTTGGTTAGTAACGTCTCAAGTATCTGAAAGTCGGTAGTTTTGCTAGTTCCGGCTTAAAAAATGACCTTTTAGTTCGTGGCACAGAGACAATATTATCTGGAAAACCAGCTTCAGTTGGGTCACGTCATTTTTTTTTAATTTTCAAAACCAGATGGCACTAAAAGAACCTCATGAAAATAGTTGGAATAATTGCCGTCAGTCCCGAGTTCATAAAATGAACACCAGGTAATAACTCTGAACCTGGCGTCTTTGTGATTGTTTTGCTATCTTTAAAAATTCCCCCCCAAAAATAAAAAGTAGCTTCAGAGGATTTCTGTAGCATGTAACTGCAAAACTGTGTACTCAGCTACTGAGGCATTTCCTTTATTCAGTGGGATTTGTTTCATTGCATCAGAAATGCCGAACTCCCTAGGTGCAGGTGGGAAGTGCGGAAGAAATGGAAGTACGTGACGGCAGAGTGCTGGAAATGCTGGGCTTCAGAAGGCAAGATGAAGAGGTACCTGCAGTGAGAACAGCTTTTAATAGCAAGGCTAAGTGGTATAGAGGCAGAAACTGAAGGCACTCTCTAGGATGAACAGCTATGAACAGTTGAGGGGTTTTTCCTAGCTGCAGTTGTCTGTGTTCTAACACAGCGCTTTGTAAGACAGTTAACTCTTCGCGCAGAAGGTCGTTGTTATATCTAAAACGCGGTGTTTTATTGACGTACTTTGTTCTTCCTGAATGTATCTTAAATATTAAAAATGTTTTGTCCCTCCCGTTCCAGCGAAGCCTCCCGAAGTAGGAGCTGCTTTTCCATCCCCCCTCCTTGTGGTTCCTTCTGTAGGCCAACAGCGTAACCCCTGGAGCTTGTGTTTGTCTGATGCCGTGCTCAGGCCAGCGCTTTGTTCGATGGAGGAATTGTTACTCGTAGCTCACACAGGCAGTACAGAGGTCTAAAGGAATGTTGGGCATTACGCATTTGTCTTTAAGGGCTTTCACACGATACCGATCTACTGGCATAGCCAAACTTCCTTTTGTTCAAGTCCTTTGAAGTCTTTGTCCGCTGTCCTTCATTTTCCTGTTAATTTTTTAGAACTTTTAATGTTACAAAGCATTAGGTTACAGACCTGGGGGGAGGCTGAGGAAATGCATTGTTGTGTTGCTCACACTGCTGCTGTTCTGAACCGAAGTAAAATCTCACATCAGGAATATCTTCAGATGTTCTTCAGTTCATGGGAAGTGGTTGACTTCTGTCTTGCAATAGCTGCGAACATTTGTGTTTCCAGATACTCACTGATAAGTCACGTGCTCGTACACATACTGTTAGAAGTACCATAGCAGTAGGTGGGAGCCTGGAGATCCGAGAGCTCCAACCGTCACGTGCCGTAGTGTTTTATGTAATTTCAGACACCTTCATCCTTTAGTTCTAAACACTTTTTTTTTTTCACATTTGTTTTGGTTTGGTTTTGTTTCTTTTGTTTGGTTTCCATTATCTAACTTTTTGTTTTCCCCCCTTAAATGTTTTGGTGATTCTCCAGAACCAACGAAACGTATGCTTTCCTTCCAAGGGTTAGCGGAGTTGGCTCATCGGGAATATCAGGCAGGAGACTTTGAAGCAGCAGAGAGACACTGCATGCAGCTTTGGAGACAAGAGCCTGATAATACTGGTGTGCTCTTATTACTGTCATCCATTCACTTCCAATGCCGCAGATTGGACAGGTAGGAGAACCGAGGGGTTCTGTCAAGTTTTCTTTTGAGTTTGTGCCTGCAGTGGTATCGAGCGCAGCTGAAAAAATGCTCATCTGACGTTGGCTTTATCTCTGGCTGCAAACGCTGACTAACTTCACGGTAGCAGTAAGGACTTGTCAAAAACAACGTGCTTTTTGGAATTCCTCAGGGTGAGAGGAGTACAAATGGGAATTGCTAGCTTTGCAACAAGCAACAGAACGTGTTGTTTTTTGATATTGTATGCATTAATATCAGAGTATCAACCCCGCTTTTATGTACCAGTTATTTGCACAAGTAAACAAAAGCCTTTATTCCACTTGCAGCGTGGGGTTTGTTTATTTATTTTAATTCGAAGACCGATTGTTTGCAGCAGAATGGTATTGCTTAGATAAGGATTCTGTCTGGGGAAGGCTGGCTCTGTGCTTTTTCTGCCTGCATGTTCCTGATCTTGCATTTTCTGTCAAGCGTTTTGAATTGTGACTGTTCCAGCTGTAAATCTGTGTGCTGCTGAAGGAAGTAAAAACTTGTAGCTGGGATTTATTGGATTTAGGTTTCTAGATGAGGTTGTTATTCGGATATGGGATAATAAAACGCAGGAGGACAGCACAGAATTCTACATCTGTCTGCTATATCCTGTTTCTTGAAAAGACTGTCAAGTGAAACATTACCTAGAAAAACAGCATACAACTGCTGGGAGAGGCTTAACAGAATACCTGCAGTGCTTTCTCCAGCTGCATTGAGCTCAGGCTGGTGAGGAGACCTGAAGCCCACCGATTGCGACTGAGTTGTCTTCAATAGAACCTAGAAGAGGAGTAAGGGAGAGGGTAGTTGAAACTAGGAGAAGCTAGATCTGTAAATCCAGCTTTGTTGGCTGTGGGCTTGGTTTACTTAAGCATGAATATTGACTACATAATTAGGCAAACATTGAAAGCCAGGTGTTTTGTTAACCTGTTTAATTTTTTCCAGGTCTGCTCACTTCAGCACTTTGGCTATTAAACAGAATCCGCTGTTGGCCGAAGCCTACTCGAATCTAGGCAATGTGTACAAGGAACGTGGACAGCTCCAAGAAGCTATCGAACATTACAGACACGCGCTACGCCTCAAACCAGATTTCATTGACGGATACATTAATCTGGCTGCTGCGCTGGTAGCCGCAGGAGATATGGAAGGAGCAGTGCAGGCATATGTGTCTGCCCTTCAGTACAACCCTGTAAGTACACGTTGTACTCTGCTGCTGGGTCACTTTTACGTCTCTAAGTGACTGCTATAAAATCATCTGCTGTTCTGATTTTGGGTTATAACTACTTGGAAGTAATTTTTTAGCAAAAATTGTGTTAGACTGCTATCTTCTGGTTATTTGGCGTTGTGCTCAAATGGCCTGTGTAGTGCTGCACAGCATGATGAAGGTGTCTGCTTGCTATTGCATTACGAGTGTCTGTTTTGTCAAAAATCCTTAAAATGCAGCATTGGTCTGATGTGTGCATCCTTTTTCCTTTGCAAGAGCAAATGCAAAACCGGTCCAACAAGAGCTTGGGATCTTTGGCTGCCTTCTTCAGCCTATGTGAGCTTGTCAAATTCACGTTAAGCAGTGTGCCTAGTAGAGAATGCATGGTTAGGAGTGCTGTAAGATGGTTTTTATTACAAAGTTGAGTTTTACTTAGGTTAGAAACTTTCTTTGTTGTTCTCATTCTCTGTGATCTTACAACAGACTGCAACTGCAGTACCCAGCAGTAAATGCTGTGGCTACAAAGGAACAAAAAAGAGCAAGTAGACTCCTTGATCCATATGTGTCCCTTCCAACTTGGGATATTCTGTGATTCTAAGTGGCAAGGCTTATGGATTAACGGGGAAAAACAGGGAGGTAAAACTGCTGAGGGTGCAGGAAGCAAGGTCGTTACATATAGTCTGAGATGTAGGTAAAAGCCACGATGGTAACGGTGTCATTTAAAAATACAGGATAGCAGTAGCGCTTTAAGAAATAAAAATAAAACTGCTCCCCCCAAATAAACAATGATTAAGAAAGAGGCTTCAAATGCTTACAATGTGGCAAAAAAAATTAAGCTGCTTGTGAGGTCACTTGAGCTTTCTGTTCTTTCCTATCTCTGTACAAACAGAAATAGTATGAACTGGTTCCTAATTCCTTTTTTTCTTGTTGTATTTTTACAGTATTAAAATCAGTCAGATCTGTTGGCTGCAACGTTAGGTCATGAAAAAATGTTTTAAGTTTGTAACTTGTTTACTGGGAATTGACGCTGAGCTGTAGAGGACCGGGGAGTTCCATTGCAGGGCCTGTGTGAAGACCCTGGGGACATCTGTGAAGTCCCGAAGCTGACGGTGTGCCTTTGATTTTTCAGGACTTGTACTGTGTTCGTAGTGACCTGGGGAACCTGCTCAAAGCCCTGGGTCGCTTGGAAGAAGCCAAGGTAGGTGTTGAGTAGAATACATGTAAACGCCAGTGTTTTGAAAACTTGAACTTTGCACCAAGTCTTCAAATCTGCGTTGATCTACAGACAGTCTGAGAAACTGCTGAAAACTGAAGGCACTGAAACACCCCAGAGTAGTTGCAGGGCAAGATATGGCATGTCCATGTTTAAAAGGTGGTTTAAGTCAAGAAATGGACCATTACCAAGCCTTCCTGCTGAACTAGACTATCTGATACCATTCTGAAGTATTGGGCAGGGGCTCCACCATGCTCTTATCTGGAAATAAATAACAGTCCTTCAAATCTGAGGCTTGCCTGCTGGTGCCAAGCAGAGAGCCTGTGGTTAGCTCGAGATCCCTGTACGATGCAGGTGCTATTGAAAATGCTGCTCTTCTAAAGTCCTTTGTGGCTTGTAAGTGGAGAAGAAACTTATCCAAATGTTACCTTGTAATACTGGCTTTTAAAGATTTTTATTCTTTTTAACTTTTCCCTTCCCTCGATAGTGGAAGAAAGGCTAGTAAATGATCGATAGCTGCAGTATGCGAACCCCCGAATAACTTTTCTTCATGCCTTCCCTTCTCCCCTCCCTAAAATAAAGAAATCAGAAGGACAAAGCTGGTTTGTTTGGAAATGAACTGATCGAAAGAAAACTTGCTGTAGTGGAAAGGTGGCTTCTAGCAGTCTTGCGTTTCCTAAACTGCGAATTTGAACACCAAGATGAGTTTAAAATTCTTGGCACGTTAAAACTTGGATTGCACAAAGAAATTGTCTTGTTACAAGCCACCTTACGCGTCCGCGCTGCAGGGGTGAGGAGTGTGGAGAAATCAGAAACACTCTGGACTCCACGTCTGTCGCTCCAAGCCCCACGCGCATGCTAAAAAGTGGAGTGTATGAACAGCGTAGCTGTCTGTTTGGCTGCAGCACCATCGGGGAGGGCTAGGGCCGTTGTGGGGTAAGGGGAGCCTAGGTTCAAAGTTGATCATTGTTTTGCCTTTCTCCTAACAACTTGGATGCGCGTACCATCCTAGGACAGCGTCATCGATTTGGTCAGATCCAGGTTGAAAACGTTTCGTAGTGGCGCTACCAGCTCCAACAGTCTTTGAGACACTTGGTTCTCAGCCCACCAAGCGGACAGCTAACATGAATTGCACTTCACTGCAGCTTTAGTGTGACTGGTATAGGCCAAGACACTGCGCCTGCCTTAGGTTGCTGACTTCTTTGTTTCAGAGCTCTGGAGACACCTAGTTTGAAAGTGTTATTCCGTTTTGTGAGAACTTAATAAACGAGGAAAAAGATCTTGAGTAAATTGCAATGTGTTTCTTTGGTTATCAGTCCATTTGAAAGATCAAGCCAGCAAGTTCCTTACAGTTTGAACTAAAATTTAATTTCTTTGTAGATACTTCAGAGCCTTTCTTCCAAAAAAAAAAAGTCCCTGCTGTATGCAATTGCCCTGATTAACCCTCTCCCTTCTGCATGTCTCCCTTGTTACAGACAGTCCTCATTCCCATGTGTTAAGACATATCCAAAAAAGTTGCAATTGCTTTGTTGAACTTTTACTAATGATCTTGTTTTATTTTCTCTCTTGTTTTTGGTTTTTCACCACTGATATTGTATTTAGAAGGTTTCAGGTGGGTGAAACCTCCTATTCCATGCGTAAGGTGCCTCGCTGAAGGGAGCTCGAGGCCTGGATCTAGGGCAGACACACACCTCCTCCTCCTCTTCCAGCAAGGAACGCACCGAAAAGTCACATGATGAGAAATATGGTAACGGGTTTGTAACTGCCACAGCAAAACCATTTGCCTCCATGCCTGAATCTTCTGTCTTGTGGCTTCAGAAACAGCTTAAAATATTTAATTACAAGCAAGTAATGTAAGAATGTTTTATACTAGTAGCCACAAATTCTTTCAAAGAAATAAAGTAAAAGTAAATTAAAATATTTTTTAAAGAAGTAATTGGAGATAGTTAATAGTAAAAGCTTCTAACTCTTCTGGTTGTTCATTTTTTTCCTTTTTTCTTCTTTGTTTGGATTGCAGCGTTCTGCTCTTCTGATGATGCGCTGTGATCCTGCAGTAGCGCAAAGGCTGCGCAGCGGTAACGCGCATTGCGTGCGATTAAGCCCTCGCGAACGGTTGACTGGATGATTAATCTCGGGTTGGGTGCCTGCCCAAGCTCCAGGCGCTGGCCTTTTGGACAACAATTGGGTTGTAACGCTTTTAGACTCCAGACATCAAATTTAACGTGCAAGTTTTTGTGTGGGCCTGTCTGGTAGATTAATGATTCTGGTTGGCCGTTCGCTGCACCTAGGGCAACGAATATAGCAAAGCAGTTCGCAGCGATAGCGTGGCGCCGTGCTGGTTAGGATGCGCAGCGACTTCTCGCGCTTGCATTACAGGGACCTAAACCTTCATGCAATCCTGTCATTTGAGGTTTTGGAGCTGTAGCTCATCGACTGTCTTCGGAGAACCTGGGGGGGGGGTGTGCCATCTCACTTAACAAGGACGACCGAAACTGAAGATTAGCTACATCTTTTTCAGTAGCCTTTCTGATTTTCAGAGTGATTTTTATCCTGTTCAGGGTATGCCACAATTTAATAATTTTATTTCATGGCTAAGTAGTTTTTGCATAGTACTTTTTTTGTTTTTATGCACATCGAGAGAGGCAGATACTTGCTCTGAACTAAGTAAATTATTCTGAAGATGATTTCTGTGCTGACCTGGCGTTTAAAGGCATGTTAACTTGGTACCAGCATAACTGAAAAATGGTGGGCTTGCACCTGGGTTTTGGTTTGCGCTGGCGCAGGATCAACAGCAGTTTGCAGCGCATTAGTTTTGGCGCAAGCTAGCCTATACTGCAGGGTCACTTTTGGCTGGTTAGAGAAGGCATACTAACAATTGTTTTCTCTCATTTTTTTTCTTTTTACAAATATTCCCCTTCCCTTGTATCTCTCTTCTTTAACTGTTCCAAGGCCTGTTACTTAAAAGCAATTGAGACTCAACCAAACTTTGCAGTGGCATGGAGTAATCTTGGCTGTGTTTTCAATGCCCAAGGAGAAATCTGGCTTGCAATTCATCACTTTGAAAAGGTAACTTTTTAAACCAGTCAGCTTCACTGCTAGATTGTAATGCACAGGCAATTAATTGTCTGCTTATGGACGAGTACTTTGGTAGGTGGTAAACATATTTTGATCAGCAGAATTTCTTCTAATCCTGTTGACGTCCTGTGTTAATAATTTGTTTACTTCCTGATGTTTCAGACTGCCTGTATGCCACTAAAGAGATATGTTTAGAATTGCCCTAAGGACTTCACACACATGTCAAAGATAAGAAATTCATTAAGTTGTTTTACAGTCCTTTCCCAGAATAGAATTTTTACAAGTATAGTTTGGGAATAATGTTTTATGTGTTGTGGTTTTTTTGTACGTAAAAAGGAGAAACAGTTCTGCTTAAAACCATTTTTTGTAGCAGTTTTTATTTCAGGTGTTCTTAACTTTCCTATGAGTAACTGAGGAGGACAGTTTTAAGCTCATTCTTCTCCAGGATTATTTTTCACCACTATTGTTACAAACTTTTCTAGATCTTTGTCATTAGATCTTACTCTAAGTCGTTGTCTCGTACCTTGTAGTTAGCATCTGAATTCGATTTGTATTCCGCTCAAGTTTCTAACATGACCTAAAATCAGATTTAAGATGTGCTGGACAGTTTCTTCCTGGTATTTTTGACTCAGAACTGCAAAACTAATTTTAACTGCTTCTTTGTTCCTGTATCTAGTAAATGATAATTAACAAGTATTTTAATTTGGAAATAATGGTTCCCGTGGGAAAGACTGTAAGAGTGTGGCTTTCCAAATACACATCTGTAATTTATTACTGCAGAGGGAAAATGTTTTTTTTGTTAGTAAAATGGCTACAGGTTTTTTTCCCTATGCACACGATGGATTTGCTTTCTTCTTGCTCCTGTGAAATTGGCTCTATTTTCCCCTTAGCATCTATTTCCTAAATTTTAAAAATAGGTCTCATTTTGCAGTAGATAAAGGATGTAGATCCTTTTTTGGGGAGTTTCTTTTTAAGGTTTTTCTTCCCTAAAAATGAATTACAGCATAGCAAGGGTGGGCAGGAGACTGAAGTATGAAATAAACCTAATATGAAATAAATGTTTAACATTTTATTCTGCAGTAGTCACAACTGATGTCAGTTGCTATCTATTCTAATACGCATGAATTTGGAGGGAACTAGGTCATGGCTTAGGTAAGCAAACGGATGATCTGAAGGTAGTATATTTTGTCCCTTCTTCAGATAAGTGACTTCAGTGTTCTATGATTGATTTGTATAACTTAAGTTTTCCTTACTAGGTTGTTGATAGTCCTAGACACTTACAGATGAAGTTTGACAGACTTTAAAATAAATCGTGTGTGTATATATATATATAAACAGAAATTAACTTCAGATATCATAGAGAAAGCTTTTGTGCTAATGCTCCAAACTTTAAAAATACTTCCAGGCTGTAACGCTTGACCCAAACTTTTTGGATGCTTATATCAATCTGGGAAATGTCCTAAAGGAAGCAAGGATATTTGACAGGTAAGCAGATAAGTAGAATCACTCTGTCAGTGGTGTACGTATCATACATATCAAGTGTCAGATGTACCGAGATAAATTAGGTTCCTGATGGAAAATCTCTTCAGGCAGATGTAGTGAAAATGTGTGCCATGAGTTGAGAAAGTAAATGGCTTTGGAAAACTGGATGCTGGAATTAAAAATAAATAAATCCTGTGGAATGTATTCCTTTGTTACTTTCCTGTACTTAGTTCTCATTTTTAACATTTTACTACTGAAGATGTCGACAAAAATAGATTTGAAATTAAGTCAGGAGAAGGGTGAGGAGAAGGTATATGATGAGAAAGGCAAGAAATTGTCGTTTTCATTATGTGTTTCTAGACCTCTGATCTACAGGTGTACCTAAACCTTCCCTTTATGTAGGACAAGCTAAAATGCTCAATTCCAGTTTAGCATCTGGCTGAATGTTCTGTACTTGTTGTGTCCACATTGTGCTATTGCACATGGCTGTAGTAGTACATTTGCTGTCATTTGGGCTAACTTGTTTCGAGACCACTGATCTGTTCAATGAATCTTACTTTTGTATCCGGCAGAAGATCCAGGCAGTGTTGTTTCGATGCAGTGTACGGTATTGTGTCTGTTGATGTGGTTGTAATTTCTGGTAACTACAGTTTGTAACAGGAGTAGCAGCCTGGGAAAAGTATGCCACCAGTTCCTTGGACTGCTCCAAAAAAGCATTGTAAATGCATGAAATTCTTGCTTTTCATGTTCCTCTACAGATTAAGTAATTGAAGAGTATTTTTAAATAAAAGTTTAATGTTGCAAATGAAGAAAAGGTCTGGCATTGTCACAAATGCTCTAGTAATATGAGCCATACTGAAATAGTTCTGAGCAGGAGTACTGCACATCTCTTCAGCTGAAGTCTGTTTCAGACAGTAGCGATCTCGTGTGGAGCAGTGAACGTTGATTGTTAACGCAGTTTTGGAACTCAGGTTGTTTAACTGAAAAGAACAAAGTCTGTCTTCTAGCCTGCCAGTCATCACAAAATGGAGCATAGATTTAAAATGTCATGCAAAATAATTTATTCCTTTTGGATTCAGGCAGTACTTATCTGTGTTCCCAGTAACATCTTACAGAACAGGGGTGTGGGTTACGCGTATGTGGTAGTACCTATCCCTTGAAGGTTTTCTCTGTATATGTTTTTATGATAAGATAAATATGACTGCTGCTATGTGGATGATTGTTTACCTTCTTTTTCTTGTTACAGAGCTGTAGCAGCTTATCTACGAGCCTTGAGTTTGAGTCCAAATCATGCAGTTGTGCACGGCAACCTTGCTTGTGTGTATTATGAGCAAGGACTGATAGACCTAGCAATAGACACCTACAGGAGGGCTATTGAACTACAACCCCACTTCCCTGATGCCTATTGTAACCTGGCCAATGCCTTGAAGGAGAAAGGCAGTGTAAGGAGTGCTTTTTTTTTTTGCCTTAATTTTTTTTAAAGTTATTTAATATCTACCAGGATAATATCCAGGAAATATCCACCTTGAAACTGTGCCGTTACAAGAAATTTGACTGTATCAACATTACTTTTTTATTCTTTTTTTTTCCCTTCAAAGGTGGCTGAAGCAGAAGAATGCTACAATACAGCTCTTCGACTTTGTCCCACTCACGCAGATTCTCTTAACAATCTAGCAAACATCAAACGGGAGCAGGGGAACATTGAGGAAGCTGTCCGCCTTTACCGGAAGGCTCTTGAGGTACGGTTGAATGTTGTTGGGAGGTGGGGAATTAAAGCTGAGAACAAGTGATATGACACGCAGGTTTTAGGTGTTTTTTTCCATCTCTTAATCATCAGCAGAGGAAGTTCTGCTCAGAGACCCGAGTCCTAAAATGAAGTAAGAAATGCACAGGAATTTCCTCTGTTATGGTAGAATTTGGGGATTTGAGAGACTGATGATGCTTTTAATTTTTTTCCCCTCCAGGTGTTTCCAGAGTTTGCTGCCGCCCATTCAAATTTAGCGAGTGTTCTGCAACAGCAAGGAAAGTTACAGGAAGCTCTGATGCATTACAAAGAGGCTATTAGGTAAGTGGATACTACTTGTAATAGTCCCGGTGTTTCATAGCAGGAAAGTGCCATAGATCTGTACAGGATGTGGCTTGCAGTAGCACATGTAAATTCAGATAGTTGCTTTGCAAACCCAAATGCGTGGCTATGAGTCTGTTTCCTCAATGGAGGAGAAGCTTTTATTGTTCATAACGTATGTTATCTCGATTTCTCAGAATCAGCCCCACATTTGCAGATGCTTATTCTAATATGGGAAATACTTTGAAGGAAATGCAGGATGTTCAAGGAGCTCTACAGTGCTATACCCGTGCCATTCAGATAAACCCAGCTTTTGCTGATGCCCATAGCAACCTGGCATCTATTCACAAGGTAACACATGGGAATGAATCACTCTTGGAATACGGTGGAGCATTGTGGGTGCTTACCCTGAATATGTTGGTATCTCCTGACTCATTCCTTTGTCTTTACAGGATTCAGGGAATATACCAGAAGCCATTGCCTCCTACCGCACTGCTCTGAAACTGAAACCTGACTTTCCTGATGCCTATTGTAACTTAGCCCACTGTTTGCAGGTGAGAAGGGGGTACATTGGTTGTAATTCTCAAGATTCCTCTGTATCAAATACAAAGCTTGATCACCTCAACTGCAGATTACAGAAGCAGAGTGAAAGAGTAAACAAGTCTTAAATCAGAAGTCTGTACGGTTATCAACAGTAATTACTGAAAGTTTTGCTTCCATTTTTGGGAGAAGCATTGGTCTCAGCTTCTTGAAATAGTCTTTTTTTAATTTTACCTTTTCTAGATTGTCTGTGACTGGACAGATTATGATGAAAGAATGAAGAAGCTGGTTAGCATTGTGGCTGATCAGCTGGAGAAAAACAGACTGCCTTCTGTCCACCCTCATCACAGCATGCTGTATCCCCTTTCTCACAGTTTTAGGAAGGCTATTGCTGAGAGACATGGAAATCTCTGCTTGGACAAGGTAGGAGGTTTTATAAAGGCCTGTTGCGACTGAAGTACTTTTGTCTGTTCTTATCAAAAATCTAATACTCACATAGATAGTATTAGTCTTTGTAATGCTTACTAGTCACTGACCTGTGGAGATGCAGAGTGAGTAAATGATTGTTTCCCTAACAGTAAAATAGATCCAGGCAGCTGTGTGGTAGTATTTCCTGAGATCTGCTCCTGCATCTATAGTTCTGGGTGCCTGACCTCGCCTCATACGTTCTTCACTGGAACATGCAAGCTTTGTGTTTGCTTGGCTCTGGGATTTCCAAATGCACTCACCTTCATGGTGACAGCAGTCTTACAGGGTCGATGTAGCTAAATAGGAAGTATTAGATTTTTCATTTGTTATTCTGCTCTGGGGTACTTTATGTACAGTAACATCTTTTATTCCAGTGTTTAATGCATTAAACATGTCGTCTTTCCTTGTAACAACTTAACTGTGCTATTTCCACAAAACTGCACAGCACCTCAAGCTGCCAAGAGTGTTGTTGCAGTTGATGGCAAATTCTTTGACTAAAATAACGTAGCTTGTTTTCCCTTTGAATCAGAGGGTCACAGCTGTTGGCAGTGGTGAATGTTGGAACGGACTACGTGAGCAGGCTGCCAGTTATAATTGAAAATGCTCTGTCAGCCAGTGGAAGGGTCTAGTTAGAGACTGTATGGATATGAAACTTCAGAAGATAACGTACTTTTAAACAGGCTTGAATTTAGGGTCTCTGCAGCCTCATAATCATGCCAGAGATAGGGGTTACGAGCTGATGCCTGGGAAAGATGGTGAGCATAAATAAGAACAGAAAGCTTGCTGTGATGTTTCATGGGAATGCTGTTCTGCAGCACTGTTTATAATTGGGGATGGAATACTTGAGAATGCGCAGAGGGTAGAAAGGCAGAAATGTTAATAACTTTCAGCAGTCATGTCTGTCTTTATTTGTCTAAATGTAGGCACATGTCATCTTGTAACCTAGTTTGTGAAAACTGCACTTGGCTGCAGTGGAATACACGTAGTGCAGGTTTGAAATAGCAGATGCTCATAGCCCACTTAAATGCTGGATAAGGCTAATTCTAAAAAAATCATGTGTTTTTTTGTCTATGTTTAGCATTTGGGTTTCGATCCTGGGTTTATAAACATTTGTGTTATGTTTTCTTGACAGATCAATGTTCTTCACAAGCCACCATATGAGCATCCAAAGGATCTGAAGGCCAGCGAAGGTCGGCTTCGTATTGGCTATGTGAGCTCTGATTTCGGAAACCATCCAACATCACACCTAATGCAGTCAATCCCAGGCATGCATAACCCAGACAAATTTGAGGTAAACATCTAAATGCTGAAGCTTTTAAAATACAGCTGTAATAGGCACTTCCTTTTCCTTGCTGCAGGCAGATAAATAAGGGAAGGGCAAATCTTCTGTTGCTGGTGTGTGTTGGTTAGAGATCATTTTTTTTATGGGATGGGAGAGTTCTCCAGCCTTAGAATTCTTCTTTTTACCAGTACAGTGTATTATTTAGAAGGTAGGAATTACCTGTTTTTAGAATCACGGCAGATAGGATTCAAAGACCATGGAAAAAATTTCTTCTTATTTAAGCTTCATCTACTGTTCTTTTAATAGATGTGTTTCAACATCAAGCTGCTGCCTTGTTACTTCAGACTTAAAGACACGCATCCATTTTGTGTTTACTCTGCAATGCAAGCCCTTTACAAGCCTTATTTTTTCTCTTCTTTTTTTTCCCTCTTCCCTGTGTCCTCTCAACTTTCTCCTGGTCACACAGTCTTTGTAGCATGAGATCCCTGTGATGAAGCCACATGCTTGATCTATCAGAAGTGTGGCTATGAAGCAGTTTTCTTTCATGAAACAAATTAGCGGTCTGAGTTATCTATGGGGGGGAGGGAATGTACCACTTCCCCTTCAATTAGCCTGAGAGCAGCCTGTCTTGTTCTAGATTTATAAATCTCTGCAGACTTTAATATAATGGATAAAAGTTAATCTATTCTCTTACTAAAACCACACTTTTGTCCTTCAAGGTAACCAATTCTCTGCATGGTGGTTCTGTTTTGTCTATAGCTTATCTGTGCTCAGTTAGCTAAAGAGTTAAGATTGAAGATTTTGAATTTCTCGGATAATTGTGCAGTTTCTTAAATGGAGAGGACTAGTCACTTTTTAAAGAATCTGTTAACAAGCTTTCCCATGACTTACCTGTTCAGACTGAGTCATAATTACATGATTCGCACTGGTTACAAATTCAAAGGTGTCTTGTAAAAGGCATTTTTAAACACTCAAAATCATTTATTAAAATTGCTTAACGTGGCATTGATGAGAACTTCTTATCTTTGTTTATGCAAGATGTAGTGCATTATACTTGTCCCAGAACTAGGTAGATCTGGGGCCTGGTGCTAATGTGCTCAGTGTCTTTTTTTTTTTTTTTTTTTTTTTTTTTTTTTTTTTTTTACTTCTTTTTCAACTGGTAACTGCCACACAAATACAGTGTACTTTGTCTGGAACTAGATATGATTTTAATTATGTAATTAAAAAATGCAATATCATATGTTTATAGCAAAATTATTTTGTTGCAAAATATCTTAGCAATATTGTGGTGCCTTCTCTTCTAGGTATTCTGTTATGCCCTGAGTCCTGATGATGGTACAAACTTCCGTGTAAAAGTGATGGCTGAAGCAAATCACTTCGTTGACTTATCTCAGGTGCGCTTTCTGAGGCTCTTAGCAAACCAAAAGGAAGAGAGATCAGCCTATAGGCTAAGATTTTAGCAGCAAGGACTTCTTGAATTATGTCAGCAGTAGTTTTAAGAATTTGGGGGTTTGTGGATGTATTGGTGTTGTGCCTAACCTGGGACAACCAGTGGCTGTCCTGTCACCTCTGTGATCTTATTAAAAATCAGTATTAAACAATACTGAGTAGCTTTTACATTAGGTCTTAAGCTAATGGTCATACCTGAATGTCACGGATAAGTCAAGATACCACAACTGCAAATATATTTAAGCTTGCTTAAGATTACTTTACCCAAGTGAAATGGGGCAAAGGGTTGCTTGAAGGATGGATTTTTTCCCCCCCTGTATCAAAAGCTTGTATATGTTTTTTTTTGTTTTTGTGAAAAACATGGTAGGGATTTCAGTATACACAGAAGTTGTTACGTTATCTCAAGATAACTGACAAGAACCTAAAGCAACTTGGGATTTGTGTATATGGAATAATATATATAAATTAGATGATAGATAAAGCCTGTACATCGTTTTTAAATGTTTCATGTTGTTCAGGATCTGCTCTCATAAGTAAAAATGCTACGTTGATGTTAGCAGGATAATTTTTTGAGATGGGTTTGGCAGAGCTGAGATTTTCTTGTTTGTTGTTTGTCTATAGCAAAATCATGTTTTGCCTTGTTACAACAGGTTTTTGTGTTTTTTTTTTTTTTTTTTTTTTTTAGAATGAATTGAGGATTTGTGCCTCTGTTAAACCAAGAGTCACAAAACTTAGCTCTCACCAAATTATGCGTTTGACATTTATCTTTTGGTACACCAATGACTAATTGCATTTGGTAGTGAAAGCACAAGTAAGTTTGATTTATTTCTTCTTCAGATACCATGTAATGGAAAAGCAGCAGACCGCATCCATCAGGATGGGATACACATTCTCATTAACATGAATGGCTACACCAAAGGAGCCCGAAATGAATTATTTGCTTTGAGACCAGCACCTATTCAGGTAACTAAGTTGAAGAGGATTTTATCTCCAATAAAAGCCAAACACCAGTTCTTAGTAGGAGGAGTGTCTCTTTTTTTTCTTCCTTCATTTCTCTCCTCACTGGCAGAGTGGAAAAAAAGAGAAAGCTCATGTTTGATCAATGTCAGATACCTGGGGACTCTTCAGTGTGTAATAATGCAAGTACAATTTAGAAGAGGTCAGACAGAAGCTTTGTTAATTGTGATCACAGTGAAAGAATATCACAGCATCCACCCACTCTGTTTCCATGTTCTCTACAAAGTGAATGCAGAAATGCAACCTTTATACTTTCTTCACTTTTTTTTTTCCCTGAAAAATGTTAATATTTTGATGTCAAGTTGAGTGTTAATGTTGAATTGAATGTTAACAAAGCCAGATATTCATCCCTCCCAGGTGTTAAGGGATGGACTTCAGGTCTTAAGTAGCTTGCTAACCACCACAGTTCCAAAACTGATTCAAACAATGAATGTGGCAATACCAAGAGATGTCTCTTGAGTATAAAGGAGCAGTATTATCTCATCCCAGCAGTGGGGAGTTAGAGTCAATCACAGACTGTTTGTTTTCTAGTTGAAAGTGTTCTTTTAGTTAGGATAGAAGTCTTAGCTAGACCTCTTGAATATTAATAATTTGAATATCACGTTATTAAAGGGGAGAGACTTCTTGAGGATTAGCAGACATGAGACAGATAGGATTGTTTCTGTTGAAGTGCTGTAATTTGTTTTTTTTCCCCGTGCTTCATGTGCAGTTTGTGTCCTGAAAGAGAACTCTAATTCTGTAAGGCTCCTGTTCACTGCTTCCTTGTATTGCTGAAAACAAGGAAAAGGGTGTCTGAAGCATTTGCAAAAATGAGTTGAGGTGTGAGCTATAATTTCTTCAAGTTTAGTGATATTCTAGTCAGAATAAAGGAGAATTAAGGTCAGTTTTATTTTTTTTACTATGTTTTTTCTAAAGCAGCTATGGAAAGAATAGGAGAAGCCTGAATTGGAGTTGTTCTAGTTTACAGAAGTTGTCTCAGCTAACAGCAGCTGCAATCACTGGTAGTTATACTCTGGTTAAAGCTAAGCATGGTTGGTACTTTGATCAGAAGTCTTTTGCTTGGGTAATCAATTTTAGAATATCTTCTACCTGTTCACTATCTCAGTTCTGAAAGTTTGGGATTAGTGGTTGCTCTTAAGTTGATAAAGCACAAGAAGTAACTTGAATCTTTAGGTCGAAAACTTAGCATGTGCTGATTTTAACTTGCTTTATTTTGGCAATGCACCTGGGACTGAAGTCTTGCTTTCTTGTTTTTTTTTTTTTTTTTTCTTCAGGCAATGTGGTTAGGATATCCTGGAACCAGTGGGGCTTTGTTCATGGATTACATCATTACAGATAAAGAAACTTCTCCAGTTGAGGTGGCTGAGCAGTATTCAGAGAAACTAGCTTACATGCCAAACACTTTCTTCATTGGAGACCATGCCAACATGTTCCCCCATCTGAAGGTACGTAGGACAGTAGAGAGGGCAAGAAAAGCTGATGTTGATAGCTGTTGTTTTCTATCAGCTGTTGTGATAAAATGACTCTTAGTTCATATTTGGTAAAGGATCTTGTAACCGTTGAGGTTTTATTTGTCTTTTGTTTCCAACAGAAAAAAGCGGTCATTGATTTCAAGTCCAATGGTCACATTTATGATAACAGAATTGTTTTGAATGGTATTGACTTGAAGGCTTTCCTTGACAGCCTCCCTGATGTCAAGATTGTTAAGGTGAGAGCTAGGCCTTTGTGTTCTGTCTTAGATACTGAAACTATTACTCTCTGGTGCTTACGGGATTTTTTTTCATAGATGAAGTGTCCTGATAGTGGAGACAACGCAGACAGCAATGCTGCCCTCAGTATGCCAGTCATTCCTATGAATACAATTGCAGAAGCTGTGATTGAGATGATTAATCGTGGACAAATTCAGATAACTATCAATGGATTCAACATTAGTAATGGACTAGCAACTACTCAGGTGAGGCACTTCAAGACATTCCTCTTGGGTTTTATAATACCATCTGCATATTTTAATGTAACAAGGAACAAAAACCTCCAAGCAAATGCCTGTCTTTCATCATGTTGATTCGTTTAGTTCTCATACTGAAGGAAATTCCAGATGTGTTGTAAGCCACAGATGTTCTTGAAGATGATCTTCCCCCAGAGGTAGAGGGGTTATATCAACAGGTATCTGAAGTCCAAAGAAATTTAATTTCGTTCCATAGAAAAGATTGTCAGTTATTTAGAATCTGAAGCCAAGACATGATCATTCCCTGCAGCTTAAAGGGTGTTTACAAGCTGTTCAGTTTTATTTTTCCTATCAAAAGATTTTGTTTGGTTATACAGGCCAAGTTACTTCATTGTATTTCAGCAATGCTTGTTCAGCTCCCTTTTATATCGTTCTCAACTGTGCACTGTGCCACCACCTGTGTGCTTACAGCTCCTTGGATTTGAGTGAGAGTGACAGTTGTTATTTTTGTTCAAAATTTTTTCCCTTCTTCCTTTTTTTAAAAAAAAAAAAATCTGACATTGACATTTCCTTCAGTTTAGTCTTTTGGTACAGGAAGGAATGAGCTATAGGCTTCCTAGTGCAGTCACGTGTTCGATATAAGCATACAGCTGAAATGTGGTGACTCCTATGTTTTTGTGGTAAAATGCACCTTTCATCCATCCTGGCTAGTCAGAACTAAGTCAAAAGGACTTGGTTGTTTCCTTGTCAGCCAGTTCCTTACAGTCTCACAGTTAGATACATGCCTGCATCTTTCATCTTCGTTGTCTTTTTTCCATCTGTTCTATTGTGCCTATTGTCTTTTATTCAAAACAAAAGACTTTTGCTTCTTAAATACTGTTTTCTTCTTCTTCCTTGAAGTCTCAATTTCATTTTTAGTCTCAAGGCAGTGAAGGGACGTTAAGGAGGGGAAGAGTCCATGTGTAATGCCTCTTTATGTGCTGGTTCTGTACAATTACTTGGAATTTCAGAGAGACATAGCCAGGGCATGAAAATGCCAAGCGTTTTATTACTTGGTGGTTGCAACATCATGGCAGTCACACGCATGTTACATGTACCAGTTAAATTCTTGTTCTGGGTAAGTAGACGATTTTGTTTTCATAGAAGAAGCCAAAGATTTGCTTTAAGTTAACGAGGCCTACACGTTGCACTGCGCCTCAGGAACATTCCATAGGGCATAAGCTTGTTTCGTGTGATTTCAGTGCTCACGTAGCCTTTTTTCTTTTCCCATTTAGATCAACAACAAAGCAGCAACTGGAGAAGAAGTTCCACGAACTATAATTGTTACTACCCGTTCTCAATATGGCTTACCAGAGGATGCTGTTGTGTACTGCAACTTTAATCAGCTGTATAAGATCGACCCTTCCACTTTACAGATGTGGGCTAACGTAAGTGTCTGTGTCTGATATGGAGGCTGAGGTTGGACCTCTGGAACACAACAGCCCTCCTGCTTAAATCAGGAGAAATGTCTTGCAAGTTAAAAGTTCAACTGTCCTGTGGAAAATGCTGACCTTGAGCCCTTTGAATCCTTACAGTGCTCACATTGCAGGGCGTGGCATTAATACGATATAGATATTTTTAAAATATTTTTTTTAGTTTGATTTAGAATACCATTCCACTGCAAACTGTCATCTGTTTTTTCCCTGCTCTTTTATCTCAGAAGACTCAAATGCTGAATGATACTGTCTTTTGCTTCATCTTGATTTGTGGCAATTTACTGCCATTACCCAAAAAAAGAAAGGTTACTGACAGACCTGTTTGTATTTTCTTCTTGATTATTTTTACAGATCCTAAAAAGAGTTCCAAACAGTGTGCTGTGGCTGCTACGTTTCCCAGCTGTAGGAGAACCCAATATTCAGCAGTACGCACAAAACTTGGGTCTTTCCCAAAACCGAATCATCTTTTCTCCTGTTGCCCCCAAAGAAGAACATGTGAGGAGGGGACAATTGGCTGATGTTTGTCTAGACACTCCGCTTTGCAACGGGCACACAACTGGGATGGATGTGCTGTGGGCTGGGACTCCTATGGTCACTATGCCAGGTAATGCCATGGGGAACCGAGACAGCGGATAAATTTGATCGTGATTGTTGCTGTAACTGTAACAGCTGGCTGGCCCGGCAGATTTTCTCGTTTCCGCTTGTGGATGCAGAAGGAAAGGAACTTCTTACTCAGTAGTATGTTACTTGATGAGCTGATTGTTTTGTTTGTTTGTTTTTACAGGTGAAACGCTTGCATCCCGTGTTGCTGCCTCCCAGCTTACTTGCCTTGGTTGTCTCGAGCTCATTGCAAAAAGTAGGCAGGAATATGAAGATATTGCTGTGAAACTGGGAACTGATCTGGAATAGTAAGTAAGCTTGTGCCATGTCACGCGGTAACAGCAGGAATAGAAAGTGCTGTCGCTGGGCACAGTGGTGAGCCTTATTCATAGTCTTGCAGGTACTTGAATGTTCAAAATAACAAAGCAATTCTCACCTAGAGGTCTCTTGTTGTGTAGTTAACTCCGCTTCTGCTGTTACAGTAAATTCAATAGTGCTCCAATTAGGCTGAGTAACAGTGCTGCCTACTCTGAAGAAATCACTCAAGTGCGGGCTGTTACCTGATAAAAAGTCCAAGAGTTCACTTGTTCTTTTCAAATTGAAGATTAGGCAGTCTGAACATCAGTCAGTTTGTCATTTAGAGTTAGAATTGCGCAGTCAGAAGTTCTGCAGTACAGATAAGGCTAATCTATTAGAGTTAATCTATTGGTGTCGCAGCTCTTTTGAAGTGGTAATGCCGGTATGTATCAGAGGCAGTGCGGGTGTGAACCTGGTGTAAGTTGGAGAGTAGCTATTTTTGAAACAGTTGTACTGGCAGTTCTGGGTTTGCTGAAATAGATTTAAAAATAGTGTCTGAAACTGCTCATGACTGGCTTTAACTCTTTTTGTAGCCTGAAAAAAATCCGTGGCAAAGTCTGGAAGCAGAGAATATCCAGTCCTTTGTTCAACACCAAGCAGTACACAATGGACCTGGAGCGGCTTTATCTTCAGATGTGGGATCACTATGCTGCCGGCAACAAACCAGACCACATGATTAAGCCAGTAGAGGCCAGTGAATCTGCATGAAGAGACTCTCTGTACGCCCACCCAGAACTCTCCAGGAACTGAGCCTCTCAAACACTTCTGCAGAGATGATGAGCTAAAAACTGTGCATTTCTACTTAATCTGCCTGGTACTCCGTGGCTGAAGTGATACATGATGGTGATTAGAGCACAGCCAGACATACTTCTTGCATGATAGGGAAAGACTCTATAGAGCCTGGGATCCTTTTATTCCATGAGGAATTTGAATGGGATTGAGCCGTGTACATGTGAACCTGTATGTATGAGAGATGTAGTGATTGGTGGGGAAGCTTGAACTGCCCAACCAGTTATGATTTCAGGGACTGATTCACTCTGCTGATGAATCTCTCCTCTTACGCGGATTGGGAATTGGAGCTTTTTAACATTTGAGTTTGGGGTACTCCTGTTGGTATACGTGTGGTTCTCCCATGACAAGATTTCCAGCTAGCGAGTGTTGCTCCCTGCGTTAAATTCTAAACTGTGCGGACTGAAAGGGCATATTTGCTGGTGTAGTCTTTTTTTATAGGTTTTATAAACCACTTGAGCCTATATCAGCCTTTTAATGTTTGACCTCTGTTTTGGAGCTCTCTGTAATGTGTTGGTTTAGATAAGGACTTCGGGTTTTTTGTTTTGTTTTTAAGCTTCTCCAATAACTCAGCTAATTGGCTTCATGATGGCAGCTCCTGTTCAGTTTGAAAACCAAATTCGATTTGAAATTAATCCTCCCCACAAGTGTTTGAGGTAAACACAAACTGGTGCCAAATACAGATCTTTCAGGAATGATGTTTAATTATGTATAGAGGCGCAGTCCTAGGAACTGTAGCAAAGACTTTAAACAAAAAATAAAGCTTTGGTTTGCCAGTTTGACTCATTTGACCACCGTTTCACATTTTCTGCTACCCTTCCTGTGCTGCTGTCAGGAACGTGTCCTGGGCTTCTGGCCTTTTACGTTCATTTCTGCAGTTTTGTTGTAAATGATGCTATTATTTCAGCAGAAGTAATTTCAGGAAGTATAGACATTTTCACTGCTGCTGCGTTAGACTAAACCCAGCAGTAGGGAAGCTCTGGAGGGCCGTGTATGTATTCACGAAGCTTTCTGGCCCCACGCAGCAGCTCTTTTCTTTTCCCGGTGTGCCTCCATCTCTGCTCACGCCGCGGGTAAATGCCAAGGTGCGCGCTGAACGCACCGTGACCGGTACCTCCCCCCCCCACCCCCGACGAGGCCGGGACGAGGGCCGCAGCCCCAACGTGCAGCAGCAGCAGCCGGGGGCCGGGAGGGGGAGCCCGGCGCCGGGCTGGGGCCGGCGGCGCGCATGCGGCCGGGCGCCGTGCCCCGG
>CM021734.1:9893842-9908534 GCA_011075105.1 Heteronetta atricapilla
GGGCGGCGGGCCGGGCCGGGCCGCGCCGGCGCCATGGCGGAACCCGCGGGCCGGGGCGGCCGCTCCGTGTCCGCCGCCACCCCGCTGCGGCCGGGCCGGGGCCGCCGCTCCCCCTGCGGCAGGTGAGCGGGGGGCGTCCGCCTGCACCGCCGGTCGGGGGTTGGCCGGGGGGCAGGGGGGCAGGGGAAGGCGGGACCGACCCCGGCGTGCGGAGCTCCGTGGCCGCGTGCCCCCGGTAACGCGTCGGTCCCTGCCCTGCGAAAAGACCGTACCCGAAAGTACTCACCGTACGCGGTTAATTACGGTGGCTTATTGCTGCTAATTCCGGCTTAGACCGCGCGTTGTATGAGATCGGTAGGGGCCAGCACGTTGCATAGAGTTTTTAAGGTGTAAGTAACCTTAACGTAATTCAAAGAAGCCATCGACACGTTTTTAAGCAGCCGCGTTGTGTGTTTCACGTTCTTAGTTTTTGGGGTTTTTTTTGTCCAAAAATGATTTAAGTCATTTGGTAAAACAGAAGTGCTGCCTGCCTCTACGTTTCCATGGCAATTGCACTCCGGTTTTAAAATATCTTTATTAAAAACCACTGTAGTGCCTAAATATTCACGGCAACCACATTAAAGTGTGCTTTATACGAAATTGACCTTTCTCCTTTGTGTGTGTTCAGAGGTTTCACGCTTAATTCTGTTCAGTGTTCTCCGATCACCTTTCTGTCCCTCTAGAGATCTGTTACCCAGTCTGGACTTAAACCGGTACAACGCCCTGAGCTCGTGTCACCAAATGGTTCCATCTCCAATTTTGACAGCAATTGATCATTATTCGAATATCGAACACATCGATACAAACTTAAATACACAAGTTCAATGTTTGTTTTAAACTTTGCAGCCTGACTGAGATGTTTGCTGCGTATTTTCCAGTGTAGGCTTGGTATGTTTCCATTAGAGGCTTGGTATTTCAGGGCTCTAGCGATGCAGGTCTGCTTGCTGATGACCTAATGTTCTTAATGATATTCCACTTTTTTTTTCAGCCTTGCCCTGTACTTTTCATCAAGCAGCGATGATGAATTTGAAATGTGTAAGTAATAGCACAAATTTGTGTTCTAAATGAATGTGAAAAGGTCATATTTTCATCTGGATATAATAGTATTTCAGCATGACTTCCTTCCATGGTGTTAGCCTTATGTTATTTCTGCTGCATTGCTCCTGTGTAGTGCTCTGTTGGTAGCTACATGCCGCCATGAGAGCTCTTGAATTTTGTATCTTGGTCTTGGATATACTTTTTGCCTTGTGTTGTATATGAGGCTCTCTGTGCTTCCCAGCTGTGTTTGCTGTTAACACTTCTAGACAGGACAGCGTTTCTTCTTGTCGCAGTTCTGTCTGCTCCCTGCTTCCTTCTCAGCCTCCCGTGTATCTTTCAGTAAGCATTTTCTCTAACCTGTATCTGTACAAACACATCTCAAGTGGCCAGAATTCCCTCATGTCTCATCACTTCTGTTCTGTTACTCTTAACCAGTCGGAGGGGCGTTTTTGGCTGGGGACGTCTTCTGACACGTTTGGATTCTGAAACATTCAGAGCAGTAGTTCTTTCCCATTTCTGATATGGCTGAGGGCTGAATAATGAAGGAGATGCTATTGTGAGCCTTGAGCATTCAAGATCTGGAGCTACTTTTAAAAGATTCTTGTGTTGTTTTTTGTTTTTAAAGTCTAGATTAAATGGTATTGGTCGCAAGTTTTTCCTCAAAAAAACACGTAACAAAATGATCATTAGAACTTTGTTCTTCATCTTCTCTTTGATTCAGTTTTATCTAGAATGAAAACTCCCAAACCAGTCTCCAGAAAGGAGCATGCAAGGTGGGTGCTGCAGTTAATGACTTCTCGGTCTTTATGTATTAGCCTTCAAACTAGTAATGTATCTGTTACCTTCAATTAGCATCGTATCTACTATTCTGAATGCTGAAAAATGATCAGAAGTGTTAGTGATTCGTAGGCTGACAGTGTATGGAAGTGAGTGTGAACAGAGGACCTGGTACGTGTTCGGGCTGTGTACGTTCAGGTCACGTGAAGTGCAGTGTCTGCAGGTGTACATTTCTATTGCCATTTCTAATGGTGGATATAGTTGGTAACACTTGTGAGCAACTGGTAGATGTTACACTAGATGTTTATTTTGGAGGTTATTTTTTTATTATGGCAACGTTACTCCTCGATTTTCCTGCTTATGCCTTTGTTGTATTGCTTGTTTAGCAGCTTAAAGGACTTCATCGATGACTCGGATGATTTCTTCTTGGACTGCGAAGCGAGAAAGAGCACAACAAAGAAGGGCAAGTAATCGTCCAACAGCAAATATAGAGCAGAAATTCTCTTGGGTCAAAAGCTAGCCTTCATTGCTGACCTCATAAATGCCATCTGCAGACTGCAAAAAGCTAATTAAATTATTTCCGGAGGAATTGTCGGGGCGAGGGAAGTGACATGGACCAGAAAAGTGAACAGTCATCACTGTTAGATCTGACGTGATCTGTTGATCGTGATAGATCACATCCCAGGTGCCACAAGCCTTGTTGGCATGTGCTTTATGCTGTAGGCTATGCTCAAATCAGCTAAGAATGAGTGTTTTTTCAATTAGCTTTCACTTGTTAATTTCATAAGACTTGAATATGAAATGTTCTGCTATATTCCCACACCTGTGTAGCTTTTCTTACCAGGAATAAAGCTTATGATAGTACATCTCTGTGACTGTCCGTTCAGTATGACAGTAAATGAGCAGCGTGTAATAAAGGAAGTGCAAAGATGCCTTCTGTCCTTCGTGTTTCCCTGTCCTGTTTCAAGGAATCGTTTTGTGTTAAGACGAATTTGAATCTCCTAAGTGAAATTACCAAAACTTTAAGCGTTTCCTTTGAATTACAGCACTTAAGGATCTTCAGACCCCAAAGAAGTTGATGACTCCTGGAAAGGAAAATGCTCGCCCCCCAAAATTGAAATATTCAGAGGTTTTAAGTGACGATGAAGATTGCGTCTTTGTGGAAAGTTCATGGCAAGACTACCGAAAGGGGGGGGTGAAAGACTCGAAAGAGAGTCAGAGGTGCGTGAAACTCCTGCCTCCACGAAATCTGAAACAGTCAGTTGCCACAGGTAGTCCAGACTTCCTCCTTGGAAGGAAAGAAAGAAGCGGTGAAAAGAGTACCGAAAATAAAACGCCAGCCGTTCTGCTACGACCAAGTGCAGGGTTGGAATCAGACAGCTCAGACGGTGAATTGGAGTCATTGATAGAACGGGTGAGGAAACGAAGCGTACCCCGAAAGCCGCTCCTAAGCACAAGTAAAACCGTCTACCAGCCAAGCACAATAGGTAAGAAATAGTTCCCAGCTAACTTGCAAATCATCTTTCGGAAGCCATGGTAGTGCTCGTTACCTGATTGTGTTTACGTGCGCGGCACGTGCTTTGGGAGTGCCACCCGGCATTTTGCAATTTTGGACTCTGCTGCTCCATCAGCAGTGGTGATTTTTATAGTACCTAACAGCAAATAATCTTTCTTTCAGTTGTAAAGGCCTTTGTGTGTACAACAAGAGTACGCTGAAGCAGAACATAAGAGTTGTTTCATCACCTGTTAGCTGGCTGTTCATGTCTGTGCTCCCAATTCTTTGACAGCATCTCATCCTGTGACTTTTTCCTTTGAACTAGAAAACATCAGGCCACCCTCTGAAGGTGCCCAGTCCTCAAAAGGGAACGGAATCAAGACACCAACGTCAAACTCCACTTCACTGCAAGAAACATCTTCCAGGGTAACGCCTTCTGTGAGAATGCCTAGGAGTGAGTCAGTCAGTTGCTCAGACTCGGCACAGACAGAGAAGAAGTAAGTATTTCTCCATCTTTACTGTGTTCTAGGACCATCACAGGTAGACAAAGAGATGCCAAGTGTTTTGCCTAGGGTTGCACTCGGTTGCATTTTTCCCAGTTACTTTGTAGCTGTGTATACCAACGCTAAACACTTAAATGTTGTCTTCAAAGCTGATGCTTTGTCTGAAATGCTGGAGTTGACGATGCTAGTGGAATATTTACTTGCCCTGAATGAATAGCTTTTCTTAGGATTCCCGGAGTATCTTTGGATACGTTTCTGAAAAGATACCTTTATTGTGGGTGGTGATGTGAGGGCTGTTCATCTATTCATCAAGTTCTGCTGTGACGGTGGCTCATTGTGTAGTGAAGCTGGGAGCCACGTAAGCTAGTTTTCTGAATCCATGAACTGTAGGACAATTGCAATAGTTCTGCCCTTCGCACCCCTGACGAGGCAAGGAGACAGTTATAAGCATGTGGACCTCACTGGCCTTGTGAGGCCAAGGTAGTGAAAATAGTCAGGAGAGGTTTATGCCAATGGCAGCAGCCTGGGGATCTTTATTGGCCCTAAAGTGACTGTTACTCTTCAGTGAGTTACCTGAAGTTCAGTAAACTGCTTTATGTCTCTTCCTGTAGGCTTAAAGTGTGCTCAGTGCCTGGTTGTTTCCTGCAAGATCTCTCAAATCCAGCTTCCAAGTATGTGAAGTATTTCAAGAAAAGTAAAGAGGAGCTGACACAGAAGCTCTACTCTCTCTATAACAGCACCATCTTTGAGCAGAAGGTAGGCTTTAAAACAAAACCAACCCCTCAAACACAAAGCGACTTACTTCTACAGTTACAAAAACCTAGTTAGTGCATTGCTCCTCACTTTTTGATGGTTTTGCCTCTTGATTTTCTTCAGCTAGTAGAAGTTACATGTTTATAACAATGGTTTCTGTTTCTGTTGGCTCAAGCCATTTCTTTGAAAGGGACTTTTCACCGCTGTGATGCAGCAGTTTTCAGCTTGGCTTGCTTTCCCAGCTGTAATGCTGAACCATCCTGAAGTGAGCGGTTCAGATGGTGTCCAGCAGAGTCCTTGATGAGATGAAACTGCTACATGAGGTTGCTTTGGATCAGTTTCATCTTTGAAGAGGTGACCGATACTTACCTTCGTGTATTTTCTAGCACCTGCACGGTCACGAGCTCAGCAAGCCGTGAGTGTTTCCGCAGCTGCCTGTGCAGTGGCAGGCCTCAGCAAAGGCAGCTCTGGTTTGCTGCTGCTGGAAGAAGCTCAAGGCTGTTTACCGTCACTGCTCAGCCCTTGTGGAAGCAGCATGTGCTAACAGACTGCAGCATCGCCGCAAGCTGCTCGCGGTAGCACAAGCGCATCTGCTGCCTGTCATATCTGCTCTGGGTGTCGTGTTCCCAGTTCCTTGCCGCGTACTTGCAAGCAGTTCAGGAGCTCAGCTGAGCTGCTGCAATCTGCTCGTAAAAAGTAACGCGAGTTGGAAACTGGGAAACGTGTCCACAGCACACAACGCTGCACTTGGCTCAGGCTGCTTCAGAACTGTGGCCTTTTAAAAAATTCTCGTGTAACCTTGTTCTAACAGTTCACAGCCACCAAGGGGGGTGATGCTGTTTCTGTTTGCGGCTGCAAGAGGCATGTGATGGGGAACATACGCTGAGGATCAGGGAGCTGAGGGATAAAAGCTCTCCTTTGGTGTCAGGAGCTGTAGCCTCATGCTCAGTCATGCTATATGCAGTCTTCATGCATTCCTGCTGCATGGTTCTGTCTGCCATTCCTGAACAGATGAAGAAGCTCCTTATCCATTTAATAACAGTTTGGGATGAACTTTAGATTTAAGTTGTCTTTCAGATTGAAAATTCAATTTCAGAGAGCCACTGTCATGATCTTTGCATCTCCTGGGATGCTGGAGGCCCTCCTCTTGTGAGAAACATCCATGGAGGGAAGGGTGCTGCCCTCAGTCATTCCAACAGAGCTTCCCTCAGGAAAGCCTCTCTGTCTGAGGAAAATGTTGTTGAGCTGACCAAGGACAGGCTGAGGTCATGATTTCACAGAAAGCTGAGCTGAAAGCTGATCATGCAGTCCCGTGCTCCAGTCCTGTACGTGTGCTGGCACTTCATACTGCTGGAACAATTACTTAAACTCATTCAGCTAATTCAAGTGACAGAAAACTGGCGGAAGAACAAAAGGTAACTGAGATGTGATGAAGGCTTACAGAACACAGAATAAGCAGAAGTTGATTATTCATCCCCTCACAGTGCGGAGGTACATTAAGCAAAAATGGCAAATTGCAAGTTCAGAACAATCAGAAGCAGATGGTACTTGACATGTAAATGATTAAGCTGTAGAACTTCTGATCAGAGGCTATTGTGGATGCTAGAAATTCATATGCATTTCAAAAGGCAATAAAAAAAAACGGGAAGCTATTTCAGTGCAAAGAAGTCACCTTGGTCTCAGCGAGGCTTTGTCTAGCAAATGGCTAGCAGCTGGGACAAGCATTTTGAAGAGGCAGTTCTGTTGTGCTCCTCACCTGCCCTTGTATTTCCTCTCAAGCAGCACTGTTAGCTACTGTTGGAGGCAGAACAGGGGACCTAAGGGACTCTGTCTCATCCCGCACTGTGAAACGCCGCGTGCTGGTTGTAGAAATACAGGGGATGGGAGTAAGAAGCCCCGGAGAGGATTTGCTGGTGCTGGCGATGTTAAAGGCACAAAGAGAGACAGACGGTGCTGACTGCAGCATGTAGCTGGGAAGCCAGAAGGCCTGGGGAACATAAGGGAGAGGCAGGAGAGGGGAGATTACGTGTGCTGTTCTGTTTTTCAGTTACCAGAGAATATGGTAATAATCTGGAACAAGAAAATGAGAAAAACAGCGGGATATTGTGTAACCGGGCAGACAAAAGGTCCTGAAGCACAGCGTTACGCTCGAGTAGAGCTTTCTGAGAAAGTCTGTGATTCTGCAGGTAGGTACCAGAAAACCTGCGGTGATTCCTCTATGAGAAAGCATGTTCCAGAGGTTAAAAACGTGGACTGAAGGAGTAAGATTTGGGGCTGAGTCCTGCTCCCAGATTTCATATTACTTCAAACAAATCCACTGATGATCACACTTATCCTCACAACTCTTCTAAGAGACTGGGCAAGTTTACAAGATGTGAGAACAGAGGTCTGTTCTTGTCAACCTCGTTATTTTGTTTATAATACTGAGTTGAAGACATCTTACATATATATATATATTTATATTTCAGAGCGTTTATTCTGGGTTTATACTTGTCAACTACTCCTGGCAGCTACCAGGTGACATCTGTCTGCAAATGCAACATCAGAAAGCTGCTGTGTGCTGTTGTGCCTGCAGTTTCCCCACATTGAATCCTATTTTTGTCTTTTTCATCGGAGGGTTGCGGGTAACTAAAAGCAGAGTCAAAGGTGTAAAGTAGCGAGCTAAGGATGGGGGTTTGTGCTTCCCCATGGGTTTGATCTTACTGTATTTTGTTTGTTCTGCCTGCAGATCGCCTTCGAGACACGCTAATTCATGAGGTTTGCCACGCAGCCACCTGGCTGATCAACGGTGTTCGCGATGGGCACGGGCGATTCTGGAGATTCTACGCCAGAAAGTCAGCTATGATTCATCCAGAGCTGCCCATGGTAACGCGATGCCACAACTATGAGATTAAATACAAATACACCTACGAGTGCGTTCTGTGCAAAACCACGTGAGTAATGTTTTGATCTTGCATACAATTCTCTGTTTTGTCTCTGATTTGTCAGTTTCCTGTCTCTGTAAGTTAGGGGTCCCTTAAGCTGTTAATAGTGAGTGAACTTGGGATTTTTTTTCCAGTTATCCCTCTTTTATCCAGTTATCTCATGATCAGCACTGATCCTATTACAAGCTTTGTGGTAGAGGATCTATCTCCCAGTTACATTTATTTATAAATTTATTTATATTATTATTAGTAGTAGTTTTTCCCCTTATAATAAGGGAATAAATGCATGCTCTGAAAACATGAATGGATTTTTTTTCTCATGATCATCTGTGCTGCTTCCAGGAATGTTAGAGATTAAAAAAATCACTTATGACAATCTTCCTGTACCTCCAATCTATTTACTCTATGTAACGCATTAATTACTTAGATCATAGAATCATAGAATATCCTGAGTTGGAAGGGACCCTTAAGGATCATCAAGTCCAACTCTTGATGCAACAGAGCACTGAAAATACGATGCCTTTTGAGGAGAAACTCCGAAGGGTAGCTAAGTCCTAGGCTGTGGGGGTGCTTCTAAATGGTGTAGCACGTCACACTACCAGGCCGAAAGTAAGAGACTGAGGAAAGCGAAGCTAAAATGTGGAAAAAGCCCTAGGGTAGAGAAATGCTTGATGCAGATTTGACCATTTCACTCTGTGAAGGACGGTCTGTTTATAGTTTTATAACGCAGGCTTAAAATTCTGAGCTAGCGGGCAGGAGGGAGCCCTTCCCCAGAAGTACTGACCAAGACCGGTGTGAAATTGAAGTAATGATTTCTCCATTTCAGGATTGGACGTCACTCCAAGTCTCTGGACACAGAGCGCTTCATGTGCGCGCTCTGCGGGGGGCGGCTGGTGCTGAGTCAGCCCCCTCAGAAGGATGGCACGCCTGCTCGGACGCAGCTCACGCCCTTTGCGAAGTATGTGAAAGAAAACTACGGGCTTACTAAGAGAGAGCAGCACGGGTTGAGCCACGCAGAAGTTATGCGGAAACTCAGCGCTGATTTTGCCTTAAAAACTCGGCTCGAAGATTCCTTGCAGTAGCTTGATGCACTTCATTCCTTCATCCCATTCAACATTCGTATGTAGCAGTCAAGTAGGTGGGCCTCACGTGGCATCTGGAGGACTCCAGACAATTCTAATACTTTGGTTTTAAATACTTTTAATAAACAAGATCTAAGGCCTAAGTGAGCCAAAGCAATGATGATGATAGAAGGACTGTGGCAAATCGATCAGCCAGGCTGTCCCTCCTAGAAGATGCAGTTTCAAACCCTTCCTGGGATAGACTTGCTGTGTCTGGCTGGAATTTTCTGAACTGTATTTACACACAGTGCTTCATAGCACGTGTTCAGGGACTCCAGTGATTTACTGTTCCTTCTGAGGAGCTGATCTGCTCTGTATATTCGTGTGTGTGCATGTGTGTCTGTCTGTCTGTCTGGGGCTGCCAGCTGCGAGAAAAATCAGGCACATGAGCAAGGTCCTCTGATTCTGTCTGGATCCCTTCCAGGCAGGAAAAGAGGCAGACCTCAAGAAAACCTCTGTATGGATTCGGGCATTCTCCCAGAGTTCCTCAAGTGGTCCTGGGCTGTTTTTCTTAGAAGGGGGAGGTAAATAGTGCCTCCAATCTGTTACAGTAAGCGTGAGCTCTTGCAAAGCTCTCTGGCTCCTAGTGAGATCAGAGAGTTCTTTCTGATTAATTTTTGACTGCAGTTGTGCCTCTGTCACTGAGACTTCATTGAAGCTACAACAGATGCAAAAGGTCAGGTAGAAAAAATCAACTTCACTTTTTTTGACCACAGAGCGACAAGACCTCGTCTGTATTTTTTCATGTAGAAGATGATTAATGCTTGTTTGTCTGCTGTGAAAAAATTGCTCATGTGCTTACTAAATTTTGAATGATCAATAAATGTCTTTTTTAATACTACTTGTCATAAAGCACAGACTATTGTGTTGCAGTTTAATCATGGCTGTGTACCTTTGGTCTCTGAAGGCTTCTGCTTTCTTCTTTCTGTGAGGTTCAAACGCAGGGGGTCACCTTGTGGGTCTGCCTCTTGGGAGGTTCAGTCCTGGGTGCCGGGAGGGCTGCAGGGTCCATTGTGTAAGGAATCTCACTGCTGAATATGTAACAGCACCACATGAAATAGGAGAAAAGTGTCCGAAAAGTGAAGGTATTGATGGGTATTTAATTGAGCATAGCCTCCCTTTTCATTTCTACTCCAAATAGTTCTTACTTTGGAATTTTTTATTTGGTTTGAAGTACACTGAGCACAGACCCTATGTCAAAGCTCTCCCAGGTCTCTCTCCAGGTTTCCCCCCACCTCTTACCTGCCTGGGTGCATAACCAGTAATGCAGAACATCATTAGATACAAGATCACGGTCAACTGAAGCTACTAAAAGGCAGAAGTTGGCAGCATCAGCTACGACTGGGGACACTGAGCCCTTCCCCTCTAACCCTCCTGTTCTAGGCTCCTGGAATACAAGTACAGCAAAAAGCCTTCTGTCAAAATACAGGGGAGGGGGGACACAACACCTTCCCTGGGGGTACACCCTCCAGAACTGAAGCCTCTTCTACCAAGAGCTGCTGCCTGGAATTACACCGCATCGTGCGGCACGTAAAGGTCCCTGCTCCCGGGAAGCTGGGGCAGCCAGGAGCCTTTATCCCCCGGCAGTGCTCCCTGCTGCACGGGGCGAGACGAGAGGCACAGCCTAATATCTTCCCTGGAAGGCAACGCGGGGCCACCCTTCAGCCACAGCTCGGTCCCGCGGAGTTTTTTTAAAGTCTTTTCTGAAGGGTCTGCCTCTCCTCCTTCACTCTAAAGCCGCGAGTTCCTCCAGGAGCCGCTCCTTCTCCTGCTGCAGCTCCTGCACCCGCTGCTTGTTCTGCTCCAGCCTGTCCTCCAGCCACTGCAGGAGGGGCCCGCTGATGGCGGACATCTGGCTGCAGAGGTTCTTCGTGAACACTGCAAAGAACAAGACCACGTGTCAGAGCAAACCCAGGCCTGTGAGCTACAAGCACAGCGGGGTACGCTCTAGGGAACAGAAAGGGGATCAGGATTCACCCAAGCTCACTGGTAGGAGCGAAGATGCCGTATGCTTCCTGCATGCTGCACGCAGGGTACAAGCACGCAAGGCTCAGACACTGCCTGAGGCCTCACCACACCCACACACACACAGCCCTTGCTGTTCCAGCAGGAAAACCAACCCAAAGCTTACTGCAATTTTAACTGGCTGAGCGTCCTTACGGAGCCCACAAGGCTGGAAGAGGATTTATAACCCCCAGGATTAAGTTACTTTACAACCCTTGGTATTTTCCTTTAAAGTGCTACAAAGCCTAGCCGAGGAAAAGCAACGCAGCAGGGACTCCTGGTTACACAGCAAAGGTTACGGCCTTCTGTGATTGAAACTGAACTGCCCAGCAAATCCAAACCAAGGCGTTGGTGCTTTTAGTTATTTCCAACTGCTCTTTATAGCAAAGGCAGCGCTCACGAGGGCTGTTACCCATCTGTGGCCTACTGTCCCCCAAAAGCAGCGCCATGCAGCACCTGCTCAAGGTGCCCCAGCTCCCAGGACAGCTCCCCGTGCTCACACACAGAAAGGAGGAATCCTTACCCGAGCCGTTGTGAATCTTGGTCACGGAGTCTAGGTGGGTGAGGCTAAAAGAACAAACAAAGCAAGTCAGTGACAGCAGCAGTGCTTATCTGGCAAATCCAGGCTCTAGGACTAGCTGCTGGCAGCGCAGGGACTTCTAAACCTCATCGTTTGTGAAGCCCCAGGCGTTCACAAGGCTGACAGACCTTGGTGCACAGAGATAGCGCTCTGGGGGGAGCACCAGAGGCAGGAGGAAAAAAAAAAACGGACATTTCATCTCATTTCTGACTTCTCAGCACTCCTGCAGGAGTACAAGGTCAAGAGCACCCGAACTCCATAACATGGAGGTGTTCCCTCAGCTCTCCTACAAAGGCACACAAGGTGCTGAGGCTTCTCGCTTCTCTATCCCTGCCGAGGCACCTGAGGGACGGCAAGAGCCCGCCGTGTCGGTGCAGAGCCCCCGCGGCGCTACCTGTGAATCCTCCTGTAGGCATCTTGCTCTTCTTGACACAGGATCTTGGGCAGCTCGACAGCCGACTCCAGGCACACCTTCCCAATGGTTTCGTGCGGGACAACGTGAATAGGAATTTCAATCCTTTCGTACCTAAACAGGTATCAGACACCATTAGCAGGAGGGCAGAGAAGGAATAATAATTAAAAAGCCTTTACAAACCTACAACGGGGCTGTCTGGCTCACGGGCTCGCTGCAGGCTTACTGCTGAGGACAGAGGGAAGCCTTTACAGCCACGCCTACTTCAGATTCTAACGATACGAGCGAAGCAGCTAGAGGGACAACGTGATGCTCAGCACGCCTACAGTTGGCAGGGCCTGGCCCCAGGCAAGCTCAGAGCTTTGAGTTCTAGAGCTGGAAGCGAAAGGGTGGGCCTTCACGCGACAGAGCACAGCACAAAGTCACCCCCAAACTGCAGTGTTCTACATCGGATTTTAAGTTAAATTAAAAAATTATCTTGGCTAAATCAGTCGAGTTTAGATTCCCTGCACGCAGCCTGCGTTAGCAGAGAGAAGGAGGCCTCGTTCAGGCATCTCTGTGCCTGTCTTGCTCACAGTGAACCCAGAAACCACTTATCTGAGACAATCCAGAAAGGAGAAATGAAACAAAATCCAAACCAAACACAATATCCCTCCGTTGTACTCACTCTGAGCTCTTCTGGGCCTGAATGGACTGGAAACAGGTGTAGAGAATCCTGCCTGTCTAAGAGAGTCAGCTTAAAGTCAGCCGGCAGGTACCAAACCATCACCCGGAACCCCAAAGCCCTCAGGGAGCAGCACGCGCTTTTAGATTGCATCTAACAGGTTGCAGGTGTATACACTTGGGTTGGTCTGCTGGAACTGTCTGCAAGCACTGACAGACCCAGTAAGTAGGAAAAAAATATATATTAGAGCAGAGCTACCAGGAAAACCTGGCCCAGACAGGGCTGTCAGCTCATCCCGTGCTGCAGCAGCGTCTCGTGAGGCTACACGACGCTACAGCCACCGGGCTGAAGGGCACTTGGCCACCTGGTGCGGTCCCAGGGCCCTGCCACCAGCACAGCTGCTGGCTAGAGAGCCGCCCCCTGGATCAGCACACAGTAATTAGTAACACTTCCCTTCCTCATCAGCACTACGATCCAAACGCCGCCGCTCAGCCCGGCTTTGACTGTGCCCCAAGCAGGGCCCGGCCCTTGCTGCAGGCTGCAGCCGAGGATTTCAGCTCTGCCCCGGGGCCGATGTTTCTCCCGAGCACTTGGTGGGTTTAATCACCATCTCCAGGTGGCCTACCTTCGTGTTTTTGTCCTCAATGAAGCAGGAGAAGATGAGCCCTACAAAGCCCTGGTCCATCATCTGATACATGGCTTGCGTGCGGACGTCTACGGACAAAGAGACAAGACAAGGAGGAGTGCACCGGTCACCTGAAGGGCTGGGAAAAGGCTTTTCCAGCTTCCGAAGGGCAACCCCGGAACTGGGTAACGGCCCCATGCTTTACCTTGAAGTACTTACTCCAAGATACCAGGTAAAAATATGATCCCATTTAAAATATATTTAAATTGCAAGTCTTACAAACAGAAGGTGAGCTAAGGAAAAAAGGAAGGATCATAATAACATCAGCCTGGTGCTGCAGATCAGCCAGACAGCCGCGGCGCCCAGCAGGCGTAAGACAGGTGTTTCTTCCCAGAAAGCGTTAGCTTCTGCCTTAACACTTGGAGATGTCAAAAACCACCACAGCAGGACCAGAATTCCCACAGCTTTTTGCCGTTCTCCAAGCCCAGCTCCAGCTCTGCCGTCTGGAAGAACAGCGGCACCAGCTTCTCCGGGGCACGGGCAGCTCGGGCACAACCCCCGTGCTGTGGGCATTTGGGAAACCGAACGCTGATAGCTGGGGCGTGCGGCTCTTAGAGCCCGGGGTTGAGCGGGACGACGAGCCAGCTGCGAGCTCGCAGACGGAACCGAGACCGAGAGCGCTCTTACCGACGTGCGAGGGCCAGACAGTGATGTGGGGATGGGAGTGGTACCAGCCCACCACTCGCATGGGGCGCCCCGTCATCTCAGCCAACCTGTGTGTGAGTCAAGGCGCCTTCCAAAGCAACACAGCGAAGGGAAGAAAAAACTTTGTACGCAAAAACCGGCGAGCGCAGGGCAGGGCTTAAAGGCTTCTCACGGGCCGACCTGATTTCAGATTGCTGCTGAGGCGCAAGGAACCGCTGGCAGCCTCCTCCCCAGCGTCAGCAGGATGGGAATTTCGTCTGCACGCAGCAGCGAGGGATGGCTCAGGAGGCTGCCCGAGATGACGGAGGGCAGCGGCTCTCCAGGGACAGAGCCCTGGGAGCTTCCCACCCCTACTAAAGCCTCTCCTCGTCGGGCTGAGCCCGCCCCGCGGCCCCGCTCCACCCGTGACCGACAGAAGCGACGCGGGCGGCTGCGGCCCGGCCCTGGCAGCTCCGGGCAGCCCGGGGGGAGGGAGGGGGGTCCCCGGGGAGAAGCGGGCGGGGCCGCCCAAGGATATCTCCGCCTCGGTGGAGGCCGCCGAGAGCTGCTCGGGCGAGATCTCGACGCGGTCCTTCCTCTTGTCGGAGCGCCGCAGGATGATGACGGAGTGCACGTGCACGACGCGGCTGGCGTCCACCTGCGGGGAGGGGCACGGCGCTGGCTGCCCGCTGCGCCCCCTCGCCCCGCGCCCCCCGAGCCGTTCCCCCCCCGGTACCTGCCCGATGCAGAGCCCCATCACCTCCTCCTTCTCGGTGCTCAGCGCGTGGTTCAGGCACACCAGGAACGCGTCGGCCTCCAGGTGCACCGCCTGCACCGCCATCTTGCCTCCTCGCCGCCTCGCCGGAAGTAGCTGCGGCGGAGCCAATCGCGGCGCTTCTCGTCGGCCGCGCCGGCCAATCAGCGCGGGCGGTTTCCGGGCGGTGCGCCGCGGCGGAGGTTCCGTGTCGCCCGCGCGGGCGGAGCGCCGGGGTTCCGCGCCGCCGCCGCCGCCCGCACCGGGGCCGGGCCGGGGCGGGGAGGGGCGGGGCGGGGCGGGGCGGGCGGTGAGGGGG